>MVGT01003344.1:38956-108853 GCA_002174775.1 Macleaya cordata
ATTTATTAAGAGATTGAAATATTCGATTCTTGTTTCCGCATATTAAAGAATCGAATAAGTCAATACTCTTGACTAGAGATTTTAGTTTCCATCTTTATCACCAACATTATTTTTATTTGGTGATTGTGTAATCCTTAACCTTAGTCACATTGACATACGGTTATTCCAACTAATAACCGTAAGGATTTTAGACTTTCAGGCCTCAAGTATACTCGATTGATGATATAAAATGCTGTAAATACCGCTTCAGTTTAAGAACTTGGTGCCAAGTCTTTACTCTAAAGTAAGACTTTAGCCATTTCTTATATAATACGGTTCTTCCTTTTAGCAACCCCATTTTGTTGAGGAGTGATGGGTGCTAAAAATTCCTGTTTAATGCCATTCTCATCACAAAAGTCTTCAACCTTTGTTCCTTTGAACTCAGTTTCATGATCACTTCTGATTGGCTTAATCGTGCATTCCTGCTCATTCTGAATTCTCTGACATATAATAACAAATTCGTCAAAAGTATCTGATTTTCTCTAAGAAAGGCAATCAAAGTATATCTAGAAAAATAATCAACCATAACCAAAATGTATCGCTTACCACTGATACTTTCAGTTCTAATGGGACCCATGAGATCCATATAAATTAACTGCAAAGTTTTAGTGGTAGCAATATCTTTTAATGGTTTATATGGACTCTTAGTTTGTTTGCCTTTAAGATAGGGTCTATATACTCCATCAACCTTTTTACTTACTTTTGGCACGCCTCTTACCAGTTCCTTATTTAAAAGCTTGGCAAGGTCTTTGAAGTTGATATGACCTAGCCTTTGGTGCCATAAGTGAGTGGTATCAAACTTAGTCAAATTACAAACATGGTTAGGAGATATATCAATCATATAACAATCACTACCTATCCTCTTACCACACATGACACAAGAACCATCAGTATCTAAAATTTCACAACCATATGAAGTAAATTTGATTGCTTGGTTAGAATCACATATTTGACTAATGCTTAAAAGATTAGCTTTTATACCTTCCACATACAATACCTCTTTGATCTCTGGAACTCTTGGAAGCCTGATTGTGCCTTTTCTAGTAACTTTGGCAATACTAGTCCCATCACCAAAAGTTACATTACCTCTGAAGTACTTCTCAAGATGACTAAAGCAAGTCTTATCTCCTGTCATATGCCTACTGCATCCGCTATCCAAGAACCAATCAACAGATTTGCTGGCCTTGTATGCAATAAGAGCCACAAAACTCTTTAGTTCACTTTTTTTCACCCACACCATCTTAGTTTTTTTCTTTGTGGGTTTGGTTGTTTCAGACACAACCTTTTTATTTTTGTTACTCTTCCCTTATTTCTTGTAGGCTTGATTTAATGAGAAGTGATTTCCTATCCTACTGTGACCTAACTTAACAAGTTCACTAGAAAGAGCACTAGCTTTATTTTGCAATACCTTGATCTTCTTGCGCGACTCTCTATCGGCTTGATGAGCACGACGGCTGTCCTCTATAAAGTATCTTCAAGAATTCTGCATATGACCTTTAGCTCCACAATAAGTACAAATATGAATAATACTTAAAGGCCTAGGTTGTGATTGGGTAGCATGATTAGGAATCACTTTTTGTGCTGGTGGGTTCTTAGCCTTCACAAAGTTTGCTCCATGAACGTTTTATGTTCTAATTCAAGAAAATTGTTCTTGCTTTTATGCCCAGTAACTTCTTCAGTAAGCTGCTTTTCTCTTAGAGTTGCTTTCTCCAACTTGTGTACTAAGTCATCCTTTTCAGTCTCCAACATAGATGTCTTCTTATTGAGTTCTTCATTGGCCTTAGATAACTCGGTACTTTTCTTCAAGATATTTTTATAAAACTCTGCAGCGTCTGCATCAAAATTTGATTCACTCCCATCCGACCCACTCCCATCATGTGAATCATTAGAATCATCTTGTGTCACCTTACGAAGACCTTTAGTGTCACCAACCGATGCAGACATAGCCTTCAAGTCCTTGTTGCTCTCATCATCACTAGAACTTCCAGAATCGGTTGATAGAGTCTGAATCATCCAAAGTAACATTCATTGCCTTCTTTCTTTTGGCTTGCTTTTTGTTAGGACAATCGTTTGCTATATATCCAAAGCCGTGTCACTTGAAACATTAAATCTCATCAGACTTATTCTTTTTCTCAAACTTCTTCTCGAAATTCTTCACTCTATCATGAGGACGATATTTGGATGATGAACCATTCTTTGTCTTTTGGAACTTCTCCTTCTTATATTTTAGGAATTTCTTAAATTATCTAGTAAGAAGGGTAAGTCCTTCATCATTAGAATGGCTTCCATCATCATCATCTGAATCAGCAACATTCTCTGAGGCTGCAAATGTTATATTCTTTGATTTCCTTAAGGGACGCATACTTAGTTCAAAGGTTCTTAAGTTACCTACAAGTTCCTTAGGAAGAATAGCATTAATATCCTTACTCTCCTCAATAGCTGTAACTTTGGCTTGAAACCTCTCAGGGAGAGATCTCAAAACCTTACGTACTACATTGGAGTTAGAAATATGCTCACCCAATGCAAAAGTAGAATTGACAATGTTAGTTAATTTAGCATAGAATTCATCAAAAGATTCATTGTCATCCATCCTAATAGTCCAAAATTGGGTTGTAAGCATCTGAAGCTTAGAGATCTTAATGGTCTAGGTACCTTCATGGGTTACCTCTAACATGTCCAATGCCTCTTTTGCAGATTCGCACAAGGATATACGTCTAAATTCATTAAGTGAAACTGCCGCATAGATGGCATTAAGGGTCTTATTGTTCGTAGTATATTTCTCTAACTCTTCAGTGGTCCATTGGTCCCTAGGTTTGGATACCTCTCTTGAAGCATCAGCGGTTCTAATCATCATAGTAGGATGCTTCCATCTAAACTCTGTGACTACCTAAACTTGTTCCTCTAAAGACCTAAGGAAAGTTCTCATACGTGCCTTCTAGTATGGATAATTACTTCCATCAAACAGTGGTGGTCAATTTATGGCACTTCCCTCTTTCTGAGAATCCATGATCTCTACTAAAAATTAGGATCACACTTAGGTTGTTAAACCTTAGTAAGCGAAACTGCTCTGATAGACACAAACTCCATGCTCTGAACAACCGATGTTGTCTTCTCACGATCTGAATCCACAAACCGCATCTTAGTCGATCAACGATCCGTCTCTAACTTAGAAATCCACCAAGTCCTGCAACTTATACTCACTCGAACTCTACGACCAAAAACACCTTCACTTGAATCCACAAGCGAATCACCACTCACGGAACTCCACCGATGAAAAACACAAGGTTTTATGTGTAAAGATGATGGAAGCATTTGCGTATCACTCAACACATTGTCAATCTAATCAGTAGATCAGATGTTAGTTCATCAACTAATTAGAACCTGACTCTAGAACTAAAAACCTTAGATATTAAAGTTGAATGGTTTCAAAGTTATGTGTTGATTTCTCTCTATAAGTATATCCCATGTTTTTATGTAAAACAATCAACATATATATGTTTTGGCCAAACTATGCACCTATTGTAAGTTTGATACTAGTTTCGAAATCAAACTTTTTTTATTTCGAAAGCCAAGCTCTCAGGCAATTTTAAAACAAACTTGAGAGGGTTGATTTCGAAACCAGTCCGGGTGGTTTCGAAACTAACCAACCTTGAAAGAGTTCCAAAACTCATTTTGGTTTAAGGCTCTAACCAACCTAAGTCTCTTAGTTTTAAACTAGTCTAACCACCTAAGAATGAGGTCTCTAGGTCACTTACCATCCTAAGATGATTTTCGGTGGTGAGTTGAGTTGCAAGATGGTCTCTCTCCGATCCTTCAAATCTTCAAGTCTTCAACATTCAGAACATGGAGAATACACCTAACTCTAACTCAAAGACATGGACTTACATTGAGTTTTTGAATTGACACGCAAATTGACAAACCTAGGAGGAACTTATGGTCCTAACAAAACTGACCTTTAGTAATCCCAAACCTACCATAACTTGTAGAGTACGTCCATAACATCTATATAATGGTGTTTTAACATCATAACTTAATAGACCACAACTTGGAGGTGTTTTAACTCATATTTTAGGGTTTTCAAGTTCTAAAGAGAGAAAGTTCAATATCTTCATGATAGAAAACTTGAATCTTATAGAATATGTTCGTTTTGATTAGTTAAAGTGCTGAATTTTCGTATCTAAGATTAGAACAAACATAGTTGTACATTGAGGCCAAGATAAATCCTTTTCGAAAAAGACCTTTACATATTGTTTAGGTTTACTGGTGGATTTTTAGTGTGTGGTGTTGCTTGTGGATTCGAGTGTGTTAATCGTGGTGATCGTTGATTGCGGGAAGCATTGGTTCGTGGATTCAGAATGTATGCACGGTTCGTTTATGTTGGCTTGGTGGATTCCAAGTTGTATACATGAGAATTGGATATCTTCTTAAGGGGCGGTTCATGGATTTGAAGCTGTGGTAGATCTGAAGACCGTTGCTGTTAGAGCGTAGAGGGAGTCGTAAATCGTGTCTGTCGAGTGGTAAATTAGTTTGTAAGTTCTCGTTAACTCTTAGTAGATTTTTGACTGGACTAGGTCCCGGGGTTTTTCCCAGTTTGGGTTTTTCTCGTTAACAAAAATCTCTTGTGTTGATTTATTTGCTTACTTGCTTTAGAGATTAAACTATTTGATTTAAGTTTTTATTCTGCTAATCTATACAAGGATCGAATAGGTTAATACTCTTCCTAAGAGATAGAGATTTTTGTTGTTAGACTTAGGTTTTCCTCTCTAGATTTTAAATTGGTAATAGATTGATCCCTAACCCTAAATATGGAGACGATAAAGAATAGATAACCGTAGGGCAGAATCTTTAATTGGTTTATCAAAACGTATATGCTAACTAACGATCTTTCACTTGTCACTCATGTTTCCTACATTACAATCATGTTAACTTATACTGTCATGCTTTATTATACTCTATCGAACATCAAACACTAAATATCATCATATATCATATATGCAATCATGCTGCCATTTGCAACTTTATTATAACATTCATATTATACACACTTTATTCAATCATACTTTATTATGGAATTACTATGCATTTATTCATGTCATATCATCCTTCTATAGCATGCATTTTATTATTTTTAATCATATATATACATACATGGCATTTATTCTCTACATACTAACATGCTTCAAAGTAATAATGTTCATGTATTAACACTATCAGGATATTCATACAACATACATGTAGAAAATATTTTCATTCATTCCTATTTTCATTATGGCATATTACATAGTATGCAAGCATATAACATGTTCATGATTGGGCACACTAAAGCATGTAAGCATACAATATATATTCATATTTAAACAAACCAAAGCTTGCAATCATACAATATGTTCATGATCATTCTAACTACAGCATGTTATAATTCATACAAGCATGTTATAGCATATTCAATGGCATGTTTCAAGTATATATATTTAAGCATAGTATGTTCGAGCATCATAACAAGTTTTAAAATTTATACTAACATATAAGCATGCAATAATTCGAAACAAGCATACAAATCACGCAAGTAAAACTTTAAACAAATCAGGAAAGTTCCTAAGGCTTAGAGGATTCACTACTCACATACTCAGTTAATCTAATCCTGAGTTCAGACACAATCTGTGACCTAATGTAAGAAACTTATTTGTTAAACTACACACAAGCCCAGCTGATCTGAACTTGTGCTTTTATATCAAACTGTCACTTGGTATTAGGAAACTTTGAAAACACTAATACTACAAGCCCAGTTAATCTATAACTTGAGCTCTGATACCAATCTGGTATCAGGTAAACCTTGTGGACATTCTAGTCACAATCCTAGCTGATCTGGAACTTGCACTCTGATACAAATCTGTCACATCCCAACCCTAGAATTCTAATGGTCCGACCCACTTTCGAGTCGAATCCACGACCCAAGCCTCAGAGCGTGAATTAGGGTGAAAAGAATGCCTAGTTGAACACTATGTAAAATGATAAGGGTATCTATTAAACACCCTACTAATGTCTAAAACCCCTAAAGTTCTTAAAACTTAAGGTTAACGTCAACTACTTATAACTAGTTGCTGTCAGAGTTTTTACTTTAGTGGCAAAGATTAGGCCATTACTTCCTAATTTTATTTTGAATTCAGGTAAGGTTAGGTTCAATAAAAACTAGACAGATAAACCTAAAACTTTTATGTTTTGACCTGAAGCTAGTTCTCTACGGTTTTACAAGAAACTGTGTTCAACTCGGCCCAGTGCAGGAAATCAGGATTTTCCAACATGCAAGGTCAAGGTTAGGGTATATGGAAGGTCATCTTCCTAAGTTCGAAATGGGGTGAAACTTTCTAGAAATGTTTATCAGAGTCTTTATTAATCAATATTTCAGAAGTCGAAGCATCACACAAACACATATATCTTAAAAAAAATCACCAAAACATAATTATATGCCAATAAAAGTTCAAACTATTCAAACCATTCTAATCATGTCTTAAACACTCAGTGTATCAAGAATAACTTCAAACTAAATAATCAAAACAATCAAATCATTGTCATCAAAGGCACATGTGAACCATGGATTTTCACTCGGCCACTTCTCGCCGCTCAGAGAGGGCAAAAAGGAAGACAAACAAAAATTCTACCACATGGGGTAAACGTATAGAAATGTAGGAGTCACCGCCTGATTATGGGGAATCAGAACCCGAGTTTTGAAAATCACCCTAATATCTAAGTTGTCAAGAAATCATGGCAATAATCCATTTTTTGGTCTGCGATCAAAGATTCGAGGTAAGAAATCCGTGTACGAGTCTGGAAGGTGTTAGGCACTCGATCAAAGATTCGAGGTAAAAAATCGTGAGATCAGCCCTTACTTCATAACTAAGGATGCTTTAGGGAATTGTTTGATCTGACTATCATTATTCTACGAAAGAGTGTGTACAAAAAATGCATGTTTGAGCCCCCTAAGCCTACGTTTTATGCTTATAAAGTTTTCTAAGGCAAAATTGACACTAATGCCTATCATTAGGCACGTATCGAAAAAGCGGCACATGCGAATTATTTCGCATGTGCACTAAGCAGCATATTGTTCAAATATTATTATTCGTACAAGACACAGATGCACGTATTTACTCTTCCATACGTGTTTGCAAGCAGTTCGCACAGTCGACAAGATTCGTATAAAACATCATGACACGTGTGTATGTCCGCACATGTTCTCTATGAAAACGCAACACTTGGTTTTCCTTTTCAAGTGTGCAACATAAAACACATGTATCTCCCAAGTACACGGGTACAAATGTGGTAGTTTGCGATTTTTAAAAATGCAAGTTTTAGACATGAGTGTGTTATTACACAAATGCCTTGATTTTGAAAGCAATGACTCGTGCGCGTACAAAAGCATGTACGGAGAGTTTTCAAAAGTGTATTGTTCACATGTAATTTTAACACTTGCTAAAGGGATACTTGTAGACGAATTTATGTATTCCCGAAAGTTTTGAAAACATGACATGTGTGTACCACATCACACATGAAATGAGCATGACTTAATCCTAAATTTATCTAAGAATTCCTAATTCTCTTTATGAAAATCTAGTACTACAATGCATGCAAATAATTTTTTGTTGTTTAGAAATTATTTGTTTTTCTTCTCTTTTGAAAATTATTTAAGAGTAATCGCAAAGTCGGATCCGTTTAAGAATTAACCCAACTTGGTTAAGTGAGCAAGACCATCGACTCGGCTTAGACATGACTGTCGAGCTTATAAGCCCGTCTATGGTGGTCTCACTTAATAAGTTTAGGAGAATTCCTAGACTAATCCCAAAATTAACAAGCAACTTAGTGTTAATGAATCACTAATCTAAAGCCAAACAAACCTAACCTAGGTTTACCTTATTCTAGGAAACATTATCTTATTTCGCTATTAGGTTTTTAGGATTTGGGAAAGAATGTGCTTGTTTAGCCCATAAGAGAAGAAATGGGTTATAGGACCCTTGGTTGGTATTAGGCCTTTGAGGCCCACCAAGATGAGTGAAGAGGAAGTATATCCAACTTCAATGAAAATGGGCTTTTTGAAGCCCAAGATTGATAATGGGCCTAGGACCCAAACTTGAAACATAAAGCCCATAATGTCCATTATGGCCCTTAAGTTCATGATGTGAGGGAAGTGGAGTGTGGGCCCAAAGCTTATTTCAATGCTTATGGAATATCTTATGATTTTAGGGGCAAAAGTGTCATTTTCTACCTATGGATTTTATTACTTTTCAACAAAACTCTAGCTTTTGCCAACTAAGCACAAACATCACTTTGCACAATAAAGTAGATGTAAGATGACATTTTAGTAAATAAAGCAACTTTATGAAACAAATCATATATTATCATGAAAGTGTATTTAAACAACTTTATGCAGAAACCCACATGTTATTATGGATCAAAAAGGTGTATTTTTAAACAAAACTTTATTTCTATATCCCATTTATTTTTATGTATCAAAAAATAGCTTTTTTGTACAAACACTTTTGTTTTTATATCCCACTTATTTTTATGGATCAAAAAGTGTAATATTGTGTGCAAAAAAGAGGAACATCAAATATCCATATATTTTCATGGAGCATTCATGGTATTTAAACCTCGTGTTCTTACTAACATATTTTATAAACATATTTTTCGTATGAAAATTGGGCTTTAGTGATGTAAATGACATTTTCCTACAAATACAACACTACTTGATAACCTAAAACATGATGATGATATTTTACATACACCACGAAATGATGCAAGTCATTTTTAGCATATATCACTATATGTAAAACATGATTATGACATTTTGTCTTGCATTTAAACAGGATGATATGCACTCATTGATGATATCTACATGCTTTTAATTATATGTAGATAATATATGAGGATTTCATGAATGCAAGGATGGCGATTATATCATGATTTGTGGCTATGCATTAATATTAAATAACCCCTAAACCAACATCAAAACATGTATGGAGAGCAAAATTCATTTATTGCATGAATCAAAATATTATAAGACTTAAGGAAAGAAAAAGTCTAGGTTAGTAGTTATACCTAGCTTTAGCCCACACTCCAAAGATGGCAAGAGATCCCACTTTGAGGCTTCAATCCATTTGAGGTTTCTTACTTTTCTTGGATGGGTATCTAGTGTAAAAATGGAATGGATACTACTTTCTCTCACTAGAAAATAAGCTAGTACACTATACATCCTGGAGAGAACAAGATGTATCGGGATCTCAAACGACATTTCTGGTGGTCAGGAATGAAGCGTAGCATTGTAGAGTTTGTGCGTACGTACTTTACTTGTCAGCAAGTAAAGGCAGAGAATTGAAAACCGAAAGGTACTTTGCAGTCCTTAGATATACCCGAGTGGAAATGGAAGAATATATCTATAGATTTCATCGACGAATTACCCAAGACTAGGAAGGGAAACAATTCTATTTGGGTAATCGTGGACAGACTGACCAAGTGTGCACATTTTGTGCCAGTCAAGAAGACATACACCGCAGAGCAGTTGGCTTTGTTGTATGTAAAGAAGATAGTTCGATATCACGGAGTTCCAGCCTCAATGGTGTCGAACCGGGATACTTCGTTTATTTCGAAGTATTGGAGAGCTTTTCAAGAAGCTATGGGAACGCAGCTTGACTTTAGCACGACTTTTCATCCTCAAACGGACAGACAGACGGAGAGAGTTAACCAAGTGCTGGAGGACCAAGGGCGGAGCTATATACAGGCCTAGGGGGGCCATGGCCCCCCCAAGCCTTTTGGATTTCCCCCTTTTACATGTTACCACTTTGTATGAGCAAAGCATAAATTAAGTCTTTTATTGAAATGGCCTCTTCAAAAATTTAGATCTTTTTATCGTGGTCTCTAAAATAATATAGTTTTGAATGAAAAACTTTATTTCCACTCCACTTTTTCTTGTTACTACATAACCCCACTTATTTTTACACTATATATACACATGGTCCTACAAAGAGATGATCTAAGGGACAATTTTTTGGTAAGACTGATCAGTTCACAGTGTAAATCGTCCACACAAAAGATCAAGTCTTTATAAAACGTCAATCTCTGCAAAAATTGATTGAAATTTAACGATAAAATGAAAAGGTCAGAATACTTAAAATTCGAATCAAATTTTTATGTTCAAAATTTTGAGGAGATCTACATGTTGATGAGATATCCTCACAAAAATAGCCTTTTCAATCATTTCTACTTAGCCCTACAAGTCAGTGTAAATGAGGTATAAGAATAAGCAGGGTGTCAACTAGAATAAAATGGGGTGAAAATAAAATTTTCTGTTAAAAATTGGCCCCTGCTTGCAAAATTTTCTGGCTCCGCCCCTGTGGAGGACATGCTCCGTTGTGTAGTTCTAGATTTCAAGGGTAATTGGGAAGATTCATTATCGCTTGTTGAGTTTGCCTACAACAACAGTTACCAAACCAGTATAGGGATGGCACCGTTTGAAGCGTTGCATGAAAGACCTTGTAGATCTCCAGTATGTTGGGCAGAAGTCGGAGAGTCGAAACTTCCAAGATCGAAAACAGTACAACAGACTACAAAGAAAATAGCCCTAATCAGAGAGCGTATGCAAGCAGCTCAGAGTTGTCAGAAAAGTTATGCCGATCAGAGGTGTAGGGAACTTGAGTTTGAGGTAGGTGATCAAGTGCTACTAAAGGTATCACCGATGAAGAGTGTTCTTCGGTTCGGCAAGAAAGGGAAGTTGTCGCCGTGGTTCTTTGGATCTTTTCCTATCCTAGAGAGTGTAGAGAAAGTGGCTTACTGGTTAGCTTTACCAGACCAGTTGGCAGGAGTTCATGATGTCTTCCATGTGTCTATGCTTCGGAAGCATCTCAGAGATGAGGATCGCCCAGCAATGGTCGATTTCCACGAGTTAGAGTTGCAGCCAGGAGCAACCTAGATAGAGAAGCCTTATAGGATTCTTGACTACAAGGAGCAGAAGCTTAGGTTAAGATCAATACCTTGGGTGAAGGTGCAGTGGTATCATCATGATGAGTGTGAGGCCACATGGGAGAGAGAAGATGAGATGCGTGCCAGTTACCCGGATCTTTTTGAAGAGGTATGTATGATTTCGAGGACGAAATCCTCTGTTAAGGGGGTAGATTGTAATACCCATTTATTTAAGTTACTAATGTTGGGGGGCAGCCACTTTGGATGAGGGCACCCTATTAGAGTTTTAGAAGGTTTAGGTTTATATTAGTTATAAATATAAACACACCCTAAACCCCTTTTCTATTTTCTTTTGGTCGACTTTTAGAGAGAGGGAGAAAGGGAAGTTCGACCAGGGTTGGAGGGAGGGAAACTTTCAGTTTCTCTTGAAGGTTGATCGATCGTGTGCATAGGAGGAAGGGCTGAAGGCTTTAAGTGCAGGGATTCTTCTTCTTCTTCTTCCTTGGGATTCAACTTCTTTGGTGATTTGAGGTAAGTAGCTACTTGCCCTTTTGGTGTAGATTTAGGTTATTCATGTTGTTGTTATGCTTCCTAAATGATTGAATGCATAAAAACCTGGTTTGAATGTTGTTTATATGAGGTGGCATGCAAATTATATGAAAGAGTGTATGAAATCCCTAAATGTATGAGGTGTGCATGTTTATAATGGTTAGAATGCATGAAAGCTATGTATATGTGATGAATATATGAATCCTTAATGTTTACGGGGGTGAAAACGAAGTTTACACAGAGTTTGAATGAAGAACAAAACCCAAAATTGTGGGAAAACCCAGGGGGTATCGATACCCACAGAGCAGGTATTGATACCAACCACATGAGGTAAGTAACGGAATCACTTGACACGTAAGTAATGCCGATAGGGTTACCAGTGTTTGGGGGATGGATTTCGAGGCGGTTCATCAAATTCACGTAGCGCACGGGCAGTCTCGAATGAACTATAGGAACGGGTGAGACGTGGGTAGTAACTAGAGTACACCACTTGATGCGAGAACCTAATCTTAACTGAAGATCATAAAACACCACAGCCGTCATTCTATGCATCTTTTTATTTTGTTTGATCTTTTATATTAACATATCTTATGCTATATTGTTAATACACTCTCGTGAAACTCATGGTTATCCTGAATCTAAGCCAAGGGAACTAGTGAACTTACTGGCTAGGTTTTGACCTAGCATCATTAATCTTTTTAGGTACAGGTCATCAGGCGAATACTCAGTAGCAGTGGTGTTCGTAAGGTGAAAATAAGTCTTCGGTGATTTCTGAGATTTCTGTGAAGACATTAGTTATTCTTTAAATTAAGTTTAGTTGGGTTTGGATACATGTTTAGTCCATTATTCTTTGAGAATATTCGTTCATTCGTTTGTTTATTTGACAGCTTATCTTTCAGTTAATAAAGTTTATTTCAGCTATATTTCACTTGTGAATTGAATATGAGTGCGAGCTTCTTTTTAGCTTGGTGTAACACGTACACCATTGAGCTACAGGTTCTTAATGGTTCCGTGGGAATACCCGGTTCTCATTGAGTAAGGGGCTACAGACCTGAAATGTGAGGGCGGGGCAGTACAGTTGGCATCAGAGCCTAAGGTTCAAAGTCCTAGAGGGAGTTGGGTTAAGTGAGGAAGCTTGGTTGCGACACGTTAGACACAAAACTAAGTGTGCACTTGAATGCTTTGTATGCTTGTTGCTTGCTTGTTGTTTTGCTTGGATTAGCGACAGACTTAGTTCCGTTTCTTACCCCTCTTTTTCTTGTGTCTCAAAACTATGTCTGGGAGGCGAGGAAGAGGTAGAGGTGGTCGGCGTGGAGGTAGGGGTACTTGGGGGAACAATGATGATGTTCCTAATAAAGAGGTGAAAGGACCACAACCCGGGGTTCCTCCACCACCCCAGCAGGGAGAGATCGGGCAAGGATCGGGCAAGGATCGGGTCAGAATTGGGCAGGAGGTACCAATCCTCAAATGTCAGAGTGGACGATGTTACGACAATTGATTACTGAGTCAGTAGGGGCAGTCGTGGATGCCAGGATGGATGCTAGATTAGATGCTAGGGGTCCAGTGGCACCAGCTTTGGTTCAAGCACCACACCACTAGTGGTAAGAGTAGGAGCGCCATCTTTGCAACAGTTTCAAGTGATGTTCTTTGAGAAATACTTTCCTCAGAGTGCACGAATGGTGATGGAGAAGGATTTTCAAAAGTTGAGACAAAAAGAATACCAAACAGTGGTTGAGTATGAGAGGGAGTTCTCTAGACTAGCTTTGTATGCACCGGGTCTTATTCCGACTGAGCAAAGTAAGATACAAAAGCTTTTGAGGGGATTAAACCGACAGATCTCTAGGCATATTATTGGGCAGCCGAGTTTTGATACTTTTGCCAAGGTTGTGGAGTATGTATGACTTCATGATCAGGAGATCCAAGAGGTATGCCGAAAGAGGACTGAGAAAGCTGAGACAAAGTCAGCCAATAAATGTGATCACAAGAACGGTCAAGGACAGCAAGGCAAGAACCGTGATAACTGGGATAACTGGAAGAGGCAAAAAACAGAGGACAAAAATACGTGTGTAGTAGTTCCTGCACAGCCCAAAGCAGTAAGAACTGAAAGGGACAATAAACGACTAATTAGAGGTCCTTGTTATGCTTATGGAGAGGTAGGCCACAGAGCAGCGGATTGCCCAGAGCAACAGGGACAACCTCAGGGTAGAGCCTATAATGTAGTACCTAGGGATGCGAGAGCGCCAGAGGGAATGGTGGAAGGTACGTTCCTAATTCACACTCGGCCTGGCCGAATCCTTTTTTATTCTGGAGCTTCTCATTCTTTCATATCACGTATATTTTTGACACCTTGATACTTAGGCCAGAAAAGTGTGATTACCCTTTCTCTGTTATGTCACCTATGGGGAGGACAGTACCAGTAGAACTACTTTGCAAGGGTTGCATTATTAGTTATGGAAAACTAGATTTTGCCTCAGATCTTTATGTGCAAGGTCTAGAGGGCTTTGATGTGATACTAGGAATGAATTGGCTTGCAGCATACCATGTGAAATTGGATTGTTACGCGAAAATGGTAACATTCTCCATACCACAGGAAATGACATATGTGTTGTCGTTGTCGCAAGGATGTGGTCTTGATAGAATACACCTGTGCTTTGTAGATATGTTGAAGCATCTGGTTGAAGGTAGAAGGCTTAAATCGATTCTGGTGCGTGAATACCACGTTGTATATGGCGAGGTCCCAGGGTGACCACCTCACAGAGAGATAAACTTTTGCTTGGAGCTAGTTCGGGGCACAAAACCGATTGCTAAGACACCTTATCGGATGGCTACAATAGAGATGAAAGAATTGAAAAACCAGATAGACCAGCTTTTGGCTTAGGGTTTCATACGTCGTAGTTCGTCACCTTGGGGTGCACCAGTTCTTTTTGTTAAAAAGAAAGATGGGTCCATGAGACTATGTATAGACTACCGGGAACTGAATAAGGTTACAGTAAGG
Organism: Macleaya cordata; assembly: GCA_002174775.1. NCBI lineage: Eukaryota > Viridiplantae > Streptophyta > Magnoliopsida > Ranunculales > Papaveraceae > Macleaya > Macleaya cordata. The sequence goes on from MVGT01003344.1 coordinate 53,487, forward strand.
AATAAGTAGTCTTTGCCTAGATTAGATGATCTGTTTGATCAGCTTAAGGCAGCACAATGGTTCTCTAAGATAGACTTAAGCTCATGTTATCATCAGCTTAGAGTTCGAGAGCAGGACATTCATAAGACAGCATTTCTGACAAGATATGGGTCTTACGAGTTCTTGGTAATGCCGTTTGGGCTTACCAATACACCAGCTGTGTTTATAGATCTGATGAATCGGGTTTTTAGAGACTTCTTGGATCAGTTCGTGATTGTCTTCATTGATGACATTCTAATTTACTCCAAGACACAAGAAGACCATGAGATTCATTTGCGTAGAGTGCTTCAGACTCTATGAGAGCACCCATTGTATGTTAAATTCGAGAAATGTGAATTTTGGCAACAAGAGGTAAAGTTCTTAGGACACGTAGTGTTAGGGGCGGGAGTAACAGTGGATCCTTCCAAAGCTAAGGCTGTACTGGAGTGCCGGCAACCTACTACGGTGCCAGAGGTTTGAAGTTTCCTAGGTTTGGTTGGGTACTATAGGCGGTACATCGAAGGATTTTTGCAGATAGCAAGTCCTTTGACTAGTCTCACTAAGAAGGACGTTCCATTCAAGTGGGATGACAAATGTGAGCAAGCGTTTCGAGAGTTGAAGGCAAAGTTGACAACAGCTCCAGTTCTGATCATACCGGAGAGTAGAGCCGGACTCTTAGTATTCACCGATGTATCGCATTAAGGATTGGGATGTGTTTTGATGCAAAACAACTGAGTGGTTGCTTATGCTTCAAGACAGTTAAGGATATATGAGCACAACTATCTGACTCATGACCTCGAGTTAGCATCGGTAGTGTTTGCACTCAAGATTTAGAGACATTACTTGATAGGTGAAAGGTTTGAGCTCTTTTCAGATCATAAGAGTCTCAAATACTTGTTTTCACAAAAAGAGTTGAACATGAGATAGGGTAGATGGTCGGAACTACTGAAGGACTGTGACTTCCAGTTGCAGTACCATCTAAGAAAGGCCAACGTTGTGACAGATGTTCTAAGTAAGCAGCCTATAGGTATAGTGGCGACTATGATGGTCCAGCAGTGGTGACTATTGAAGACAGCATCGGAGTACGACTTTGATTTGGCAATCCGCGAGTAGAGACAGCTGTTGTCGGGTAATGTGGTCATTCGAGCTACTCTGTTAAACCAAATCATCAGTGAGCAAGGAAATGATTAATGGTGCCGTGACAAAGTTACAGGTGTTCAATAAGGGGAAATCACAGACATGACTGTAGGGGAAGACGGTGGCTTGAGGTTCAAGGGTCGTTTGTGTGTTCCAGGGAAATCTGAGCTGAGGAGGAACATCTTGAACGAGGCACATCGTAGTAAGTACACTATACATCATGGAGAGAACAAGATGTATCGGGATCTCAAATGACATTTCTGGTGGTCAAGAATAAAGTGTAGCGTTGCAGAGTTTGTGTGTACATGCTTTACTTGTCAGCAAGTAAAGGTAAAGCATCGGAAACTGGCAGGTACTTTGCAGTCCTTAGATATACCCGAGTAGAAATGGGAAAATATATCTATGGATTTTATCGACAGATTATCCAAGACTAAGAAGGGAAACGACTCTATTTGGGTAATCGTAGACAAACTGACCACGTATGCACACTTTGTGCCAGTCAAGAAGACATATACTGCAGAGCAGTTAGCTTCGTTGTATGTAAATGAGATAGTTCGATATCACGGAGTTCCAGTCACAGTGGTGTCGGACTGGGATACTTCGTTTACCTCGAACTATTGGAGAGCTTTTCAAAAATCTATAGGAACGCAGCTTCACTTTAGCATAGCTTTTTATCCTCAAACGGATGGACAGACGGAGAGAGTTAACCAAGTGCTGAAAGACATGCTCCGTTGTGTAGTTCTAGATTTCAAAGGTAATTAGGAAGATTCATTACCGCTTGTTCAGTTTACCTACAACAACAGTTACCAAACCAATATAGGGATGGCACCATTTGAAGCATTGTATGGCAGACCTTCTAGATCTTCAGTATGTTGGGCAGAAGTCGGAGAGTCGAAACTTCCAAGATTGAGAAAAGTACAAAAGACTATAGAGAAAATAACCCTAATCAGAGAGCATATGCGGGTAGCTCAGAGTCGTCAGAAAAGTCACGCCGATCAAAGGAGTAGGGAACTTGAGTTTGAGGTAGGTGATTAAGTGCTACTAAAGGTATCACCGATGAAGGGTGTTCTTTGGTTCGGTAAGAAAGGAAAGTTGTCTCTGCTGTTCGTTGGACCTTTTCCTATCCTAAAGAGAATAAGAAAGTGGCTTACCGGTTAGCATTACCAAACCAGTTGGCAAGAGCTCATGATGTCTTCCATGTGTCTATGCTTCGGAAGCATCTCGAAGATGAGGATCACCCAGCAATGGTCGATTTCGACGAGTTAGAGTTGCAGCCAGGAGCAACCAATGTAGAGAAGCCTTATAGGATTTTTGACTACAAGGAGCAGAAGCTTAGGTCAAGATCAATACCTTGGGTGAAGGTGCAGTGGCATCATCATGATAAACGTGAGGCCACGTGGGAGAGAGAAGAGGAGATGTGAGCGAGTTACCGAAATCTTTTTGAAGAGGTATGGATGATTTCGAGGACGAAATCCTTTTTTAGGGGGGTAGATTGTAATACCCATTTATTTAAGTTACTAATGTTAGGGGGCAGCCACTTTGGATGAGGGCACCCTATTAGAGTTTTAGAAGGTTTAGGTTTATATTAGTTATAAATATAAACACACCCTAAACCCCTTTTCTGTTTTCTTTTGGTCGACTTTTAGAGAGAGAGAGAGAGAAAGGGAAGGCCGACCAGGGTTGGAGGCAGGAAAACTTTAAGTTTCTCTTGAAGGTTGATCGATCGTGTGCATAGGAGGAAGGGCTGAAGGCTTCAAGTGCAGGGATTCTTCTTCTTCTTCCTTGGGATTCAACTTCTTTGGTGATTTGAGGCAAGTAGTAACTTGCTCTTTTGAGGTAGATTTAGGTTATTCATGTTGTTGTTATGCTTCCTTAATGATTGAATGCATAAAAACCTAGTTTGTATGTTGTTTATCTGATATGGCATGCGAATTATATGAAAGAGTGTATGAAATCCTTAAGCGTAGGAGCTGTGTATGTTTATAATGGTTAGAATGCATGAAAGCTATGTATATGTGATGAATACATAAATCCCTAATGTTTACAGGGGTGAAAACCAAATTTATACGGAGTTTGAATGAAGAACAAAACCCAAAATCGCGGGAAAACCCATGGGGTATCGATACCCACAGAGCAGGTATCGATACTAGCTTGAACCTGTACGACAGGTGATGCTGGTATCAATACCAGGCTCATCTGGTATCGATACTAGGGCAGTATCAATACCAAACATGGCTGGTATCGATACCAGCCACGTCTGTTCCCACATGAAGGTTGGTATCGATACCAACAAAGCTGGTATCGATATCAACTGACCTGAAGGCCATAATTAAGTTGTTTTTGTGTTCTTAATGAAATTTGGCTTTTGTTTAATGAACATGATGGTATATAACTTGCATATTATATAAAAATATGTATTTATGAGCAAAGAAGGCATGTGTAAACTCTTCGTTGAATACTATCATGATGAAGATCACTTGTAGACACTTGTAACACATACGAAACCTCCATAAGTTTGTTGTATACTTAAATAACTTGTTTGGCCTATTTGCAACATAGTTTAGGTCCTGTATAGGCCTGGTCCTCTCTAAGCATGGTCTACGGAATCACCAAGTGAGGTCTATGGAATCACTTAACACGTAAGTAATGCCGATAGGGTTGCCAGTGTTTGGGGGACGGATTTCGAGGCAGTTCATCGGATTCACGTGGTGCACGGCCAGTGTCTCGAATGAACTACAGGGACGGATGAAACGTGGGTAGTAACTAGAGTACACCACTTGATGCGAGAACCTAATCTTAACTGAAGATCATAAAACACCACAACCGTCATTCTATGCATCTTTTTATTTTGTTTGATCTTTTATATCGACATATCTTATGCTATATTATTAATACACTCTCGTGAAACTCATGGTTATCCTAAATCTAAGCCAAAGGAACTAGTGAACTTGCTGACTAGGTTTTGACCTAGCACCATTAATCTTTTCAGGTCCAGGTCATCAGGCGAATAATCAGTAGCGGAGGTGTTCGTAAGGCAAGAATAAGTCTTCGGAGTTTTCCTAGATTTCTGTGAAGACATTAGTTATTATTTAAATTAAGTTTAGTTGGGTCTGGACACATGTTTAGTCCATTATTCTTTGAGAATATTTGTTCATTCGTTTATTCATTTGACAGCTTATCTTTAAGTTAATAAAGCTTATTTCAGCTATATTTCACTTGTGTATTGAATGTGAGTGCAAGCTTCTTGTTAGCTTGGTGTAATGCGTACACCCTAGAGCTACAGGTTGTTAATGGTTCCACGCGAATGCCTGGTTCTTATTGAGTTAGGGCTGCAGACCTGAAATGTGAGGACGGGGCATTACAATAATATGGACCTTACAAATTTTAAAAACTAAGATTACCCACCACAAATAGGTTTCCTAAAAGAGAGAGATTTCTAAATAAGTTGGATTTTCTAAGTGGTTGATTGTAGGAATAATGGAAACCTACTACTAAATGTTCCCCTCACTTATTATGTAAACCTCAATCCAAACTCATAACTCGATACCTTACAACCAAACCTATAATTTTCAATCTAAAATTAAGTCTAAAAAAAATTTAACTCATAAAATTTCAATCAAGAACACACATTAGTTTATATATTCAAAAAAATCAAAAGTAAATTCATCAACACCAACAACAACAAAGTTAATTCATCAACGCCAACAGCGTAGGCTAACGAAAATGGAGTTTCTTGTGTGGATTTTCATTTGGTGGTTCTATTAGCCCATAGAACTTCGTATAGACGATCCAACCATTTTCCTTTAGCTACTCCTAGCTTTCTTTTGAGATTCTCCAGTAGTGCTCTATTGGTAGCTTCAGCTTGATCATTCCCTTGTGCGTATCTTGGTGCTGAAAACTTGCAATTTTTGTAGGATGTTTCCCACTTTTGAAAGTTAGTATATTCTTAAAGAAAGCTCTGTTGGAAAGCATTCTTTGTGTATAATTTGTGACCTTTGCTGTATTTTGTACTTTTTGCAAAGATCTTTCAGCTTGGTTCCTTTGTACTGCATTCCATTATCAGCTACAATGGACATAGGAAGTCCAAACCTGAATAATTGTAAATCAAATATTTGATTCAGAATTTAAAAAGCTCTTCATTTGAGCTGCTTTTAGAAAGCTTTCAATTTGTAACAAGTTTATATGCTACTTTTAGTAACAACTAACCTACAAATGATTTGGCCAACGATGTCTAAGCCCCATTGTGCAAAAGGCCATGGGCTTAGGACGTTGTGTAACTCTGCTGCGGGTACGTAAATCATTTTTGGATGTCTGTTTAAGACAAGAAGTTTCTTTTTTGTTTGAAACAGCTTTCTTTTGAAAGTAACAGTTTCTTATGTGTTTTAGGTTTTGACATACCTCTAACAGGGATCGCAATGTTTTGCTATCCTTTTTGCATTTTCCTGCACGTAAGGTCAGAAATACCCTTGGGAACGTACTTTCTGGGCAAGAGACCTTATCCCAGAATGGTTTCCGCATGTACCAGAATGTATTTCCCGTAATATATTTCTGCCTTGTTCTTTACTGGCACCGTAACAATGGCCTTAGGAAAGATTTTCTGTATAGTTCGTTTTCAAGAATTGTGTATCTTGTTACCTTGAGCTTGACTTTGTGTGCTTCTTTTTTCCATCTGGGAGCTTTCCACTGAGTAAATATTTCTTAATGTCAGTCACCCAATTTTCTCGCTGTTCTTCGATTGAGCATGTTTCGGAAATTAAATTTGTAGGCTCAGAAAGAATTTCAACTGGTAGTAACCTTTTCTTAGATTGCTCAAACATTAAAGCAATGTATGCCAACGCATCTGCGTATATGTTACTAGTACGAGGAATCTGCTGAAAGTGTACTTTCAAGAAAGCTTTCAATAAGCTTTTTATAATAACCAAGTATTGTATCATACGACTTTCTTTGGCCTTGAAGTCTTTCTTGATTTTCTTGATCACTAAATAAGAATCACTAAAGATAGTGAATTCTACAATTTTTAAATCTTTTGCAATCTGTAGTCCCCTTATTACTGCTTCGTACTTAGCCTCATTATTTGTAACAGTGAATTGTAAGCGAACTACTTGCTCAATTTTGTTGTTTTCTGGAGTGATAACAACAATACCTATCCCAGCACCTGAGTTGTTGAGTGAACCATCAAAAAAAATTCTCCAACTTCTTTGTGTTTCTCAAGGTATAGCATTGTCTAGGTCTTCTTAATGTTCAAGAAAGTTCTTCAACTGGAAAATCAACCAAGAAGTCTGCAACTGGTTGCCCTTTGATAGCTTGGTGAAACACGAATTGTATGTCATATGGAGCAAGCTGGATAGCCAATTTAGCTATTCTTCCAGCTTTCTGATCTTTCATCAAGACATTTCTGATAGGATATTCTGTCATTTCTTAAACGACATACCCTTCAAAGTAAGGGCAAAGTTTCTGAGTAGAAAATACTACGTCCAACACGAACTTTTCCATTTTAGTGTATCTTATTTCAGCAGGATGCAGAATTTTACTTATAAAGTAAATTGGCTGCTCTATCCTTTCTGAATTTTGAACTAATACTGCACTCACAGATGTTTCTGTAGTAGAAATGTACAGCTTTAGTATATCTCCTGGAATTGGTTTTGTGACTATTGGTGCTTTAAACAAGTACCGTTTAATCTACTCCAGGGCTTCAGAACATTTTGTGTCCCATATGAAATTTGCTTTCTTTCGAAGCAAGTTGAAGAATGGGCGACATCTTTCTGAAAACTTTGATATGAATCTATTCAGTGCTGCCAACCTCCCAGTTAGAATCTGAACTTCTTTCTTTGTTTTCGGCTCAGGCATATCCAGTAATGCACGAATCTGATCTAGGTTTATTTTTATTCCTCTCTTTGTCACCAAATATCCCAGAAATTTTCTAGAAGTTACAACAAATGTACTCTCTTATGCGATTTAATGTTCTTTCCTGGTCAAGAATATGGTTTTCCTTTTTCTTACTTTTCACCAGCATATCATCAACATAAACTTCCATTGATTTTCTGATTATGTCCTTAAACATCTTATTCACTAACCTCTGATAGGTAGCTCCTGCATTCTATAAATCGAAAGGTATGGCCTTATAACTGTATAAACCTCTATCTGTGATGAAAGCTGTCTTCTCGACATCCTCCAGATTCATAGGAATTTGATTAGAACCAGAGTATCCGTCCATGAATGTTAACAACTTATGTCCTGTTGTTGCTTCTACCATTCTATCTATATTTGGGAAAGGGTAGCTGTCCTTTAGACAAGCTTTATTGAGGTCTGTAAAACCACACAGACTCGAATTTTCCCATTTTTCTTCGGTACTGCTACTATATTTGCAATCCAGTCTAGATATTGTACTTATCGAATGAATCCTGCACTTAACAGTTTATTAGTTTCCTCATTTGCAGGACCATAATACTTTTTAGCAAGCTTTCTTGGACGATGTTTTACTAGTTTGAAACCTTGTATAATGTTCACACTATGACATGAAATATTAGCATTGATTCCTGGCATATCTTCTATTTTCCAAGCGAAGAGATCAACGTTAGACTTCAATAATTGGATAATGGATTCTTTGACCTTAGCATCCAGATCTTTTGCAATAAAATTTATTTTTTTTTCATTTTCACTTCCCAAATTTATTTCTTCAACTTCATCTTTTTTAACTTCTATTCATCCTTTCTCAAAAAGTCGGGAATGAGCTTTCTTTAGTATTTCTATAGGTTCGGAAAGCTTTCCTGCTCCTTAACTTCTTGCTGTGATTTCTATAAGGTTTCTGGCTTGAGCTTTCCAAGCTCAATAGCCTGACATTCTTGACTCAAAGTTGTATCTCCTTTTAGAACATGAATACCATCTGAAGTTGGATCTTCAATCTCTAATGAAAGGTAGAAGGCATAACTTTCATTTTGTGTAACCATATTCTTCTTAAAATCACATTATAAGGAGATGGAGAATTTACCACCAGAAATCTCACAGGAGTTAAAACTGGTCCAGCTAAAACTGGTAGTTCTATCTCACCTTCTGGATATGTACGTGCTCTAATAAAACCAACTAAATGAGCTTTCGAAACAGCTAAATCCTCCTTCTTCAATTTCATCTTGTTAAATGCTTGCTTAAAAATTATATCCACAGAACTTCCAGGATCAATTAAAATTTTCCTAACCTCCCAACCATCTATTGTTAATGTAATCAAAAGAGGTTCGGTATAGAAAGTACCTTCTTCCTCGGCTTCCTTTGATGTGAACTCTATTGCTTTCTCTCTATTCTCCAACTTCTTCGTTTTCACGCTAATGACTATTCTGGAGTGTTTGAAAGTTTGCTTCACTTGTCTGGGAGAGATTTTTATGAATCGAAATGATCCTCCTCCCTAATATATTATAACATCAACTACTTCATGAACTACTAGAGATTTTTCTTCTTCTTTGTTAGAGGCTTCCAAGTTATTGAATTCTCTTTGACAATCAACTCAGTGATTGTTTTAGGTTTTTCCATGACTAAATCTTTGTGAACATCTGTTTCAGGAATAATCGCATTTTTGAATGCTATGATTACTATTTTTTTATTAGTGGAATCGATTGTAAGAGTTGCCTGTCGAAACCTTTTCATGAATTTTCTCATGGATTCTTCAGACTGTTGTCTTAGGTGTAACAATGAATCGATATCCATTTGACGTTTTTGGTTGCAGGAGTACTGCTCTAAAAATAGCTTTCCTAAATCGGAGAAACCTCTGATGCTTTCAGGTTCTAACTTGTAAAACCATATTAAAGCATGTTTGTTGAGACTATATGGAAATAAACGACACATTAAAACTTCATCTCGTTCATATAATCCCATCATTTGTTTGTAATGAAGCAAGTGATGGACTGGATCAGATTCTCCTTTAAACATGTCAAATTTTGGAATTTGGATCTTTTTAGGTAAGATTACCTGCATTATACTATTGTGGAACGATGATTCGTTTTCCTTCTCCATTAGCATTGAGGTTATCTGGTCAGTTATCGGAGTACTTGCATTTCTGATCATCCCTGACAGATCTGCTTTACTTTTTCTAGATAAAATCTTCCATTTCGAGTCTAGCTTGTGTTCCGAAATCCTGTTCAGATTGTGTCAAAAACTGCTCAGGTTGTTCGACTGGTGTCGATTCTTGGTTCACTGGAGTTGTTGTCTCGTTAGATGGAAACTCTCTTGTAACCGGATTCTGCAAGATGTTCGACTGAGCTTTTTGCGTTTTTTGGGTATTCAAAACCAATCTGGTTAACATTGAGACAGGACTAGTTTCTGGAATTGTCTCTTCTTACTATTCCAGATTTGATCTGTTCTGAACAGTTTCCTGCTCTTGTTGCTCAGTGTTCGAAACTTGTTCTTGTTGATCAAGAGCCGGTGTGTTTCTTGTTTCTTGAGGATTTTCCCCCAGAGAAGGCTCTCTGGTCTGCTCTTGTGTCAGAAGATCAACATTCCAAATAGGTCTTCCTGGTCTTTTTCTAACCATTTTTTATGTTTCTGTCTTCTTTAGCTTAGAGAAATGTAATGGACGGCGCCAAAATGAAGGAGACAAAATCCTTCATTCAAGAATCTAGAGAGAAAAAGTGGTTCCATAGAGAGGGAACCTAAAGGATTCTAGAGAGAAACCCTAAAGGATTCTAGAGAAAGAAAGTGAGAGACTCTAGGGAGAAAAAATGAGATAGGCTTCTCTGTTCTAGAGGAGTTCTCTCCTAGCTCAGATTAGTTCTCTGTAGTTAAGATCAGTTAGTTCAGAAAGTGAGGTGAGCCCCTCTATTTATAGGCTTACTAAGCTTGTAAGTCGAACTCTTAACCAATCAGTAATGAACATCTATTCTTCGCTTTATAAGTGTGTGACAGCTATTCAAAAGTGCTAAATAGCTGTTTGTTTATTCCTTTCTGTCAGGTTACCTTTCGGAATCCTCTTTTCTTAAGTAAGAAAGCTCTTTTTTCTTAGTGGAAAGCTCAATCCAAAAAGGTATTCCTACAGTTAGAAAAAGGCATTATCTAGTCTCTTTGAGAGAGACCAAGTAATATCTTCTTCTATTTGACTCGGTCTGCGATGTATTGTGTAGAGATTCAAGGTACGGGGTCCTAATTACGGGTCAGGAAGGTGTTAGGCACCTAACAACCGCCCTATGTTAATCGGTTTCTACTTTATAAAGGGGGTATTATTGAATATCTGTATTGGCTCATCTCATGTGCACATAGTATATGAACTCTCCTGCATAAGAAAACAGTTAATTCAGGTTTATAAGAAAAACAAAATAGGAAAGATAAGTACATTAGTGTAAAAGATCTGACCTCTACTTCTGTTATCTCAACGAACGGAGATAACAAGATGGTTTTACCTATTCTTGCTTGCATGCCTCAGCGCTCTAGAGGGCTAAGGTGGATTATTCATGCTTTGGGAGATCTTTGTATCTCTCGCCTTGAGAACTTTTCCGTACTAGCGTTTGGGCTACAACCATTCCTCATTTGCAGAGAACTTAGCGTCTCATTGGGAACGGTCATAACTCAGATGATGAGTCCTTTTCTAAAGGAGCGTGAGAGGATTGTGATTGACGAGTCGTACTGATGATGCGTCCTTATTTGAAGGAGCGTGAGAGGTTGATAGTTAACGAGTCTTTTTAGTTTTGTAAGTGGAACCTCCTCGTGGGCGGAGTTCCCTCGTTTCTCTCCTTACTTGAAGGAGTTTTGAAAAGAGAATGACTAACGAGTCTTGCCAGTTTTTAAAAGAAACCTCCTCGTGAACGGAGTTTTTGTGTTTCTCTTCTTATTGGAAGGAGCTTTGAATATATTGACAAGCTGTGCCGGCTTTGCTTGAATTCTTAACAAATTGATCATGCTGTCAATCGTAGAGTTCTCTCTAATTTTGAATTAGAAAAACTTGCCATCCCGAACACTATCTAATATTATATCGCGTACTATAGAGTTATGCTAGAAAGCATGCTCCCTCAGAGACACGCTACATTGATACACTCTGAGTTTAAGAGGTTCGTTATTATTTCTCTTATTTTATAGTTTCAATAGGTTTCTCTGACGGATTTTTAATTGATTTCCCATTCTCGTCCCGAAGGCAGCAGGTGGCCTTCAAAGAGATTGTTGAACTTCGGAACTAGAAAGTGCACATGACTTGAAGACAACCATGCACGAAATTCAGAAATTCGAAAGTGGATCGAACTCTAAATGAAAACCTTTTCGAGATTTAGAAAACGACAATGGAAAATGGATCTAAGACCAAAGTGAACTCCAAGGTGTTTCTAAGATCTAAAGAAAATGGAAAACCTTCTTGAGATTCAGAAGTTTCAAATACAAATGAACTTTGAATCTTATTGAAGAAAGGAGGGGGATCCTATTTACAAGACCAGACCCCGGTTCTGAGCGCATCTTGAAGATGCTAGTGTTAGGTCGGTTGCCACACTGTAGCCTCCTAGCACAGGCGGTTTAGCCTATTTGTGGGGCCTTCTATGGTTTTTTAGGTCATTTCGTTTCTTCCAGGTGTTCTGAGTTTGTTTTCGAGGTTTTTCGGAGTTGATTATGTGTTTCTCGGACCTTCAGAGTGTGTTTTCGGGGGTTTCCGGAGCTTTGTTAAGAGTTTTCGAAGGTTTGTGGGTAGTTCCTAAGGCTCTAGCTCAAATCTTAACTCTTTCACCTTGCTTCGACTCTTTCGGGTTCCGTCTTCAAACTTTGATTGGCTGGTTTTGACGGAATCACTGAGGTGATCTGAGTGAACCAAATTTAGGTGTCTACAGAGATAACAAAGCAATAAAATAAATAAACCTAAAACCCCTAAATACCCTCCACTGAAATACAACTTATCTCGAGTTGTTGGTCGGGCGCTAATTTTTTCCTGGTAACTACTTATTCATCTCGCATATCAAATTCCCCATCTTTGAATTTGTTAATCATCCGAGTAACCAAAGTAATTATTTCTTGCTTAAGTCCTGGATCGTCTCCAACTTCTCCTCTTCTTTGCTTTGGGAGCAGAATAATCTTCTTGTTAGTCTAGTTGAATTCATAATTGTTCTTTTATCCCTGATAAATAGCCTCTGTATCATATTTCCAAAGTCTTCCTAGTACAACGTGACAGGCATCCATATCGATTATACTACAAGTAATAATGTCCTTGTAGGTTCTCCCAAACGAAATAGGAACATGAGACTCCTTAGTAATTTCTTGCCCGAATTTTTTGCAATCTTATTCACTCCACACAGGTTTGGATGAATTTCCTCCTTCAAACCCAACTCTTCCACTAAGGATTTAGCTACCAAGTTTTTTGTACTACCACTGTCACTAATGAACTTGCATGATTTCCCTTTGACTAAACCATTCAGGGTAAAAACTCTGTTTTGTTGTGGGTCATTTACCTTTTATTTTCCTTGCCTTCAGAAATTTTTTGTTCTGGCTAAAATAGGAAGGGTTCTCAGTCGTGATTAGGGTTTTCTGTACCGTAGATAGCGCCACTTTTTTCCTCTCTGTCGTTTTTCACCATGATCACTTTACAAGCTTCGAATTCTTCAGGGCCTTTAGGGGAGCAACAAGGGAGTGGTAACGCTACGTTTGTTGCGGCTGTGAATTCATGTAGATCCTTTCTAAAGGTGGACATTAACACCCTTCCCTTCCCTTCCAAGCGTGGGGACTACCCGGCGGTAGTTATACCTGATTCTATATATCAGAATGCCTCAATGAATGGCAATTCAGCCTCATTAGGAGATTAGACTGCCAAAAAGTTAAGTTTGAAACAGCAAGGCAATATCTACTGGGGGAGTGGAATCTTACTGGAGGTTGCAAGTTAATCCCCTTAGGAAAGGGATATTTCGCCATTAAGTTGTTTAATGAGGCGGACAAATGTCGGGTATGGTCTAGGGGCCTTTGGGCGGTGGAAGGACAATACCTCAGAGTTCGAGAATGGGTGCCAAAGTTTAACTCGGATAACCAAAAAATCTCTACAACACTGGTTTGGGTTAGATTTCTGGGACTCTGCCTTGAGTACCTGGAACAAGGAATCGGTTCTGTCCCTCAGCAAAGCTGTTGGTATTCCAGTTCAGGTGGATCTACACACCCTAGACTAGGATTTTGGCTTCTATGTTAGTGTCATAGTAGAGGTGGACTTTGCTAAGAGTATTCCTGAGAAGATATGGATCGAAGATATGGGAGAGGGATTCTGGCAAAATGTCGAATTCCTAAAACTGCTTAGGGTAATGTCAAATGGTTGGAGACTTTTGGAAACTGGAGTTACAGAGTACTGCTTAGGGTAAACTCGGACCATACCCTTCTTCTGGGTAGTATTATGAGTGTCCCCAAACTCCATAACACCCCATTTCGATTTCAGAATATATGGGTGGAGCATCCAGATTTCCTGAGGATTCTGGAGTAGTCATGGGATGTGCCAATTATGGGGACTCCAGTTTTTATTTGCACTACCAAACTTAAAAGACTGAAGGATGATTTAAAATGGTGGAATGTGCAGGTGTTTGGTAATATTACTTATAAAATGAAGGACTTGGAAACTAAGGTGGAAAAAGCTCTTAAGGAATCAGATAAGGATCCAGAGAACATTGAGAAGCATTTAAATCTCGTTATAGCTCAAAGGGATATTGATAAGGTCGGCAAGCAATATGACATTTTTTTGCGATAAAAAACCAGATGCAAGTAGAATGATGAGGGGAAAGAAATACTAGCTTCCTCCACGCATCAATCAAAATTCATCAGGCATCAACCAGATTCTTGAAATGAAGAAGGAGGATGGTTCTGATCTCAGGGACCAAAGCAGCATAAAAAACCACATTAAAGGGAGGTGTATTCAAGGTCAAATTGCCATAGCTTCTGAATTGATAAATGAGATTAAAACTAAAAGAAGAAGAGGTAATGTACATATGAAAATTGATATTACTCAAGCTTATGACACCATTAGTTGGTCTTTTAACCTTGAGGTGCTGCGCAGGTAGGGTTTTTTCTCTTCTTGGGACTCTTGGATTGAATCTATTTTAAACTCTGGTATGCTTTTGGTTATGATTAATGGGGGCCTAGAGGGTTTCTTCTCTTTTAAAAGAGGGCTGAAGCTAGGGGACCCTCTTTCCCCCATTTTGTTTGTGCTCGTTGAAGATGTCCTCAGTAGAGGGATTTCAGATCTTTGCCAACGAGGTAAAATGACGCCTTTGCTGGTCAAGAGAGGGATCCTTGATCCCACTCACCTATTTTTCGCTGATGATATACTCTTGTTTTGCAACGGGCAGTCAGAAGGACTGCATAATATGCTGGATTTGTTGTACTCTTATCAGAATCATCTGGTCAGATTGTGAATCATGGTAAAAGCAGAATTTTTATAGGTGCTATATCCCTAGCTCATAGGGCGCACCTTCGCAGTCTTTTATGTGGTATGTTCTTAGCCCATAAGGCGCAAGTTCGCACTCTATGATCAAGATAGGGGAAAAATTATCAAAAAAAATCTCTGGTCAGGGGAAGCTGATAAAAGGAAGATGTTTGTGGTGGCCTGGCCTAAAGTCTGTACTCCCTTGGAAGAAGGTGGTCTGGGGCTTCAAAGATACTAAATTAAATGGCGATTGGCTGACCTACACTAATTCCTCTATTTTGAACGGTATTAAATGGGCCATGGAGGCAATGAAGGATTATATTTCTCATGGGATCGATGAGAACGGTACTCCTTGCCTAATTTGGGTTCCGGATTCTCAAAGCATTTTTCTGTTAAAAGTAGAGTGGACATAATTCGGTACAAGGCAAATAAGGTCCCCTGGGCAAATTGGATCTGGAACCATTGTGTTCACCCAAGGATGGCGGCCACTAATTTGAAACTCCTGAGGGGAGTGGGCGCTAATGATGCTGACTTCCAAGTAAGAGGCTTCTCCTTAGCCTCTCAGTGTTATATGTGTTACTATGAGGTGGAGGATTTGGAGCACATCCTGTGGAGTTGCAAGATGGTGGAGAAGATATGGGATTAGATACATGTCAAATTTGGTTTACAGAAGGCCATTTCTATCCTCACATGCTTTAATGCTGCTAAATACAGGAGCCAAATCAATAAGGAACTATGGATTGTAGCGATTAATGCAACCATATATACGATCTGGAAATCTAGAAATGCCCTTTTATTCGATGGGGTGAACATGAGCTTTCAAATCGTTTGTAAATGTATCACCAACATTATTAGGCATAGTGGCTCCAATTTAAGAGGCAAAATGAAAAACAACATGGAGGATTTCTCTTTGATGTCTTTCTTTGGCCTAGGTTTGAGACCGGCGGTGCATCTTCAAGCTGTTGAATGCTACTGGATACCTCCAGGGGGGGTCAGTTGAAGATTTGCTGTGATGGATCCTCAAGGGAAAATCTGGGGCATGCTGGTGCTGGCATTGTATTCAGGGACCACAATGGTGAGGTGATGGGAGGTTTGTGTTATGGGGCTGGGCATTTGTACAAATTTCATGGCGGAATTGATGGCTATTCTCTTAGGCTTGGAGTGGGCAATTAATAATGGTTGGAGAAACATCTGGGTGGTTTCGGATTCCACTTTGGCTACTAAAGTTTTAGCAAAGGTTAAATCCCCTGGCCCATTAGACCGAGATGGTTGATGATCAGGGATAAATTTGGAAGGTTGGAATTCTCTTCTGTTTTCCGTGAGGTTAATTGTGGAGCTGATAGCTTAGCAAGACGGGCGCATTTAGACCTGGGTACTATGACTTCTTTCGTTGGTAGATCCCCTATCATATATTATAGATTCTGTAGTAGATATTCAGGGGTTTTTTGTTGGCTTCTCTGCCTTCATCCTCCCCTCTTTCTCATTGTGGTCTGTTTTTTTTTTTTTGGAGTAATTTACGTTTAGACCCTAACTTTTAACCAGTTTTAATGTTTAGGTCATAATGTTGTCCAATTTCGAGTTTAGGCCCTAACATCTATTTCCATCCGTATTCCCGTTTTCTTTTTTTAACCTTTCCATCTTTAACCTTTGTACAGTAACCCAATCAACACTGACAACTGCGCACTAACATAAATTAATTTCCTTTTTTATTTTATTTTAAACATTTTAATATTCTGTTAATTAATTTGGATCTATTAATTATTATTAGACACCAATCCCACAGCTTAAATTAAGTAGGGCCTATTAATTAAATGATCCCACTAATTTAGTGGGTCACAATTTGTTATTAGATACGAATCCAACGGCTTAGATTAAGTTGAACCTATTAATTAAATGGGACCTACTAATTTAGTGGTAGGATCACAATTATTTTTGCTAAATTAGATGAGATTAATTTAATGGGCCTAATAATTAAATGGGAAGCACCACACACCACTGTCACGGTACCCTCCATTAACACAGACGTCCACCACCACCACCCACCACCACCATTGTCATATTTCTTATTGTTGAGTAGAAGAACTCCACCGCCTGAGAACAAGAAGGCCGGCGACGAAGAAGAGCCAGACATTGTTCGATTTGTTCGTGTGATTCTCTATCCTCTGATACTGAATTCAAGTATCTTCACTCTAAATTCACACCACCCATTTCTTCTTCCTGCAATTTTTTCACCAAATCACGAACTTTTTTCGATCTTCAGTTCCAAATTATCACTTTCTTTAAACTAGGTCTGACAAAAGATGAGATTTTATAAGGTAAGGAGCCAACGAACCAGCTCTAATCATGACAAGAACTTCAACATATTTTCCTTATAAGAATTTAGAAGCTAGGGCAGAAATACATGAAGTTCTCTAGAGTGTTAATTCAGTTCCATCCATTATGGAAAGAGTTTTTCATGTAATTGAATCGAAGATGAGGTAACTAGAATGAATTCTAGGTAAATTTCGAGATGAATTTTGGGGAAAGGAAGTTACGATTTTGATACCAATGTGAGGGAGACAAGGAAATTGAGACCAAGATGGCATTAAAAGGAGGAATGAAGAAGGGTCAATTGAGTGGTGGTGACAAATTGGGGATTGAATTGATGTGGAAATTAAGGGGAGAGAAGATTGGAAGTGTTGTAGGAGAACTGAGTAATAAATTAGGGATCGTAAAGAAGAATCATCGAGGTAAATTGGAGTTGATAAACTGATTTTGGGTTTCTGATCGATGGGTGTTTTGTTCTTGAAATTATTAATTAATTAGATCCTCGTTTTCCAAGTAATCTGCGATCGGGGCTTCATCAGGTTAGATCTGAGCTTCATTATTAGGTCAGATCGGAGCTTCATCAGTTGAGATCAGGTCAGATTGGAGTTTCATCAGGTAAGGTCAGGCCAGATCGGAGCTCTATGCTGTTAGATCGGGGCTTCATCGTCCTGACCCTTGTTAGTAATTCGGCATACGGCAAATATTCGAGACGACAAAAATACGAGTATAATTCGGTTTCAACAATCCCTAATTCGGTCAACTATGCGTTCAAACATTTGGAAGACGGCATATATTCAGTTCGGTTTAATTCGCATTTAATACATTGCACCTAAAAAATTTCGATATGAAAAATTCGGTCATGTATATAAATAATATTCTTAATAAACAAACTTCCATTTAGCATATCTCCACTAATTATAATCTGCTACATCAATCTACTTGGAGCACAGTTCAATCAACCATGTTGGCCCCAACACGGTCACATCATCTTCCACTTCACAACCAGCTACTTCATCTTGGTGTCCCCCACCGGTGGGTATAGTAAAAATTAACGTGGACGGTGCAACATCTGATTCTGCTATGGCTGTAGGTATCGTGGCTAGAAACTCTGCTGGAGAATTCATTGCTGGAAGTTGCTTTTTTGATGGGAATTGGTCATGCAATGACGGTGCAATTGAATCGGAAGC
This sequence comes from Macleaya cordata, assembly GCA_002174775.1. Classification (NCBI taxonomy): domain Eukaryota; kingdom Viridiplantae; phylum Streptophyta; class Magnoliopsida; order Ranunculales; family Papaveraceae; genus Macleaya; species Macleaya cordata. Next base: position 71,481 of record MVGT01003344.1, read on the forward strand.
TAGAGCCTTTCTCAAAGGCCTAGAACTTGCCAAAGCTCTAAATCTTTCTGCTGCTATTATTGAAGGTGACTCCCAACTTCTCGTATCATATTTGATGGATGACCACCTTAAATTCCCTTGGCGGATACGAAGCATCATTCTTGATTGTCGTCTGATTATGAAGTCATTCTCCTCTATCACCATTCAGCATGTCTCCAGACAATTTAATGGTACTGCCCATCGATTGGCCAAATATGCTATCTCCTGTAAAACTAACGCTCATTGGCAGGGTTCTTATCCCTCTTGTATCACTAGCGCACTGCTAGTTGACACTCCAGGTTGCCTCTTTAATTAATCATTTCTTTCCTTTCAAAAAAAAAAAAACTAATTATAATCTCATAAAAAGATTAAAATACAAAACATCTCATCCAAACATAAATAATAATTATACCAAACCATAAATTAAAATAAGAGTTGTTATAAAATCCAAAATCACATATCACTACTTAAGTCGTTTTAAAATTTCTTAGTTGCTTAAATAAAAAAGCATCAAAAGGTGAATGTGAAGGACCAATGCCAAGCCTACTATCAAGCCATGAAGTATCACCATCAACAACATTATCTGTTATATTCTCCTCATTTTCAACCTCCTCAAGACCTTCATTGACATCTTCAAAGAGATCAACAAGATTGTCAAGATCTATTGGGTTCCTATCTTGCATATCAAAATTAGCAGAATTAGCTAACATCAATGAATTGACCCTTATGTACACAAGGTCCTCCAACATATCTGGTGATAATCTGTTTCTCTTTTTTGTTTGTGCTGCGTCTTACGAGGATGAACAGTTCTCATTTGAGCCATGGAGATAAAATTAAACATTTGTGATTCTTCCCATCATAAGTCAATAGCTGGTTAGCAAACTCAATCCTTTCTTCAATGTCAATCAACTTTTCTCCAACAAATAACAAACCTTCTCGTACATCTGGGTTATCATACATGATCTTCTTATCATACATCATAGAAGGGTTCAGATATGCTGCAACTGCATGTATCTCATGTAGTATATTACTTTTCCTCCTTGTTTCAAACAAATCCTGCAACTTCATGTACTTAGTTGGAGTCATTTGACATCGTTGCTTGATCGTAATTCTAGCCCTTTCCATTGCCTCGTAAATGTAGCCTGCAGTTGATCCATCACCATCAACTAAGCGTAGGATTCTCACAAGAGGCTCCAAACTGCTTTAACTTCATTTCCTTCCCTCCAAAACTCATTACCTTGAATTATTTCCCTGACATTTTGTGTTATTGTTCCTTTACAGTAGGACATATTTCTCCAAGTAGATCATGCAATTAAATTTCTAAGACCATCTTCAACTTCCAAAACAGATTAAAGCATTAGAAAATGGAAAGCAAATCTTGTTTTTGAATACCTTTTCAAGTCCTTCTGTATGTGCTCCCTCATTAGGCTTAAAACTGCAGTATGCCTATATATGTAATCGACTATCTCCTTAGCCTCATCAAATATCTTTCTTATCCATGGAATTTGAATATAAATATCTTTCAAAAGTAGCTGAACTCCATGGGCAGCACACTTTGTTTTATATATATGAGAGTAACTTCCCATAATCATATCCCCAGCAAGTCCATAGTTGGAAGCATTATCCGTGATAATTTGGACTACATTTTGAGCTCCAATCTCCTCAATGACAGATACAAGTAGATCTCTAAGAAATGGCCCACTCTTTCTTTGACCTGGCCTTTCAAAAGAATTTAAAAAGACAACCCCTCTTGGAGAATAAGCAACCACATTGATAAATGACCGACCTTTTATGTCTGTCCACATATCAGACATTAATGTGCATCCTGTTAAGGCCCAAGACTCCTTTACCAAAGATACATAATCTTCAACCACTTTTTTATTATTCGTCACCAATTTGGTTGGTAGAGTTGAATAACTTGGTTTTGAATATCCAGCACCATACTCAGAAACAACCCTAATCATCTCAATAAAAGCTGGTGTTTGAATAACATTAAAAGGAATGTTATTCATAAAGAAATGGTGAGCTAATTTCATGTCCACCAAATCTTTATCCTTTTTGTTGAATATTGTAGGTATTGAAGTTTGTTGTAAACTTGCAGAAGATGATTCTTGACCAGTTGCATTTCCATCTCCACTTACCCCTAAGATTCCCACTTCTATTAGAGGTCTTTGCTCTTTTATTACCACCCCAATAGCAATTACAGCATGAGCTTGTACATGATCTGGAACACTTGGACAAATCTCAATATCACGTCCTGTTTGTCTAGATAAATGAGATTTTACTCGAGATATCCCCCCTGGGTACTCTTTTTTGCAGAATTTACATTTAAAACAGCCATGCATATCATCCACATACTCCCAAAATGGGTCCTTTTTTCTCACCATTTCCTAAATATATATATGCAATATTCTTTTTATTAACTAAATATTAAACTATTATGTTCATGTAACAACAATAAGGCGGAAATAAAACATAAATTAAGGATCTTGATAATCATGCTAACCACTTAATTTAATCAAAGAGATGTACCTTGCATCGCGGATCCAAAAAAACCATCTTGAAGCATCACGGTTTGTAGGGTGATCGTTTTACGTCTCTACCCATAACACACCAGGAACTTAAGAGGTGAGTGCAAAACTGATGGAGGGTTTTAGGCACTAGAATTGGGTGAGAATAAAAACCCTAATCACCCCTAATACTTATATATTACTTATTCCATCATAGGTAGTGATTGGGTGTTTCCCTACATAATACCCTTAAATCTTACGGGCCTAAGGGATTGGGTTTAGATAAAGCCCATGTTTGCAAACACAATGGATCATCATACTGGGTTATGTGGGCCAGAAATTCTTACATTCTCCCACTTGGCTCATATGACCTATAGTAAAACAAAACAAGTTTTATTTCAAGAAATCATTTCGAAATCATTTTGCAAAACGACTCAATAATGGGCTTAAGACTAAAATAGCATATGCGCGCGATTTGGAAACATCCCAATCCTCAACTATCTTATTAACCATCATAATATCATAATTAAGTAAGCTACTAGTTTGAGTCATGGCGGTAATACATCTTTAATCCAACATATTTCCTTCTATGCACCACAAAACTAAAACTCACCTAACATAATCAATAATTAGGGAATCTACATTCATAAAAGGTCAACAACATAAATGCCTTTAAATCGGTTAAACTATTAAGTCTTGTTAAGACTATTCCTGTTGTTATACATCCCATCTCAAATATGTGTACACGTAGAGAAAATAGGATAATCAGAAACATACAACAATGAGATCTCAAAGATGTTTAATAGAAAATAATCATAACATTCATGTAACCATATGGCCAACATCATGGGATACATCAAACATTATCACTATGTTCCTTAAATATTTTAATGATGATCCCTTGGTTAATGGATTCGTAATTATAAGCTACAGCTTATATATTCTAAAGATACCTATGTTTCTGAATCTCTCTCTTAAGAAAAAGTATTTAGTCTATTGTAATACTTTACTCCTTAAAAAGATGACTATTGCGACAGATTAAACTCTCAGTAACTTGGCAGCAATGTTGACTAAACCCAAGTCCGGAGATAAATTTCACAACCATGACTATAAGTTGTGGCCTCAAGTTTGCCACAAAGTCAATCCACATTTATTTTTGATGATACAATAATATAATGGATCGACATAACTTTCATCATAATCCCTTCTCATTCATAGGAGTACATAACTAAAGGTACTTCATACTATCAGGGTAAACATAAGGCTTCCCAAAGCCTCATTAGATGGAATTTTCTTCCATGTACTTACACTCCCTATCATTATTTCATAATAGGTGTTACTAGCTGAACTTACTGAATTCCTCTAAATCTATTCAAATATTTCTCTTCTGAGATAACTCTAAAAATTATTATGTTTGGTTTCAAAATATTTATATTCCAAATACGTGGATTATCTCAATAATATCTTCGGCAGCGAGAAATTCTTTGGTTCTATGCAATGAACCAAAATCACTTCTAGCAAGTTAACTACTATCAATACATATAACAAGAAATACAAACTTACTCAAACTATTCTTCAGAAACAAATACCGATTTATAAGGTATTTTTTAAACTGAAGAAATATAATGATGGCATTATTGAAATTGAAGTACCATCTCTAGGAAACATGTCTATATCTACGTATCAATCACTTAGACTTATAAATTATGTGTTTCTTTTCTTAAATGAAAAAACTCTTAGAATAATCTAAGTGCCTTTTCTTTTAACAGTTACATTACTCGCCCTTTACGTCAAATTCAAATTCATATAGCTAAAAGTCATAGTCATTCAGAATAATAAATTTGTTCCTTTTCAAAACAACATAATGTTATTCTCTAGGGCTATTCTACTTTCGATTAATTGGTGAGAATCTCATTACGGAGTGATTGTTCATTAAGTTGTTCAAAATGTTGTTGAACTAGTCAACAACCATAAGACAAACAACTTCTCTAGAGGAAGGATATAGGGACTTGTATCATACCTCCTTTAATTCCACTTTTAATGGTTATTCACTCCCATTGATTTCACCATCCTATAATAATTTGATATTATTGATTTTAATGCTATCATACTATGATTAGAATGATAAAATCATAACTTTAATATACGATTTCGACGTTATGTCGTTTATCATATCAAAATATCCATCACCTTAATCACATCAAATGATTCTCACATTTTACATCTAATTTTCATACAAACCCAACAATGTTCATCTCAAGGATATCCATTGTTTGAGTATTACCTTCAGAATTAGATTTGCTCTTAATATGAAAAATATCTATAAAGGTGATAAATTCTTTATCCACCGAAACACAAAGTGGTCAAAGTATACTGATATCAATTGGATATTTTCAAGAAGCTATGCACTTCATATGGCACCTATACCGGTGTGCTTGTTTGTTCTTCATTAATACAAAACTTCACACCTTGAGATCAATAGGATCCAAAACCAAAAAGATTCCATCTTTCATTGATCTCTATAACTCTACTATAGAGATATACTCTAAATATTTGTGCCTTTAAAAATGGGAGCTTTCATCCATTGACTATTTTATTTTCAACACTACAACGCAGAATTTAAATACAATTATATAATAAAATCCTGCATATATTGAAAAATAATAAGTAGTCCTTAAATTGACCATCCAAATCATTTAGGGGACTTCAATAAGGTTTGTTTCAAAACATAAGAAGGTTAAACATTTTTCCTTCCCCATTTCGAAACACACCTCACATCTATGACAATCTTTCTAAAATTATTCCATCTATTACAGAAGAAACATTTTTATTGTCTAACTCCGTCTATGAGCCTAGGTAAAATAATTAGACTCATTGACTTTGGATTTGTCTTTTCAGATTTCTCCATTTTTTTCAAGCTTCTTGAATTAGGATGAATCTAATGAAGTCCTAGTTGCTTAAGTGTTGCCTCTTCTTAAATAACCATAATTATCATGAGTTTGAAATCAATCATAATGAAGAGCCAAGAATTCTCAACGATAAAAGACATATAGATTCCTCCTAAATACTTTAATTTTGCAGCCAGATTCATAATTAATGGTGATATATTCGTTATGGAGTAGTTACATGTATAGGAACGAATACATGTTATCTCCACATTTCGTGGTTCACTACTCCCACTAAATTCGCCATTACTAAGAAATAAGCACAATTAATTTTGGGAAGTNCTAAATTCGCCATTACTAAGAAATAAGCACAATTAATTTTGAGAAGTTTAATATTGTACGTATTATTTACAACGTATACTCACACAAATATAATGCTAAATCTATTTAACCCTTTTCTAAAACTTAAAGAAAAGATCTTACATTCAAACTACTAATATTCGTTAAAGTAGTGAGTTTACTAAACTTATTCAACGGTGCGTACCATTATTCCATCAAAATAAGTGACAGACAAAGCAAACAATAATGTAGTAAGTTATGATCTTGGCTAACTATAATTTAGAATGATATACATCTTAGTTATTGATGAACAAGGAGTATCATCATAATTTTGCCTTTGGACGAAAAACTATGACATACATAGCGTTCACTCAAGCAGTGAAAAAATGAAACTTATTTTATCATAATTGATGAACAAGAAGTATCATCATTATTTCGCCTTTGGGCAAAACAATAACATACAAAATGTTCACTCAAATAGTGAAGAGAAAACATTTAACTATAATTAGAACAAATGTATACCTTTAATGATGGACTAGCAGTATTATCACGATTTCACCTTTGGGCCAAAATCGCGATATACCAAGTATTCACTCAAAACATATATTCTAAAATTGAGCATGCAGTATCATCACAATTTCACATTTGGGTTGAAATTACAACATACTAAGCACTCTCATAAGGGATGAGTCTCTTCACTATATGAACAAATAGTATTATCATGGTCTCGCCTTTGGGCTAAAAACACAACATACCAAGCGTTCACTCAAAGGTGAAGAGAAACTTGTGTAATCGTAATTTAGAACAAAGTATACTTTAATGATGAACTAATAGTATCATCACGATTTTGCCTTTGGGCTAAAACTGCAACATACTAAGTGTTCATTTATAACTTATGTTCTGATATTGAGCAGGTAGTATCATCACAATTTGCCTTTAAGCTAAAATTGTAATATACCAAGTGCTCGCATAAACAATAAGTCTCTCCACTATGTGGGTAACCCCATAATCATAATTCAGGATAATAGATACCTAATGATGAACTAGTAGTATTGTCACGGTTTTGCCTTTGGGCTAAAACCATTACCTACAGATTGTTCACTCGCAATATATCCTAAGGTGGGGCGATAAAATTAGTTACATTATAACATTTTATAATTATTACAACTAATGATGTGTCTTTGGACCAATCTCTAGTTGATAATTAAATAAGAAATGTAATTGACTATTTCACTGCTCTAAGTTACAGTAATATGAACTAAATATATAAGTTTATCACTCACCATAGGTCACTTTGGCAACCACTATTCTGGTTAAACTCGTAACATTCTATAGTTCATCAGTGTGATATTAGCATGCAAGACTAAATTACAAATAGGGTCAAGAAATAAGGTTGAAATAATAAGAAATTAACAAGACCCTGAAGCATTATCAGGTAAATATTAATGTAATTTAATTAAAAGTATGTCAAATCAATTATATTATGCTTCCAATACGTCTGCTCGAAAAATCATTCAAAATGGGCTTTTACAGCTCAAAAACGAACATCAAATGAGCCCGGAATTGCATAAAAACCTATAGACGTAAATTGGTTCCAAATTTATTTCAATTTCGAAAATATGATTCTGGTTCTAGTCATTCAATTCAGATTGGTTTTAATTGAACTTAATTCTCGTCAGATTAATTAATTCGGTTCTAGCATATTCCAATTATACTGGTTTACTTCCAAAACAGGTCCAGTTCTATTCCAACTCAATATTATTGGTTCCAGGTCCGGATTCGGTTCTGTTCAATTTGGTTAGGTTCATGTCAGAACCAAATGGTTCTATTTCAATTCTGAATCCAAGTCTTGAACTGATTCAGAAAACTAGTACCGGTCAAAACGGGTTCATGTTATTCGGTTGGGGTCACATAAGGTTCGTTTGGTCCATATAATTGACCTGGTTCAATTCATTCCGAGTCAACTCTGTTTACTAATATAAAGGGTTTAATTTGCCGTGTCAACTCGGTCAAATTATTTAGAATAAGTCACGCTACTCATTCATCATTCTTTTTTTTTATAAACCCTAATTGCCATGTCACCTTCCTTCTCTAAACAAGAAAGAAGATCCAGTAGAACCTTAGCCTAAAACACGACCCCAACCCGCCGCCATCTAATGCCGTCGGTGCCTTGCGATAGTTGGAACTATTCTAAACCACAGGAGATCTTAAATAGTACCCGGAAACCATTTAAACCAGAAAACTTCCAGTCACATGTCCCAAAATCTCTCGGAAAAAACAATAAACGACTAATACCTTTCATTCAATGCCGTCACAGTAAGCACACTAAAAACCCCTTTCTTTATTATTGAATCTTCATCGAAACAAATGGTGTAAACTCAAATAAACAAACAAATGGTGTAAACTCAAATAAACTTACTTTCTCTTCAACTATAAGTTATGAACCATTTAATAATTTACTTTTTTTTTTTTGGTAAAACAGACTATTGAAATCTATCTACATGGATCCGCACCAATAGGTTAAACGTATATTTTGAAAAAACCCTTTAAACAAATCAATACAAAGGAAATCAACATTAAACCATTGTAAAACTCACGACAGGAAAACCTCTATGAATCTCTTCCATATGAAACCGCAAACACCACAATTGTGCAGTACATTTTACATAACAAAAAGGGTTATTTAGTATTAGGGTCCCAGATAATGTTTGATATTAGTCTGAGGGTCCTGGATATGTCCAGCTTTGAGTTTGGGTCCTGAGATGACGGTTAACTCAATTGACCATCCAAAAAGTGGAAAATAATTTTTTGAATTAATAAATCAAAAAAACTAACAAACGGAGTAAGTTTGCCGTCCATCACGTGATTTGCAAACACGAGTTGGAAAGTCATGTAAGTTTACTAACACGAGATCCAACGGCTAATATTATTGAAAGATCCAACGGTTGTGACTTGATTAGCAGTTGGGAGGACCGTTGGGAATTAGTCGTTGGTCTTAAGGGTCTATAAAATCACGTGATTCTTCATTGTTACCATCATCTTCTTCCTTCACCTCCATTTTCAGCCACCAATATCTTCAAAACTTCCACATCCGATCCACAAGCTCCCACCAGAACTTGATTATTGACCTGATGGCAAGTGGATCTAGCTCCCACCGTAACTGGAGTTTCGAGGTAAGCATATACATATTCAACCCACTGATCTGCCATTAATAGGATCCTTTTACTAATTATCGATTAACAGTAGGACCTCAATACAAAATATGGAAATCTGACATTGTTTTGTTTGTTTTTTTTGTAGACTTGCCAACTCTGTGAGCAGCCTTCACATACATCAATTTCATGCCCATTCATGTATTCTAAATGCATGTTTCATGGTTGTATTGGCATAAGAATGATAATGGTCAGTGATAGTAACCTAAGCAAAGGGAAAAGGTTACTCAAATGCCAATTTCCCAACTGTGATGGTTTTCAATGGCTTGAAGATGCTCTAAAATGCAAGGGTTCTACATCAATAAAGTGCTACTTATGTGGGGATAATGACCATGCAGGGAGGGACTGTCCTTGGGATGGGCTTCCATGCTCAGTCCGAGGATGTAGTGGTTCGAGGAATGTTCGAACCTCCCATACTGAACAAAACCCAAGGAAGAAGTACCTCCTATGTGATATTTGTCATTGTTTTGAGTGGCTTATGGATGCCATTGCAAAATATGATGCTTCAACAATGCAAATGCAACTCATAACAAAAAGTCCTGGTGTTAGATGCAAAGGAAAAGCTAATGCATATGAGGATCCTATTGATGAATTTTGCAATAAGTTCGAGCGCAAGATAAAAGTGGCCAATTGTTACCTTTGTGAAACAACTGAACACATTGCAAGGAATGCCCATAGAAAGTTACTCCTTGCACCAGTCAACATTGCAATGGTAGTATGAAGTTGGCCACATCTTCTAGACCATGGAGCCTAGGACAAAAGTACTTGAAATGTGCAACATGTGGAGCATTTGCTTGGTTAAAAGATGTATTGCAATCTTAAAGTAACATGTGTATGCTGCTTTGTTTTTCTAGTATTGACCTGATGTAATCTCCCTATCTATTTTTATTGATGTATAACTACATGTGTTACTTTAATATTATAACAACTGCATACATTTTCTAACAAAAAAAGAAGTATTTGCTGCATAAAATCAATTCAAACCCATTCATAACAGAATACAAAACCAATATCTAATAGTATTATAAAAGTTGTATCCATAAAACCATTTCAAACCCATTCATAACAGAATTATAAAAGTTGCATACATCAGTCTTTCATTTGTCCAAATATTTCAGGAGTGCCCATTCATACTTATCATCTTATAAAATATCAGTCTTAAGTCCAAAAACAAAGTGTATTTGCTGTTAACCACAACATTTTCTAACAAAAAAGATGCATACATCAGGCTAACTGTACCCTTAATCTTCTATATCTATATGCATCCCATTAATTTTGGAACCCAGACCCCCACTAACCCTACCACTTCTCCTTGGTGGTGAAGGCAGTGGTGGACTTGTCCACTTCCAAGTCTCATCAAGTTTGGTTCTCTTAGCCCCAACATTTGAAGTAGATGTTGATGATGATCCAGTCATGCCTATTCCCCCACCTCTCATCCTTACTCCTCCACCCCTAATTGTTGTTGGTCTAGGAATATTTTCAGGCATTGGTGGAGTAAATAGTGTGGGATTCCTTTGATAGTTAAAAGTGGGCATGTTGACACTTTGTTGTGTAGATGGGGTCAATTGAGTTACCTAGGTGACATTGCTCTGTTGAGAAAACTGATTTATGCCACCCCGGCCTCTTCCCCTGCCTTCCCCTCTTCCCAGACCTCCAACTACTATGGTACTCTCAAAGTCAGAGTGACCACCTCTTCTACCTGCTCCCCTTCCCCCTCTATTTCCACCCCTTTTAGTTACAGCACCATCCCTTCCTCTTCCTCTGCCTTGCACCCCAACAACCCTTCCCCTTCCTCTGATCTGCACTCCACCAGCCCTTCCACCTCCTCTAACCTGTGCATGTACTTGAGTTGCACTAGCATTACCACCTCCTGATACATTAACCATCCTCACATGTGGCCCTACATAATAAGCTGGCCCTGCACAAAGAAATTAGCATGTAGTTAAACATTGTTCCAACTAAATAAGAGAAAGCAAAAACATAATTGCATATATTGGTTTACCTTGGGTTTTAGGACCAGCTGGTGCACCCTTGCATGTTGCCCTATTGTGGCCATACTGACCACACTTGCCACACTGCCTTGGAGTTTTCTTGACACCACTTACTTCATCTTTATCCCTCCTCCTCTGTGTTTTAGGCCTCCCAATTGGCCTAGAAAACTCTGTGGTCTTTACCAATGTGATAGGCTACAAAACAAAAAAAGAAAAAAAAGATTATTACATCATTCTTCTAATATCCAAGCATGATATCAAACATCAGTTTGAAACCTTACCTCTCCCCACTCTGATTCATGAGCAAGAGGTCGGATGAACCCTTCATAAGTCTTCCTGTAGGCATCTACATAGTGATATGGATCACAATATCTACATAAAAACACAACACATATAAGATTTGAATAACTAAATTTAAAAAAAATAAATACAATGTTAACTAGGGGTGGTTACATACTTATTCCAATTCCCTTCTCTAAAATGCACAATTACTGAGATTGCATGGACACATGGTAGCCCAATGATCTGCCAGACACAACATATACATGTGTGCTTCACCAAATCAACAGTCTAATGCATTTCCTTGTTGTCCCTAACACTTCATAATGTCTCTGTGGATGGTTCTTTATCATACAAGTGGTAATGGTTCTTATGACTATTTAAGATGTTCACAGCTCTTGGAACAAGCCCACCCTCCCTGAATCCTTCTCCCTGAAGTTTTCTATCATAAAATAATCTCATAACCATCAAATGATATTTCTCTACAAATTTGAAGACTAGGAGCATCCTTAATTCCAATATCCAAGCATTAAAGGACTCAGAAAAATTATTTGTAATATGTTCACACTTTGAAGTGGTGTCAAAGTGTGATATTGCCCATGTTTCCACAACCTCATTGGCATCCAAGTACTCCCTTGCTTCTTTTTTTGCTTTCTCAAGTTCATCCATGAACTTTTTATATTCTGGTTTGTTGTATGACTTAGCAGCTTTCCAAGTCAACCTCTCTATATTCACCCCTGGATGTGTTTTCTTGAAGTTTTTATACAAGTGTCGAAAGCATGATCTATGAAAATGGTTTATTCCTTCAAAGACTTCAAGAACAGCCTCCAATAAGCCTTTTTGTTGGTCTGATATTATTGTGAGAGGCCTGGGATGTAACAGCAACTTGGGGGCAAGGATTTCAAGGAAATCCTTCCATGTCTCCTTGCATTCATTCTTGCATATGTAGATGGCAATCGGGAATAAACCATTGTTTGCATCAAGTGACATGATGGACAAGCAAACTCCACCATACTTGCCCTTAAGAAAACAACCATCAAGTCCCAAAATGGGTCTACAACCTTTTACAAATCCATCTAAACTAGCCTTGTATGCAACACATAAAGACTTAAAAAAAAACTCTTCTGGGTGTCTAGCACAACTAGCAATACTCTCTGGGTTGCTCATCAAGATCTGAGTACACAATTCTGGATCTAGTCTGTAACTCTCCTCATAATTACCTATGATCTTCTCAAGACAGATGTGCCTTGCATGCCAAGCACACCAATAAGAGATTTTCACCTTATACTTTGCTAAAACCTCCTTCCTAAAGCATCCTGGTTTATATTTTTGGTGAGTCCTAAATGTGGGCAGCATCTTCTTAGCAACCCACCTAGCATTGGCCATCGGATGAACCAAGTCATGGTAGCTTTCACAACTATGTTCAAAACACCCACTCTTCAGCCTAAATGTTTGCTTGTCAGGAAGTATTGAACAGTATACCCTCCAACTACACTTGGGATCTTCACACACGTATTCCTGTTTCTTCTTCTTGTTCTTCACTTGCTTTATCACAAAATTCTTTGAAATGGCAAGGTCCTTGATGTAATCCCTACACTCCTCCATTGTAGGCCACTCCTGATCTATGAACAATGTCTCAAGGACTACAGGCACTTCCTCCTCAGTCTCTTTATCTTCAGCTTGGTACAAGTTTTGAGTCTGCTCAGCAAAGTTCTGGAACTCAGACGTCTCTTCAACACTCTTCCTAATCAGATCTGTAAGATCATCCTCCTCATCAGCATCACTAGGTACATAAGATTCATCATCAGAAGAGTGGTCTGAGTGATAGACTTCTTCTGTCTCAAGAGCATCAATGTTGGGTGGATTCTCTTCTCTGATTCCATTTATCAGGTTCAAGATGGGAAGCAGGTCTAGGTCCTCCTCTGGCAAATAGTCTGGCCTCTTTGTGGGGTCTCTTTTAGATGGCTTAGCAGAGGCAGCCTTAGCAGAGGAAGACCCAGCAATTGTAGTGTTATCACTAGGGGTATTGGTCCCCACCATGTCCTGCTGTCACATGCTTACATGAGATATAAAAAAAATACATTGGAAAATGGCCATTGAAAACATAGTGTACAGAGACAGAGTGTTAGGTGATAGGCAACTAACAAATTGATACCTATTAAATATGTTTGCAATAAATAGAAGTAGTATACTAGATGCATAAGGACAATAGATTAATCAGTATTTTACTGCAAAGTAAAAGCTGTTCATAGTAAAAGTAGTTTACTAGATGCATTAGGACAATAGATTAATCAGTATTTTACTGAAAAGTAAAAGTTGTTCATAGTAAAAGGAGTATACTAGATGCATAAGAACAGAAACCTAGATTTATTCTTGTTTAAGATGCTAGATACCCATAAAAAAAACTGAAAGCAGATAAAGCATGCAAAACCCTAACTCATAACTCGACAAGATCAAAAGCATAAAAAAGTCATAGCAAAACAGAGCATGCACTAACCCATAAGCCAAAAGGATCAAAAGCATACAAAAAGATCAAAGAAAAACCTAAGCATGCCCCTACCCATAAGCCGACAGGCTCAAAAGCATAAAACCACATACTGTAGTTGAAAAATAATGAAAGAAAAGTATAGATCAAAGCCAAATCTAAGCATAAAACCACTTACCGTTGCTATAAGAGTTTAGATTCAAAGTAGAACCTAAGAATACTAGGGTTTTTTGCAGACGAAACCACAAAAAAACCTAGAAAACTTCCAAACCTTTACCACCAACTTACCAATACCCCTTAGCTTCGACCGATTTACCGCCGGAACACAGCTATCCCGCCGATTGAAGTAAGATCAGATCTAGGGTTTTCACCGGAACCCTAGACCTAATTGTGTCTTGCGATAAAAAAAAACGCGGTGAATGTTGGTTAGGTCCCTCCAATTTAGGGGTTTTGTTCGTTAGGGATAAAATCCTGACCGTTCAAGTTGAAAAAACCATCTTAAACGTACACGTGGTTCGCACGTGTGGAGAAATTTAACGGGAAAGGAGTCTGTTGGGTTGGGTTGTCTTTGAAGAATTTTGCAAGGGTATAATGGACTTTTTAATCACGCCTATTAACGTCCGTTTCACTTTTTGGATGGTCAACTGAGTCAACCGTCATCTTAGGACCCAAACTCAAAGCTGGACATATCCAGGACCCTCAGACTAATATCAAACATTATCTGGGACCCTAATACTAAATAACCCTAACAAAAATCTCACGATTCAATCTCAATTAAGAAACGGGAAAGCATGAATATCAGAACTCAAGACTCTGATACCACATATTAAACTATTATGTTCATGTAACAACAATGAGGCGGAAATAAAACATGAATTAAGGATCTTGATAATCATACTAACCACTTAATTTAATCAAGGAGACGTACCTTACATCGTGGATCCAAAAAAAACCATCTTGAAGCATCACAGTTTGTAGGGTGATCGTTTTACGTCTCTACCCATAACACACCAGGAACTTGAGAGGTGAGTGCAAAACTGATGGAGGGTTTTAGGCACTAGAATTGGGCGAGAGTTAGAACCCTAATCACCCCTAATACTTATATACTACATATTCCATCATAGGTAGTGATTGGGTGTTTGCCTACATAATATAATAAGATAGTCCCTTAAATTTTACGGGAAGGGATTGGGTTTAGATAAAGCCCATGTTTGCAAACACAATGGATCATCATACTGGGTTATGTGGGCCACAAATTCTTACACTAAAAACAGAGATTAAATAAAATTTTAGATAATCTACAATCAAATATATTCATTATATAAAATCATTATAAAGGAAATTAAAATAAAAAACTTATTATTTCTGAAATCTCCAACAATAATTTCAAAAACAAAAGCTTTAAAATTTATACTACTTAGCTTGATCAAAAATGACCGGTTTGTATTTTGCCGGAGCTGTTGATGTGAGAGGCTTTATCAACTTAATTAAGGTTAGGGTTTACTTCAGAGAAGAAGAAGAATGGGGATGATTTGAGTGATTTAAAAAAAATAATTAATTATGTGCAAGTTCCAATTAATTTTCCATATTCCAACATCCCACTTTCAAATTCTAATTTGAAAATTTGAAATTAAGTAGATTTTATTTTGTTGTATAAATAAACAGTTAAATATATCATGTCCGTTTTTTGTGCCGTTTTTTCATTAAGCCGTTGTGGACGCGTTTTAAACTTTTAGATAAATTAGGACGCGTTTAGATGCTTATGTTTTACCCGTACTGCGTTTTATGCGTTTTTTCAAAAAAATGTCCAGTACGCGAACTATTCG
Organism: Macleaya cordata; assembly: GCA_002174775.1. Taxonomy (NCBI): domain Eukaryota; kingdom Viridiplantae; phylum Streptophyta; class Magnoliopsida; order Ranunculales; family Papaveraceae; genus Macleaya; species Macleaya cordata. The sequence continues at coordinate 87,026 of MVGT01003344.1, forward strand.
TGAATAGTTCCTGTGATTGCTAACAGGGGTCTTGACCTAATTACTCTTCTCCCAGTAGAGATCACAGTAAACATACTGTCTCAGTTACCAGTGGAGACAATCTTAGAGTGATGAAGACCTCTATCCCTCTCTCTCCAAATCTCCCCCTCTCTATCTTCTTTCTTTCTCTAGAAGATCAAAACCAAATCTGATTTTTCCTCTAATCTCATATGTGGTTTGATGTTAGTGGTGACGGTGTTAGGACTGGTGAGGCGGTGGTGATAATGGCGCCAATGAGGTGGTGGTGTAGGCGTGGTGGTGGTGACGGTGATGATGGTGGGGTGTATTTATTTGGGGATGGTGGTGTGTATTTTGTTAGGAGTTTTTAGTTGGGAGTGATGAGGTGAAAGAAAATAAATAAAAAATATTTAAATTAAATAAATAAAGTAATTAATTTTTATCAGTGATGTGGCGGCAATTCTCTGTATTAGTGTCAGTTTGTCAGTTGACAGAGGTTAAGGGACAGAGGATAAAGATGGAAAAAGAAAAGGGAGAAAACAGAACATGGATGGAAAAGTAGATGTTAGGGCTTAAACTCAGAATTAGACAACATTAGGGCCTAAACATTAAAACCGGTCAAAAGTTAATGTCTAAATGCAAATTACCCCTTTTTTTTGGGTGGCTTGCTTTTCTTTGTGCTCTTGTTTTTTTGCGGCTTGCCCACTCCTGTTTGTTTGTTTCTTATTTTTGCTTAATAATACAATCATTTGACTGAGTAAAAAAAAAAAGAAATTTTTTGTTCTTCCCTAGGAATGACAAGTATTCGTTTGACTACACAAATTAGGGGGTATCCTTCATCCCCATCTTCGATATCGTCTAGATCACTAGAAATATGCCTCGGTTGCCCACATTTGTAGCACTCATTCCCGCGTACCTTAATATAAAGATCAACAACTTTAGGTTTCACAGGAGGGTTTGGATCAGCAGATTCTACTCCTTTATTTGATGTTGGAATTGCATTAGCTAGGTTTGAAACATTTCTTACCTCAAATGAAGCTTCTTAATTATTTCTAGGGTTGTTGTAGCTTCTAAAATTGGGTTGGGGTCGAGTTTGAAATCGTAGTTGGGTTTCCATTCTCCTTGCGGTATTGATTCTTTCATCCAATGTTCAATGCTCAGTGAGATTAACTAATTCCCGCAGCTCTGTTCGTAGGCCATTTATAAATTTGGTTATTGTGACGTCATCTGATTCAGGATGGACAAGACAAGAATTGAGCCTATAAAATTTTTCAATATACTCGTCTACAGTTCTCCTCCCTTGAGTACTCGTTGACACTCCCGAAATAAGGCTCGCGTCTCATCCGTGGCCAAGTTCTGATCGCAGCCCTTCCTTCATCCCTTCTCATTTTTTGTACCTGCTGCCACCACGACGCAACACCTCCCTTGAAGTTATATGCTACCAACTCAACCTTTTGGAACTCGGGAATCTTCATGCATGTGAAAAATGTTTCCACAGCTGATAAATAATCTAGGAAGTCCTCGATATTGATTCTTGTGGGAGGGTTAATCTTCATCACGGACGCAGAGAGGTCGTAACCCACTAGGTTAGGACAATCTGTCCTATATCATTAGCACTCTCCAAAACCATGTTGGCTGGATCGAGATGAGTGCAGCCCAATATTTTAAAAATCGGACCAGACCGGCCAGTTCAACCGGTGAACCGGTGACCCAGTCTAAAATCCGATTTCGGTTCACACTGACCCATTTTTTTTTAAAGACCGTCTTTTTTGTGTGAACCAGTCGACCCGGCCAGTTGAACCAGTGAACCAAGTGACCCAGTCGAGTTAAAAACAGATTTTCTAAATTCTTTATTTTAGCAAAATATTTTTGGTAAAAGTTTCCAACCCTGCACCATTTGGGAGTTGAAATCCAAATCATCTCAACTACAATCAATTTGATGTTACTATGTTGTTCTAATTATATTTACCATGTATTTATGTTTTTAGTATTTTTCCAAATTGTATTATTGTTGAGTTTTGAACACAACCCAAAAGTGAATTAATGGTCGTGTTTACCATCTGTACTACATGAAACAATGCATCTTTTTTATAATTATTATATTAATAACATTTAAATTAACCCACCGGTTAAACCAGATTGACCCAACCCACTAGCTTCTCCGGTTCGATTACCGGTCCGGTTTTTAAAACATTGGTGCAGTCCAAAATGAGAATCTAAGTGGGGTATTTATAGATTTAATTGTGACCCTTAAAGGAAGCACAATGACTATTGGTAGATACACCAATTCCCTAATAGTCACAACCCTTCATATGAATTTAAAAAATTCTCAACAGTCACAACTTTTAATTTAAATTAATTTAAACATCCAATGGTCACAACCTTTGAAACATTTAATTTAAATTAATCTAAATGTCTAATGGTCACAACTATTCAAATTAAATTAAATAAATTATTTAATTTTTTATTCACATTTAAATGGGTTCATAACCCATCGATTCTAACAATCCCCACATGAATAAAAATTAGTCAATATGCAAATGAAAATGCAGACACAAGAAAGAATTCAAATGGAAGGAAATTGCATGGGGATGGGCAGCTCTCGCCTTGAACCTTCCTTAGTGAATAGCTATCGGATTTACTTGACCAATCAGTGAGCGTATCGCCTAACTGTCAGTCGTTGATTTAAACCTAGAGAATAACTATCACACAACTCCTTTCCTCAGGCCTTATCATAGGAAGCGAACCCGCCAACAACAAAATTTGGGGTACCAATAAAATTTCCCTTAAAGAACTGCTGGTTGGTTGCTTTGTCCAAAGCCCAGTAGAACACCAGTTGTTCACCAATCCGAGAGAGAGAGAGAGAGAGAGAGAGAGAGAGAGAGAGAGAGAGCCATCTCTGCTCTAGTACTCTCTCCTCTTAAATGTGCTCAAAGACGAAAGAAAAAACAACAATGCAGGGGGGTTGGGTAAGAAATTAATTGTGAGGATATCATGAAATAACATTTCGTATCAGTAAAATAGGTGAAACTATTACTACATTTAAACGAAGAGACTATGAAGAAGAAAATGGAAAGTAAGTACAATGCAGGGACTGGGGTTATGTTGCATACTGTTCTGAATCATCATCATAGTTAGATAGAGCTTTAATCATATCCGAGACAGTCGTTATCTGTTTACTATCTTTGAAGCTTCTGCCGTTGCTGCTCATGCTCTCTTCCCTTTCCCTTTGGTTTTGATCTTCGGCGGCAACATTTGGGAGCTTGTTACAGTTAATTTTGTGCCATATGGGTTTCTCTTCTTGGAACATTCTGTCAGGTCCAAAAAAAATCATTTAGTTAGCCCATCAGAGACCATTAAAACAGCATTAGAATGCTGTAGCACACAAAACCAATTATAAAATGAGCATGTTTGGCTGCTGCAGTAGTAGTAAAGCGTGACATATCCATTAACGAGCATCTCCTTGTTCCACGGGAAAACCCGATTTAGTTCCAAATTCTTTTTTTCTTTCGCAGCACAAGTTACTATGAAATACATACACCAACCAAAAATAAAATAAGTCCCCATGAAATACACACAAGATGCTTGTGAATGGGATGTTCCTCAGCCCTTCTTTTCTTGCATGCAAACAGTATGATAACGAATTTATTCCTTGAAAGTGATTTAGACCGCCAAACATGAGCATAATATAACTAACTATTACCAGCAGTAAGAAAGCTAAAACATAGCTCGAGTTCATCACTAATGTACTGGTAGCATATGTTACCAAAAGGAAATCACATATTTACGCTCACCCTGCTCCTCCCATCATATGCCGTCCAATATATGGGTCATCCCATTCCCATCCTTTTGGACCACAAAATTGATGGCCCACTTCTTGGATCAATAGCCAAAAAAATTTATGACGGGGTGAACCTAATGTTGTGGTACGCCACCTTAGTACGAAGAATTAAAAGGAAAAGTTAAACATGGACCATCTATATAAATGTGACTGACAGATAACGGGGTCATGATGGGTAAACCGATTGAAAAACACATGGAGGGTGAATAAGTTATGAAATGACACCATTACTCAACTAGAGCTTGCTGCCAAAAGAAATAGTACATTATTGTTCTACTGAGCTGCACTTTAGGATCTGCTTTTGAGATCTGTCAAAATTGTTCTGCTTTCTAAATTCATGTACAAATACACTGACATAAATTCAAAAAAGAAAGAAAGTCTAAGGTTACAATTTCACTATTTTTCTCTTACGCAATTTTTATCTCCGCAGAAAAATGTAAAGCATTAAACTGAAGAAAAAGGAGATTAAGAGGGCACTGGGGCTTACGGGTGCTTGCAGAGCATTGGGGTTTGAATTGTAAGTGCATACTTGCAAGTGGATAACTCTGTGATAGAACTAATCACAACCCTAGGCTCTGAGCACACAAATCTCACCTGTAAAAAATTTCAATCCTTGAATAGCCATCCACTCCAATAAAATAGAAACTGGAGAATTAAAAAAGCGATGTACAAAAAGTTAGATTTCACAGAGATATTTGTTTTCTTGATACCTCAGTTTCTCGAGGCTGATTTGTGAGATCACAGATAGTTCCATTTGTATATTGATGTGCATGATACCTAAACAGGAGAAGAGAGTGATGAGTATTTTATTCAACTTGCCCATCTTTCCTCAAACTGAAGAGTTGATACCTTTGAGATGCATCCTTCGAGCGAGGATCTTTCAAAGTAGAAACGTCAGAGAGGTTCTGGTTGAAGGAAGAGGTGGCTTCAGCATCATACACGCCCAAAACAAATTCCTGAAGCACCTGTAATAAATGTAATAACAATTTTAGCATGCATCCTCAAATAACCATCCCATCCGTATAATTGCTTTGAATGGTCAAAGTTAAGACACTGAACAGTCGAGAAAAGAACAACAGTCTGTGAAACTGCTTTGAACCTTCCAAAGTTTCATGCATGACGTTTTGAAACATTTCATCTTCATCATCTAATCCTTATCCAATATATCGGAGCCAAAAACATGAATCCCATTTCACCATTTTCTCTATCTTAAGTCAAAGGCATGAAGATTTTCTTCCATACAAACGGGTTATGTTCCAATTCCCACACTCCACAGATTGTATAGCATTTCCATAATAGATGACAAAACTTCATCCAAGCTCTAGTGACGAAATGTTGATTTCATAAAAATTCAGTAAGAGAATACCTTGAGAGAACAAGAGGTATTGAGATCCTACCTTATCATCTTCCAAATGAAGTTGCCGCAACTTCTTGTGATAACAAAATTCATAAGACCACCAACCTTCTTGCTGCAAAAGGAAGTAGGTATTTTAGGTAATACAGTTGAATACTTAAAATAACATGGAGAACTCACAATATGCCCGAGATGCTTTTGCAACAAGATACAAAACTTCTTGTACAAAGTAAATCATCTTATCATTTTCCAATTATCTCAACATAAATGATGAGATTTAAAAGAAATAGAGATATCTTTGACAGTTTTCTGGTGATGGATCCTCACTCTATAAAAGCATCGCTCCTTCATATCTTCAAGTAGTTCATCTGGTGTCTTCAACTTAACCCGTCTCTCCGTTTCCACAATCATGTTGCTTGTATTCTGCTGAGTGACTGGTTTGCCAGTTTTGACTTTCTCCACCCTAGGCAAGAAACACATGAAACTTTGCCCTTCTTTATTTGACATCACCACCGACTCCTGGTCATCATCCTGCAAACAAATTCATCTCATAGGTTTTGGTCATGGTAGCTGTTTGTCTCTTTGGTAAACATCTAGACAATAAATTTGACTGAGTATAACTGGTGGGAACTGGGAACAACAAAGATGAACCAATACTAAAGTCAGCAGCTCATCAAAGTGACTTAACAGAAATGCAGTTACAGATTTTGATTTGAAAGTCAGTAGGTTTAGGGAAGGTTCATAAACCATAGTCTCAAGGAACGGGAGCTGCAGAAATTAAAACTAAGGCAAGACATGTAACTGGAACCTACAGCAAGACAAGCAAAAGCCATACATCTCAAAGTGTGGAATGTGTAGCGTTGTTTGGAATCCAATACCCATCTCTCCCTGGAAGAGATAGAGCTACTAAATTGAAACCCATGTGAAGTCTTATCTTGCCAGGGAATAAGAGAACCTGAACTTGCATACAGTTCCATGCTACAGTAATAAGTCTATACATTAGCTGAAGATGGTATAAGACTTGGAATCAACGGGAGGAAAGGTGAATGAAACCACTCATTTCAAGAAAGTTCAAGCACCTTCTGAGGAGGCCTATAATTAGAACTTCCTTAAAAGTTAAAATATGTCATACCTCTTTCATTGGTGGTATTCTTTTCTAATGGGGACTCTTGGGAATAAAACATGTTAAACAACCAAAATGATTACAGTCTCCAGACCAACATAACAAAATGGGGTTTAGCATAGCTGCTCATAGTTTGAGTGGTTTACATATATTAAAGTTCCAAACTGTACTTACAGGACGAAAGGGTGAGTCTGCTTGATGGAATTCAATCTTGTACTTTGGCTCATGAGAGCTGCGACCAAATGTCCCACCTGCTCATCAAGAGTTAGAAGAACATTCAAAGAAGTAGAAGCTTTCAACAAAAAATAAATTATAGAATAACAGAGTTTTTATTTTTTCTTTGATCGCCTATAGTAACAGAGTCACTAATTAACCATCAGGCACGAGATGAATAAAATCCTGATGGAACTGAAGTTGCACACGAATTTCCAATAAGAAATAACCAGTCCATGAAGCATGGATATTGGAGGGTACAAGCTCTTTAAAAGAACTCACTTTTTCGAGCCGAATTCATCTTTAACATTTTAAGAATAAACCCTAGGAAAGAAAAAACATGACGACTCATATAGAACACTCTTAAGGTTAAAATAAAGCTTCCTTACCATTAGTTCCTCATCATTTGACGAAAAAAATTTTATGGTATCACTAACATTATAGATCAAGATATGATCAAAATAAATGAGTCATCTTCCAAGTGAATGTGTTTGTTCACTCTACATACATGGCTAACCAATCATAGATACCATCCATTGTTTGAATGTTTCCATCCAATCATCTCTAAGACATACATGGATGATAGATCTAATTATCACAAATCAATCTTAGAGAAAGAAGAAAAACCCCAAGACCATATCAAGGTTTAGAATCTTGTTCCCACCGACTGTTTTGGTTAGTTGAAAAACAAGACATTCGAACTGAAACATGCCGATACATTCTATAACAATACTAGAATGTTAAAGAAACATACCGACAGAACCCACGACAAATCAAAATGGTTTCATTCCGCTAACTAAAAAACCTTAATTAGACATTCAAAACATTTTGAACCATGAAGCGTATTACCTGACAGCTAAACTGGGATTGAATACCTCAGGGCAATTTTGTTAATCAAAATTTAACAACCATCTCCCATCATCCATTCTTCTTTGGAATGGTAAAACTATAACTTTCTCTATAAAACCCTCAGCGAGGAGGGCGTCAATTTATCAATGAAGCTCAGCATGTTCAGTATGATTCTTTCTGTAAGCTGAAAGATTTGGTGATGTAACTCATAGAACCAGATAAATGGCATGTTGAATATTCTTGCACAGGTAGTAGCTCACTCGTCAATTCTTCAGTAATCAGCTCATCAAAATTAACTATGGTTTCTTAAATTTCATGCAGATAGCCTTCTTCTATTTGAAGGGATTATCATAAATATCCTTCTCAACAAGCACATTTTAATTCCTTCTCGAGTTTGTTTTAGAAGTTTCAATGATTGTATCAGGACTGCTTATCATCATTATCCTTCTCAACAAGCACGTTATGGTTCCTTCTTAAGTTTGAATTTATAAATTTCTGCGTTGTCAAGATAGCTAAATTCTTTCCTTTTTACTGCAACCTTGGCTTTTCTAGATCTTTCAAGGACTTTATCTCCAAGAGGGGTCCCAAGGTAAAACAATGACAACTTACATATATGACTTGTACATATTAATAATACTATTTTATCGGCTAATAGATTGTCATATTTGTGGTACTTGATGTCTTTCTTCGATCAGTCACAACTTCTTTGCTTTTACTGTTTCCTAATATAAAAAGAACATTCAGATTCACAGGTCTAGCAGTATTCCTGGGCAGGATCACTCTAATCATTTTTATGGGATCAACAAAATTGTCCCTATTAATAGCAGGACCTATGGGTTTGGCAGAAAGCAGTTATGCACTGATATGCTTTTATTGTTCATAATCCTTGTAATTATAATTGGATTTTTTGATTTGATCTTGCTTTTATACCTGGCTGATTGTTGCACTCCGCTTACACTAACTTGTTCTTCAATTGTCTCAAGAAACTAAGAAATCTGCTCATCAAAAGATCTGACAACTTAGCAAAGATTGACTAGCTCCTTATTTTGATGGTAATCAACTGGTGGGAAACATGCAATTCATCTGTTCCCACATGCCAGTAAGAGGAATTCCTATCAAGAACTATCTTTTGGTATTCTAGGATTCTAGCTAATCCCTCAAGTTTATACCTCGAAAATATCATGCTTGCAAAAGTAAGGTACCAATTAAAGTAAGCATTCATGCTCATCAACAAGGTAATAAAATGCTTCAAGATTAAGCTTCTACAATAAATCAAGAATTTGATGTGAACCCTCTGATTACCTTCGTCGCCATTTTCAAATATGAAGATGAATTCAAACTTTATCTGGTATTCTGGGAAAATGTGTATTATTTGCTTTGCTTGGATGCCATGTCAACTCTACAGCTTAAGAACATGAGGAGATCATAAAACAAAATGACCCCACAAACTCCAGATGCTTATCTTTGCAGCCTAAACTATATTGAACTTCATCTAAATTGTTGCTACAATTTAAGGTTAGGGATCCCCCAAAAAACACTAAAAATCTCTACTATCTAGGGTTGCATTCACAATAATTATAAAACAGTAAAGGGAGAAACACCCACGCTCCAGCAAAGCTTGAATATTAAATCCTAAACCAGATGAACTTGAATCAAAGATAAAATAACACTAATTTAATTCAGCTTAAGCAAATATAAAGATAACCCAACCAGAAAAGGAAATCGAACTTCAGTTTTTTCGCAGATAAAACAGCAACGATCACAGGGAGATTCGGATAGTAGAGTCGATGAGAGATAGAGGGAGATGAGATGAAAACAAATATGGAATTGAAGATTTGGCTTACCTGCCTGAGCGGTAAAGATCTGATCGGCGAAGACATCGTTGAGGAGATTAAGCAAAATTAGGAGGATCAGCCAAGATAACCTCATCTCCCTCTCTCTGCTAAAATCTCAAACCAACGAGGAAATATTGATGACTTCAGACTTCTGGTTCTGGAAGAGTCCGAAGAGAGAAACAGCAACGGATCCCAATCATTGAAACAATTTCGTGGGAGAAATTTCATAGGCACTCCACTTTTAGATCCCAGCAACCATCTACATGGGCTTCTGTTTTGGGGGGAACGGCCAAAAGGCCCAAAATGATTTTTTTTTTTTCAGTCTGTTTAGTCCACCAAATTTTATATGAGTCTATTTAGTCCAAAAATAAAATTTGGACAGATCTGCCATTTAACTAATTTATTTTTTAGATCTGCCCTTCCACCTGTTATTCCCTTCTTGATTTCGTTCAATCTCTTCAGTTGTTTCACCACGTACAACCCCACTTTACTCTTATCTCTCTCTCTCTCTCTCTTGCGACAAATCCCTGGTAGTTAGTTACCCTAGCTAATTAATTAAGGGGAGTCGAACACACTAGTACTCCAACCTCCAAGTTGAAGAAGAGAGTTCATGGTGCCAAACATTGGCTCGAATATCCTTCAAGATATCTCTGCTTATCAGATCCTACAATTTGTGGAAGAGAATAAGAGAGAAATGGGGAAAGATCTGATTAGGAAAAAAAAAAAGAAAGGAGAAAGAGAGAAAAGAAGGAAAAGAAAGGATAGATAGATAAGAGAGGGACATAAGAGAAAGAGAAAAGAAAGGAAAGAAAAAGAAGAGGAAAAGAAGAGGAAAAGAAGAGGAAGAGATAGAAGAGAGACGAAGAAAAAATTCAACATAGATCTATGCAAAAACGTTTTTGCATGAATGGTCCATGCAAAAACGTTTTTGCATGAATTATGCAAAAATATTTTTGCAGGAACTATGCAAAATCATGTTTCACAGATGATTTAGCATAGATCTATGCAAAAATGTTTCACATAATGATTTAGCATATGCACAAATATTTTTGCATGAACTCATGCAAATAAATTTCGTGATTTTTTTTTTCGAAAACCATTCTTGACTGGTCTAGTTTCAAAGATCTCAAAAAGTGCTTTCTAAATATATGAATTTTGTCAAAATCTGAATTTTAGTTGAAGAGATATAACATTTTAAAGTTTAAAAATGAAAAAGATAACTACATTTCTCTCTCATACAGCTGTACAAGTTTGAAAAAGATAAAAAAAGTAATTGACAAATATAATAAGGGTAAAACAGGAACACTAAAAAAGAAAGAATGGACTAAATAGATTTAGAAAAGTTTAAAAAGGATTAAACAGATTCAAAAAGCTTTGAAAAAGGTATTTTAGTCTTATTAAAAATCTTGTGTACTAAATGGATTAAAAAAGTTATATATTGGATGTTTTGGCCATTATCCCTTTGTATTTTTGCGTTTTTAGGCCATATTTGGTATGATGTGAATCTTGGATAATGCTGAACGTGCCGCATAATAGGTGTATAGCTATTCCCCTCGTGATATGAATCTCATCCCAAACTTAATTTTTTCTCAAATTTGAATGTTGTCCAAGCTGTCCAGCTACCCGTAGGCAAATCCCGCACTATTTGTGGGATGTCTAGCACGATCTATGAATATTTGTAAATATTTACTATCAAAACTCTTTATAAATTCGTTTTGGTTGTCATTGTATATGTGCAACTATTAAATTAAGGGGGCTGATATTAAGAAGTATCGGAGGGGAACCTTGGTTAAAGGGGTCTTCTAAAAATGAAAAATAATGAAGGGGGAAAACTAACTTTTACTAAAGGGAGGATAAGCCCTTTCTCTCTAAAACACTTTCTCTCTCTAAATCCACACCTAAAACACACCCCAAAAAAACAACTACACCTAACCCTACCACCATCACCGCCTCCACCTCCACCGTCATAGAGAAGAAGAAAGACAGAGAGAGGGAGAGAATAGGATGATCAAATCTGAAAAAATTTCAAATCTATAAACGTAGGGGTGGAGGCAGTGCTGGTAGTGGAGTGGGGGTGACGGTGGTGAAGATAATGGTGGTACGGTAGAGAATCTTTTTGGTGGAAGTGGAGGCGGTGGTTGAGGTGTTATTGATGGTAGCGGTGGGGTGGGGGTAGGGGTTGTGTTGCGGTGGAGAATGGTAATGGTGGTAGAGCTCAGGTACATTTTTGGTGGGGTGTAATTATTTAAAGAGGAGAACCCTCTTATAAATATTAAATCTCTCGATATGGGTTTTAAAGCCTATTAACCAAGCTTCATCCCCCTCTAATTCAGTTTTTCTAATATCAGCCCCCTTAAATTAATTTACAATGAGCCACACATAAATTTGGTAGAATAGGGTGTGAATATTTGTAGTTTGAAAATGGCTTCAAACATTCACGGCATACCAAGCACAACCTTAATCCCTCTGCTTTTCCTCTACGCTAAAAGACCAAATTACATTTCAAGTATAAACTGAGCAAATAAGAAAATATATGCCATTTTGATGAATTCTAGAGGTTCTGGAACATAGAGAAACAACAAGGGATCCCCAACACAATTTCCTAGGAGCAATTTTAAAGGTACTCCACATTTTAGATATGAGTAGCCATCGTGAGTTAACTGGTTGCTAGACTAGAGGGGTGCAACTCGGGTGGGCCCAACCCAAGCCCGATAGGCTAAACACGACTTTGGGTCGGGCATAGACTTAATTAATGTGATAGGGTTTAGGCTTAGGCTCAAAATTTTCAGCCCGTTCTAAAATCAGGTCAATTTCGAGTTTGTGCATTGGGTAGTGATTTTTTTCTAGTTTGGATTGGACCGGATGAGCGTTGAACCCCACGGCCCAAATCAGGCCCATTAGGAAACTTATTGGGTTGGTGTTACGTGTTTAAAATGTTAGGTGGACTTAGTAACCTTGCCTATGTAACATAGGTGCATGCCTGGAAACTCTCACCATTTATATTAGTTCAGTTTAATTGAAATTACTAAATTGATGTGGTGAGTGGACGCCATATGGTGTAGGGCATTGAGTTAAGAGAGAGAGAGAGAGTGTGTGTCGACCTCCTCTCATCCTTATATTTTGGTTGTTAAGATATTCTTTGTGATGCCCCGACCTCGAATTCCAATGGTCCGACCTATTTTTCGAGTCGACTCCATGACCCGGGTCTCGAGGTGTCACTAAGGTGGATAAATGCGGAAGCGAAAACAACTCTTTTGAAACACTGAGGGTCTGAAAGATAAGCAAATCAGTTGAAAAGAGTTTAGGAAGCATGGAGTTTCCAAGAGTGCAAATACACTTTTGAAAGCAATGGGTTTAAAAGACTGAGTTGCAATAGTTCAAAGAAAAGGGTATATCTGGTTCTTTTCAAATCGGATTCAGGAACCATTTTACTCTCTGTAAACTGGACTCAGAGACCTCTGACTTCCGTCTTTTGGCCAGAGCCTAATTCAAGGTCATTCAGTTCAGAAAATGTACACAAACTTCAGCTTGTGTATTTTGACAGCTTTTGGCCAAAACAATAGGTAGTTTTGAAGAAAGAATGAGTAGATCTTGGGGTCAGAATGAAACTCCTAAGAATGGATATTCAAGCAAAAGATATTTAAAAGAACTACCTCAAAATACTTTATTCAAAATAAAAGTACTAAAGAACTTGTTCTTGAAACAATGATAATGAAAGAGAAAGAAACTGAACCATTGTTTTGAAACAAAAGGAAATAAAGAGTACTTAATCCCAATACCCATGTAATGTAAACATCACTTATTGTTTGCTAAGAGAACATAAAACCTACTTGTCTTCTTATTCAATGAACTCTACTCCAATCCTTGACGCCTAACTTCCTGGTCCTCTCCGAGATCCGTAGGGGGGAGACATAGGGTGAGCAAAGCTCAGTAGGTACAACCAAAATATAGGTTAAGTAACTAACAACATAGATATAACCAACAAACAATTCAATCAAACCTTTGCCCACTAATCCCATAAATGTATTCCGAAACAGAAGATCTTTAGTTTTAGAAAACTTACCTTTAGAAAACTGGTGCTATTTATAGCTTTTGGCCAAATCCTTTTCAAAAACAAAAACCATCTTTTGATTTTTCTAGGAGCTCCTTTTCGGATTCAGCTTTCTGCTAAAGAGAAAAGAGCTTTCTCACCTGACAAATAGAGGATTTCGAAAGGTAATCAGACAGAAAGGAGTAAACTAACAGCTGTCTAGCACTTATGAATAACTTTCACACACTTATAAAGTGAAGGACTGGTGCTCCTTACTGATTGGTTAAGAGTTTGACTTACAAGCTCAGCAAACCTATAAATAGAGGAGCTCACCTCACTTTCAGAACTAACTGATCTTAACTAAAGAGAACTAGTTTGAACTAGAAGAGACCTCCTCTAGATCAGAGAAACCTCTCTCTTTCTCTCTCTAGAGTCTCACACTTTCTCTCTCTAGAATCCTTCAGATTCTCTCTGTAAGATCCTCTAGGTTCTCTCTCTAGGGAACCACTTTCTCTCTAAACTCTTTGAATTAAGGATTTTACCTCCTTCATTTTGGCACCGTCCGTTACATTTCTCTGAGCTAAAAAAGAAAGAAACAAAGAAAATGGTCGAGAAAAGACAAGGTAAACCTATTCGGAATGTTGATCCTCAGCCACAAGAGCAGACCAAAGATCCTTCTCTGGTGGCAAATCCTTAAAATGTAGGAAATACACCGGCTCTTGATCAACAAGAATAAGTTTCGAACGCTAAGCAGCACAAGCTGGAAACTGTTCAAACCAGATCAAATCTGGAACAACAAGAAGAGACAATTTCAGAAACTAATCCTGTCTCAATATTAACCGGACTGGTTATGAATATGCAAAAAATGCAACAAGCACAGTCGATCACTTGCTTCATTACAAGCAAATGATGGGATTGTATGAACAAGATGAAGTTTTAATGTGTCGTTTGTTTCCATATAGCCTTAACAAGCATGCTTTAATATGGTTTTACAAGTTAGAACCTAGAAGCATCAGAGGTTTCTCCGATTTGAGAAAGCTATTTTTAGAGCAATACTCCTGTAACCGAAAACGTCAGATGGACATCTATTCATTATTTCACCTATGACAACAGTCTGGAGAATCCTTGAGAAAATTTATGAAAAGGTTTCGCTAGGCAACTCTTACAATCGATTCCACTGATGAAAAAATAGCAATCATAGCATTCAAGAATGCGATTATTCCTGGAACAGATGTTCACAAAGGTTTGGTAATGGAAAAACCTAAAACGATCGCTGAATTGATTGTTAAAGTTGAGAAATACTCTGCATTAAAATAAGAAGTCGGTGGAAGAAACACTTACGGTCGTCACAAGATCTATGATGTTGAAGAAGAAGATGAGAAAAGAAGTAACAGCAGAGAAAGATAGTCAAGCTCTAAACACAGAAAGATCTTAGACGGCAAGCCAAGTAAAAAATGGAAACAATGGAAAGATATTGAGAAAGCTTTCCTACCACTCAATACTTCATTAGAAGAAATCTTGGACGAGATCAAAGACGAGAAATTCTTCTATTGGCCGAGACCTCTAAACAACACCAAAACAAGGAGTGAAAGAGTTCCATTTTGCAAATATCACAGAGCATACAATCATTCAGCGAATGATTGTAAGAATCTAATGATGATGGTTCAAAAATTGATTTCTCAGGGAAAGATCCAACACTTCCTTCAAAGAGATTTCAATGACCTGGAAACCTCTAACAAAGAGGAAGAAAAATCTCCAGTAGTTCATGGCGTGGTTGATGTTATAATATATCAACCCAAGGAGGATCGTGTTCGATTTATAGAATCCTCTCCCCAACAAGCAAAACGAACTTCTGAACACTCCAGAATAGTCGGTAGCGTGAAAACTCAGAAGTTGGAGAACGGAGAGAAAGCGATAGAGTTTACCGCCAACGAAGTCGAAGAAGAAAGTACTTTTCATACCGAACCACTTTTGATTACTTTAATAATTTATGGTTGGGAGGTTCGGCAAAATTTTAATTGATCCTGAAAGTTCTGTGGATATAATTTTTAAGCAAGCTTTTAACAAGATGAAATTGAAGGAGGATTTAGCTGTTTCGAAAGCTCCCTTATTGGTTTTAATGGAGCACATACATACCCGAAAGGTGAGATAGAACTACTAGTTTTGGCTGGACCAGTCATAACTTCTGTGAGGTTTCTAGTAGTAAATTCTCCATCTCCTTACAATGTCATTTTAGGAAGAACTTGGTTCCACAAAATGAAAGCTGTTCCCTCTACCTTTCATCAGAGATTGAAGTTCCCAACTTCAGACGGTATTCATGTTCTAAAAGGAGATACAACTTTGAGTCAGGAATGTCAGGCTGTTGAGCTTGGAAAGCTCAAGCCAGAAACCTTATAGCAATCACAACAAGAAGGGAAAGAGCAGGAAATCTTTTCGAAACCTATGGAAATAACAAAGAAAGCTCATTCCCGACTCTTGGAGAAAGGAAGGATAGAAGTTGAAAAAGATGACGTTGAGGGAATAAACTTGGGAAGTGAGGAAGAAAAGAAAATAACTTTTATTGCAAGAGATCTGGATGCTAAGGTAAAAGAGTCCATCATCCGATTATTAAAATCTAACGTCAATCTCTTTGCTTGGAAAATGGAACATATGCCAGGAATCCACGCTAGTATTTCATATCATAGTTTAAACATTATAAAAGGTTTCAAACCAGTAAAACAACATCCGAGAAAGCTTGCTGAAAAGTATTATGGTCCCGTGAATGAAGAGATTGACAAGTTGTTAAGTGCAGGATTCATTCAGGAAGTGCAATATCCAGATTGGATTGCAAATATAGTAGCAGTATTGAAGAAAAATGGGAAAATTCGAGTTTGTTTGGATTTTACAGACCTCAATAAAGCTTGTCCAAAAGATAGCTACCCTCTCCCAAATATAGATAGAATGGTAGAAGCAACAACAGGCCATGAGTTGTTAACATTCATGGATGACTACTCTAGTTATAATCAAATTTCTATGAATCCAAAGGATGTCGAGAAGACAGCTTTCATCACAGATAGAGGTTTATATTGTTATAAGGTCATGCCTTTCGGATTGAAGAATGCAGGGAGGTACTTACCAGAGGTTAGTGAATAAAATGTTTAAGGACATGATCGAAGAATCAATAGAAGTCTAAGTTGATGACATGTTGGTGAAGAGTAAAAAAAAAGAAAATCATGTTCTTGACCTGGAAAGAACATTAAATCGCATAAGAGAATTCAAAATGCGAATAAATCCAGCAAAGTGCACATTTGTTGTAACCTCTGGAAAATTTCTGGGATATTTGGTAACAAAAAGAGGAATAGAGGTAAACCCAGATCAGATTCGTGCATTACTAGATATGCCTGAGCCGAAAACAAAGAAAGAAGTTCAAATTCTAACTGGGAGGTTGGCAGCACTGAATAGATTCATATCAAAGTCTTTAGAAAGATGTCGTCCATTCTTCAACTTGCTTCGAAAGAAAGCAAACTTCATATGGGACACATAATGTTCTGAAGCACTGGAGCAGATTAAACAGTACTTGTCCAAAGTACTAGTAGTCACAAAGCCAGTTCTAGTAGATATACTAAGGCTGTATATTTCTACTACAGAAACTTCTGTAAGTGCAGTATTAGTTCAAAATTCAGAAAAGACAGAGCAACCAATTTACTTCATAAGTAAAATTCCGCATCCTGCTAAAACAAGATACACTAAAATGGAAACGTTAGTGTTAGTCATAGTGTTTTCTACTCAGAAACTTTATCCTTACTTTAAAGGGTATGTCATTCAAGTAATGACAGAATACCCTATCAGAAATGTCTTGATGAAAGATTATAAAGCTGGAAGAATAGCTAAATAGGTTATCCAGCTTGCTCCATATGACATACAATTTGTGTCTCTCCAAGCTGTTAAAGGACAAGCAGTTACAGATTTCTTGGCTGACTTTCCAGTTAAAGAACTTTCTTCTAATTTCATCGAAGGTGAAGAAGGAAATCACAAAGAAGAAGAACATCAAGAAGACCTGGAAAATGTTATACCTTAGGAAGCACAAGGAAGTTGGAGAATATTCGTTGATAGTTCCGTCAACAATTCAGGTGTCGGGATAGGTATTGTTGTTATCACTCCAGAAAACAACAAAATTGAACAAGCTATTCGATTATAATTTACTGTCACAAATAATGAGGCTGAATACGAAGTAGTGATAAGGGGCCTATAGATTGCAAAAGATTTAAAAATTGCAGAATTTACTATCTTTATTGATTCTCAGTTAATGATCAAGCAAATCAAGAAAGAATTCAAGGCTAAGGAAAGTCGTATGATGCAATACTTGGCTATTATCGAAAGCTTATTGAAAGCTTTCTTAAAAGTATACTTTCAACAGATTCTTCATACTGGTAACAGATATGCAGATGCGTTGGCTTACATTGCTTCAATGTTTGAGCAATCTGAGAAAAGGTTACTACCAATTGAAGTTATTTATGAACCTACAAGTTTAATTTCTGAAACTTGTTTAATCGAAGAATAGCAAGACAATTGGATGACCGACATAAAGGAATATTTACTCAATGGAAAGCTCCCAAAAGGAAAGAAGGAAGCACATAAAATCAAGATCAAAGCAATAAGTTACACGATTCTTGAAAATGAATTATATGGAAAGTCTACCTGGGTCCACTACTACGGTACATCACCAAAGAACAAAGAGAAAGCATATTAAGGAAAATACATTATGGTACCTGCTGAAACCATTTTGGGAGAAGATCTCTAGCCCATAAAGCACATTTCCAGGGATATTTCTGGCCTTATATATAGGAGGATGCAAAAAGAATAGCAAAATATTGCGAATCTTGTCAGAGACATACACAAATGATTCATGCATGGTAGCAGAGTTACATAATGTCCTAAAACCATGGCCTTTTGTACAATAGGGCTTAGACATCGTTGGCCTAATGCCAAGAGCTCTAGGAGGGCACAAATTCCTTCTAGTGGGAACGGATTACTACAAAATGGCCTAATGCCAAGAGCTCTGGGAGGGCAGGTTAGTTGTTACTAAGAGTAACACAGAAACTTGTTACAAATGAAAAGCTTTTTGAAAAGCATTTCAAACGAAGAGCTTTTTAAATTCTGAATCAAATACTTAATTTCCAATCATTCAGGTTTGGACTTCCTATGGCAATTGTAGCTGACAATGGAATGCAGTTCAAATGAACCAAGCTAAAAGACCTTTGCAAACAGTATAAAATACAGCAAAGGTATAAAAATCTAAACAAAGAATGCTTTCAGATAGAGCTTTCTTTTAGAATATACTAACTCTCAAAAGAAGGAAACAACCTAAATTTGCAGGTTTTCCACTCCACGATACCCATAGGGCAATGGTCAAGCAGAAGCTACCAACAAAACACTGCTAGAGAATCTAAAACGAAAGTTAGGTCACTACAAGAAAAATGGGTTTCAGCGACGGAAGGTTTTGTCGCCGTAGCTCAATATTTCGTTGTTAATTATATTTGGCGACGATTTTTTTCGTCGCGACCATCGTCGCGCTAGATGCCTCGCAGAAAGTATTTTGCGACGAAAAAAAAGATGGTCGCTGAAAGATAACATTTGTGACAGAACAAAAATTCTAGCTAAAAATGATGTTCAGCGACCAAATATACATCGTCGCGTAAAAACTACTTTGGCGAGGTAAATAATTTCATCGCTAAAACACACCTTTAGCGAAGAAAAAGACTGTCGCTAAAAAAAGCTTTAGCTACGAACTATTATCGTTGCTGAATGGCTTTTAGGACCACGATATTTTCATTGCTAAAGATCTACGGGACGAAATTGTTTTGTAGCTAAAGACATTTTTAGCGACAAAATCAGCTTGGTTGCTATTGAATTTTATTTTTTTTCACAAGAAAAATTTTTTTTTAAAAAAAAAAAAAGAAGAAGAAATTGCTACCAAATTCATTTCGTCATTGATGATAACCTCTAGCGGCAAGATAGCTTTTGTCGCCAAACAATTTTTAGTATTTTAAAAAAATTACAAGGCCCAAATACCCCGCTGTTATCTCTTTAATAAAATGGGACTTCACTTCATAAAAGCCATAGGATGGAACCAACATCAATGATAAAATGACACTTCATAAATAGATAACTTGAAGCATGTATTCGAATTTATGTATTTACATCTTTATCTTTTACAAGATGGTCTTAACTTCAATAAAAGGCTTGAACGAAAAAAACTTAAAAAAAAAATTTCATTTGTTCCAACACTTTTAATTCTCGAGTCCCTTTGATTATGGCTCTGCTTGGCTTTCACGGTTCTTGTAGGTGCTAATTAAAATTCTATAAATTATAAAAAAATAAAAAAATAATTTTAGATTATTTATTTTGTAAGCATATTGCAAATCCCACCAAATATTTGTCATTAGATGTCCTCATCAATCATCTACAAACACATGATAAACCGTAAATTTTCGCATTTGCGAATATTCACGGTGTACCAAGCAGGGCCTATGCTTTCACCTGCTGAAATGCCATCCTTATTTGTTTCTTCTCGGCTTCCTTCTCTACCTGTATTAGGAAGAAACATTAATTAGCATTTTCTCAGCTCAACAAAAATCAATAGTAGTGATTTCTAACCATCTGATAATTTTTATTGTTGTTTTAACAAATGGTTGAAAATTCATTGAATGCAAAGATTTCAAACAAAAGAGGTTCTAATTATTTAGCAAGTAAAAGACACATATATATACCTCTCTAAAGGGGGGTACACGTTGTTTCATAACATAATTGGATAACATATTGGTTCTTTCAACTATCAAAGGAAACCTGAGTTATATGAAGCATCTAGCATAAGAGCTATGGCTAATGGCAGTAAAATCACTTTAAAAATTTCACATTTATCATGCCTAAATCTAGTCACTCATCCTCTCAAGCATGCTCATAAGTTTCTTGGCTAGTTGTTGCCTACTGTACTCTAAAGTAACAGCTACAGTAGTTACATGGCCATGAATCCTGTTCTCTAGAGCAATAACTATTATAGTTAAATATATGATTCAAGCATGTTCAAGGAAGAAAATTTGTGAACAAAAGTAATAATTGATACCATTCTGCAGTTAAGGGACTAATTAATACATCAAGTCTATCAACTATAGTTATCTAAAGCTACCAAATAATTAAAACTATCCAAGAACCGTTGGCCTTGAGACTTGGGCAAGGCATTCATAGTCATAGGCACAACAGTCCAATATGAGACTTATAAAATAAAGAAGAGCAAATTGTCTTTACCCCCCAAATGCTAATTGGAAAATCACTTACCCCCCCACTGTTAGCATTTCATCAGTTCTCCATCCAAGTGACCCACGTGCACGTCATGTGACTTGAAAAAAGTCTGAAATACCCTCCTCTCTAACTAACCCAACCTAACCTAAGTTAAGTATTTTTTAATGATGTGGCAGCATCCTAACGACCCTAGGATGCACGGCCACGATTATAACCCTACTTTTATGAACGTTGTCTCATAACGGTCTGTACGAAAGGGGTAAATCTGAGTGGGAGTTATTGTGGAGTGCTTAATGAAGGTTACCTCGAATCTGACTGATGGATTCAGTGATTCTTGAAGGACTGTCACTTCTTTCAGGGAAGGTCTTACAAGATGAGAGACGATTGGATGAGGAAGAGGAACGGAATATCCTTAGAGAGAAAAAGAGAGAGAGAGAGAGAGAGAGAGAGAGAGAGAGAGAGAGAGAGAGTAGTCTTCCTTCTTTTTTGCCTGCCTAAGGCCTTCCCCTCTACGGGTATTTATAGTCTTACCCTCTTGGGGTACCCTGGGGGTCTTTCCCCTTCGACCCCCTTCTATCTCTTCCTCTTTTAGGAAAGAGACGAGATTAGAGGATATTCTTGACACGTGGCCAGTGGACCACTTCGTCAGGTGTCAGAGTGGTTTCTTCTGGCAGGGATCCTCATGATTGGTACGAGAGATACCCTAACGGTATCGCTCAGACTCTCTCTCTTGGTGTCCCTTTCTCTCGTGAGNTGCTCTGGGAAAGGTTGTCGTTCTACAGCCTGCACAGGCTCTTTGGCTATGTCCAGCTCGCCAGTCGCCACTTTCCGGGCGAAGAACCACTTTAGTTACCGGCACTCACCAGTTGGGTGATTGACATGTCTGTGATAGTGGCAGTACGCTGGGTTCCTTTTGTCTTCTGCAGTTGGTTCTCGTCGAACGTCGGGCAGTTGGATTTCTTTGTTTCTTATCCACGCATCGAGGATGTTTAAGACCTCCTCTAGGCTACAAGGGTAGGGAGGTGGCTCTTCGAAATTCTTCTTGGGTTTCTTTAGATTTCTTTTGCTGCTGCCGGCGCCCCCTTGGCGCTTGTTCGACTCTTTTTCCACAGCTGCAGCCTGATGTCCCCTGTAACGGCAGCCATGTTCTTCTTGAGGGCGCCAATTTCTTGGTTTTTCATTGTACTGTGCTTGTGCTTCAATCGAGGATGCTGTTCGGAGTCCCGATTCTTCGAGCTTGCAAAATGATTTGATGTCCAGATTTTCAAGCGCGGCACGAAATATTGGCATCATTCCATTGATGCAAAG
>MVGT01003344.1:115442-131949 GCA_002174775.1 Macleaya cordata
CCATTAACTGACTCTGTAGTGCGGAGGGGATGGGGCAGTTGGTAACCGTGATATTATATTCTCGCTTTTCTTTTGGCATTTTTGTTGCCAAATTTGCCAGCGCATCAGCATGTCTGTTCGCTGTACGTCGCGTGTGCGAGAGTGAAGCTGTTTGAAACTCAGCCATCATTTTTTGGACTTTGGTTCGATATGGGGCCAAAGTTGGTTCTTTCATAGCGTATTCTCCTGTGAGTTGTTTTACTAACAACATGGAGTCACCCTTGACTTCTAAGTTCTGAATGCCCATGCGCCTTGCNAAATTTTAACAAAATAGAACTTGTAATGGAGTTTTAATGGTGGTTAGATCTAGAGAGAAGTATGGAAGAAGAAGATGGAGTTTTTAGATGAAGAAGGGGGTTTTTATAAGGGAAGTGGGTGACCGTTATGAGACAACGGTCATAAAAGCAGGGTTATAATCGTGGTCGTGCACCCTAGGATCGTTAGGATGCTGCCACGTCATTAAAAAATACTTAACTTAGGTTGGGTTGGGTTAGTTAGAGGGGAAGGTATTTCTGACTTTTTTTAAGTCACATGACGTGCACGTGGGTCACTTGGATGAAGAATTGAGGGAAATGCTAACAGTAGGGGGGAAAAGCGATTTTCTGAAAGATTTGGGGGTAAGTGATTTTCCAATTAGCATTTGAGGGTAAAGACAATTTGCTCAATAAACAAATAATAATTTCATTTTACTTATTACACGAATAACAATAGTAGATATATTATTCATTTAAATAAGATAATGGATAAAACAGAGTTTTAACATGCTTTGACTATGTTGGTGTGTCCCTTTGATGAACTACATACAACACAAATAAGAAGAAAAACCCTACAATTTAAAGGTAAAAAGGAAAATCGTGATATATCATAATTTAATCAACAAATATTAAATATATACCAAAGAAACCATTTTCTCAATCACGGTTCTAATGGATTTGTAGAATGAGATTTTGGGTTTTTTCCATCAAATAAACCCGAACCCATAGATTTTCAAAAAACTTGCTGATTACAGAGAGAGAGAGAGAGATACGAAAGAGAGATTTAGAGAGAGAAAGATATTAAACTTTTAAATGTATCAATTTTCTGTACCGTGATCAGAAGATTTCCCTCTGAATCGGAGATTGTGAGACCAACCTGGATGAGTTTCAAGGAACCAACTTTGGTTTTGAGGATATGATAACCATCAAAGGATGTAGCGTTGACGGAAGTAGGGTTTTGCAGTGTCTTCGAGACGATCGATGCCAGGAAATTCGGTGTCCGTGGAAATGTCAGGGAAACGATCGATTATGTCTTGGATCAACTCGATTAGGATTCAAGATTTTCAGCACAGACTTCTCGGATCATAATTAGTTTCTGATTCGAGTATTTGCAGGACAAGATCATTCTTAAAATATTTCCCTTTTTCTCTCTCTATCTCTATATTTATCTTTCCCTCTCCAAGTAAATTAGATGTAGGGTTTTAATTAGGGAAAATGCTAAACTTCCTGTATTTCCTACTGCAAAAGTCATCCCATCGTTCTCAAATAAGCTCATACTCCTCATGATTTCTCAATTGACATAAATACCCTCATAAATAACCTTTGCAGTATAATTTGTGGTACACTTTGCAGTAAGTGTAGCATGGACGCAATAGTGGAATACTGCCCAAAACTCAAAAAGTGACTAACAAAAAGGCCAGCGGGAAACATTCGGCTAAAATATTTTGGCATCAGATATTTCTACACAATGTATGTTACATCCAAATGTATTCTTACACTTTACTTACACTCACCATGGAGCTATCATAAAAATGATTAAATACTGATTTTTCTGAGGATGTTTATGTCACGGTGAAGATTATCTCATAAAGTTCATCACTTGGAATATCGACCCCACAGATGGGTAAGAATAAGATAGGGTAAAACACGCAAAAGGTAGGGTGGAAATATCCTATTCCAATAAAAAAATTGGTCCGCAATATTTTGTTATCTACTATTGTATATGAGGCAGGATATTTATACACTCTAAACATTATTCTAAAACTTCATCATCATCATACATTATCATCCATCATCCATTAAGTCTCGCGTAATAACCGCTCCCAAGTGTCGTGCCCTGTGCCTATGTGATGTGCACTTCTACCGTGCCCAAGTCCCATATCCTGTGCCATGCCCCCTGCCATCACCAGTGCTCGTGCCCTTGTACAGTGCCAAGTACTGTGCCCAAGTGCTGTGCCCAATGCCACGTATCGTGCCATGACCTGTACTGTGCACTTGTACCTTGCCCTTGTGTTGTGCCCAAGTGTCATGCCCAATGACCAATCCCATGTTCTTGTATCATGCAAAGTACCGTGCCCAAGTGTCATGCCCAGTGCCATATCTCATGCCATACCCCACACCATGACTAAACTATGCCCTTATCATATATCATCAGTACATAGATCATCTTTCGCCCACGGAAAAATGTGGAGCAATAAACTATAGTGTAATATTCTACTTCTATAAACTATTAGGAATCACAAATATAATATTACAAAACTAAATATTATATTACTATAAACAACAATAAAGCTTTTTGCCCTAACCATTTTATAAAATTAGTGCCTTATGTGGCAGGGGTGGGACACACCACTTTTCTCCTCCCAAGTATTACGAAGAGTTCCCAACTTATGTGGTAGTGGGACCCACTATACTACATAAGCATCTGGCATTTATTTTATAAAAAGTTCAGCCCAAAAAGCAACACTCTTTTATAAACTATAGTAATAAATTTGGGTTAAATATTATTTATTACGTGGGGGCATAGTCCACGTGATAAATTAATCTTTCTTTGGTGAGGCCCACCACAGTAGCTTGCTATTGAGTATCAGGGTCGTCAAGTTTGGCGCATGCGTTGTAGGTGCACCCCTAGGCCCTCACAAACAAGTAAATTTTTAATTTTTTTTAGGAAGGGCACAAACAAGTAAATAAACTTGGGATTAATATACAGCAATTTATGAAAACTGGGCTGGACCAGTGGTCCGACCTAGGTCCAACTAGAATTTTGTATTTTTCGGTTCGGTCTAGGTCAAACCGGTTTGGATTTGAAAACTGGCGGTCTGATTGGAACCGATGGTCGAACCACGGAACCTAGTCAATCGGTTCTTTCATAAATCTGGTTTTGCAAGTTTTTTTTTATAAAAAAGAAGTGAAAAACTTACCAAAATAAAGAAATTAGTTTTAGTCTTTTAGATAATGAAGGGATTTCTACTCAGCTTTGGAAATTGAAGACAATTATGTTGATGATAATGACTATTTATCTATATATTTTTTATTTTTATCCTACATGACTTTTTATATTTTTTTTGAATTTTTTATTTATAAAATTATTTAATAAATAGAACCGAACCAATCGAATCGAACCTAGGTCCAACTAATTTTGGAAAATTTCGGTTGGATGACCGTCCGGTTTTCATAACATTGATATATAGACAGACAAAATAAGTATTCAGTATTTCCTTTGAGTCTTGAGTCTCCTGACCTCAATTGTTTTTTCTTATCACCACTTTTTTTCCTAATATATCCCCAACATTTTCCTTTTCTTTTTATAACCATTTTTCCCTTTACGTCCCGAGACCCTAGTTCTTTGCTCCCCATTTCACATTCTCTCCCTTCTCTCTATGCTTGTATGCTACTCTTTCTCGCTCCCTTGTCATTTTTTTTTTCGTCTCATTCCATTTTTTTTTTAAAATACCCCATTTATCTTACACCATGATTACATCGGCATGTGAGATCCAAATGGAAATGATCCAAAGGATAATTTCAAGTGTGATTGAAATTTTATAATGTTATGATTTTTCATGAACATGATATACATGATGAAGAAATCTTCCCTATAAAAATCAACCTTAGACCATATCCGTGTGCCATAAATTATGTTGAACCTTTACTTAGGATAGTTGTTGTAAATTGTATTGTTGCAACAAATCAATTCCAAAATTATTAATGATATAAACTATATGTTATATATTATTTCTATTAATGATGTTTGATCAAGAATTATTACTGCAAAAGTTCTAGTTATTTAGTTATGATTATTATTATTAGATCTAAGTTATTTATTTGATATTAAAAGGTAATAAATGCTAATTTAAAACTATATCATTACCGACCAAAATAAATTTCGTTGCAATTGATTGCAACTTTTCGCGACGACAAATTCACGTAGCCAAATAATTTAAACGAAAAAATATCCTTCGTTTGGAACAATGATTATTCGCGACGACAATTGTTCATTGCAAAATCTACATATTAGCGACAAAATATTTCACGTCGCAAAAAAACCTTCTGCGACGCATATTACTTTCGTCGCCATAAGTCTATTTTCAGCGACAAAATAGCCATCGCAAAAAATGTTTTTTTGCCACCCCATTTATTTTCATCGCCAAAGGTATCTTCAAGTGACAAACTCATATTTTGTCGCTAAAAGTGGTCGCTAAAAGATTATCCGCGAATTAGCGGGAACATGAAATCCCCAGCCTAAGGACTAGCGACCAATTTAGCGACCACATTTGCATTTTGTCTCTAAAGAGCATCTTTCGCTATGGAATTTAATTTCGTCGCCAAAGACGATCTTTAGCGACAAAACTTGTTTTGTCGTCAAAAAATTTGTCGCTAAAGGCCATCTTTCTTGTAGTTAATGGTCAACAGTATAAGCTTCCAAAATGAAGGTTTCTAGGTTCATCCACTAGACTCAAAATGTTTCCAGGTACACCACAAAACCTCGGCCTCAAAAAGGTTTCCAGGATTCTACCACAAATCCTTGGTGGTTTTATTTGTTTTACACACAAAACTGAACGAGAAAAAAGGACTCTTATAGCAAATACAGGCAGCTTTCCACCAGATAGACATCTACATTCAGCTCTGAGCTGGAACAAAGAAAGTATTATTTAATTATTCAATTATTTACATACTTACATCATACATTATACATCATACGTCATGCATCATACATACATCATACACTGTACATTTTATAGCCAACCAAAATATTAAATTACGAAAATGTTTCAAAGTAACAACAACAACAATAAGATGCTGCCTTTATCGAGATGAACAAAAGAGCTGAATAACAGAAAGAGTCGAGAATCAGCTGTCTAGAAGAAGACCAGATTTAGTTAAAACATAACATATAAAGGTGCGATCTAGTGCAGAGCAGCAATGCGCATTCAAAAGAGAATTGGGGCAGATATATAGATGAATTGGGCAAGTCCAAACCAAACTGGGCAGCTGTTTGTTATGGTTAAGAAATGATTTTTAACACTGAAAATGCTCTAGAAGCAGTACTAGGTCATAGATAATTATGAGCTTTTATGCAGATTTCTATTTGTAAGCTAGATACGAGAAGCTACTTTCTTTACGAAGCACGAGAAGTTAACTTCATTACTATATAATGATTTCAGATACAGAAACAATGACGCTTTCTCTTTCTTTGTTTCTTTTGGTGGGTGGAGAATAATATAAATAAAAGATGACAAAAAAATTTCAATCGAGGTTTTTCTTAGCAAACTTTCAACAAGCTCAAGCTCACCAAGAAAAAGGGTTAAAATGTATAGGTCGACCAAAAGAGAACAAAATTTTTAATTGAAGTTTTTCTTAGCGAACTTTCAATAAGTTAAGTTCACTAAGAAAAAAGGGCAAAATGTGGAGGTCTGTATTTAAAGAAAGCAAGAAGCAAAGGTTAAGTTATCTTCTAGAAGAAAGATGATGAGCAATGAAGAGTTATGAAAAGAACCAAGAAGAGCAGAGCAGATAATTACAATTCTCCAAAAGAAAGATCGACGGTTCAGTTATCTCTAGAGGAAGAAAAGCGTACAAGAAGAAATATGATGGCACATATGTAATGAAGTAGTATAATATAGACAGTTATGTATTAAATCATATGTAAAGTGCATGTAAAAATAGTTAAATAACAGCTGACATCATCATTACAGAGGACAACTGGCATATAGATGGCAAGAGCTTCTAGAAGGATTTGAAGGTCTATAAGTAGAGGACCAAACCCTTAAAATGTAACTAACTTCAGTCTGGAAGAGAATAGAGAGAGAGCTCCTCATTTGGTTCATGGATGTAGGCCATTAAAGCCGAACCACGTAAATCTCCTATGTTTCTCAACTTTTTCTCTCCAGTACATCTCTGAAATCTTCAAGATTGAGATGAGAAATCAGAATTCAAGTATTTTGACCTCTCAGTATCGATACTGGCAGTCTAGTATCGATATGCATCAGGGTAGTATCGATACTGGCCTAGCCTGATAATCAGACTCAGTCAGTATTGATACCCCTAAAGGGGGGTATCTATATTAGCCTAGCCTGTCGCATAGACTTGATCATTATTGATACTCCCTTCAGTGGGTATCGATACTAGCCTACTTTTAGCTTAGGTTGAGCCTAGAGATGTTCAAATAACTTCTGAAGTTATCTTTGCTAATGCGGCTAAGGCCTAATGCAATTATAACCACCTATGAATGATACAAGGTCACTTACCAATGTGTGGTGAGTTTTGGTTGCGAGTTGAGTTTGATGGCATGTTTTTGTTCCATTCTTGATGAAGTGTGCGTTTACATAGAGAATACAATCTAACTCTAACTCAAGCAAGGACTACAATTGAATTCATTATCTTGTTATGAACATTGACAAACCCAAAGGACCTTTCAGGCTTAGATATTGTTGGACCTACGCCGAGAGCTCTAGGAGGTCATAGATTTCTCTTAGTAGAAACAGATTATTTTATAAAGTGGGTAAAAGCTATACCACTAACCCAAATCATTGAGCACAATGTGAAAAAATTTGTTTGGGAACAAATCATTTGTAGGTTAGCTACTTCAAATGACACAAAACTAGTTATGAATGGAAAAGCTTTGTACAATTCCAAATCACTAGTTTGTCATATAATGTTTAGGTTTGGGCTTCCAATGGCCATTATGGTAGACAATGGAATGCAATTCAAGGGAACAAAATTGAAAGATCTTTGTAAACAGTACAAAATACAACAAAGGTAGTTTATTTTGTGCAGAAAACTATTTATAAGTAAACTTTCTTTTATAGAAAACATGTTAACTTTTACAAGTAGGAAACATCCTACTAATACTGGAGGTTTTCAGCACCCAGATACCCGCACGGGAATGGACAAGAAGAAGCTATCAATAAGCCCTCCTTGACAATTTAAAAAGATATTAGCTGGGTGCAACAAAAAGAAAATGGGTGGATCATTTGCATGAAGTCTTATGGGCTTGCAGAACAACAAAATGAAAGTCCACATAAGAAACACTATTTTCACTTGCATATGGAATGGAAGCAGTTATTCCCATCAAAACAATGATCTCTATTACAAAAACCATATCTGGAAAGCAGGGGGATAATTCTGATAGATTGGTTGATAGTTTAGAATCAGTGGAAGAGAAACGTGAGAATGTTATTCTACGACTAGAAAATTATCATCGCACTCTCAAATGAGCATTGAAAAACCTAGGGTTAAGGCTAACTAATTAACACTAATCTAGGCTAATAAGGAAGGGGAATCAATAACTACCAATTTAAAAATAAATTCTCATACGTAGAATCTAAGCCACACAAGTATTGAGTTATTCGATTCTTAATTAGCGAAAATTAGGGAGAATCGAATATTTCAATCTCGTATGCTTGAATCCTCAAGCTCTACTTGACCTCCGTCAAGTCTCGATCTCACCAGAACTCCACCGACGATTTTGGGTGTGTTTGAAGGTTGAGTGTTCTTCAACACAACTAGGTTCTCATGCTAGAAGAATATTCTAATGTCTAGCAAGAACGAAAATCCTATGAGAGTAGATCTAGAGCATCACACATAGATGGGTGAGCTTTCTCTTTCTAGAACTTAGAAACCCTAAATGTTAGAGATGGAGGCTGCCCAAGTTCTCTCTAAGAGTTTCTATCTCTAAAATCATTTCTCATAAACTCTAAAGGTCTAGCTACCTTCTATTTATATGGAAGGAGCAATACCTAAAGTTTTAGGTCAAAGATATGATGTGCACGTGGCAGAGGCTAAAAACGCAAAAGGCAGAAACCCAGAAATGCATATTGAGAAAGATGATTGCAATACCGGTACTAGCTTGGAGGGTATCAATACTAGCCTAGTTTGACTGACAGACTAGGTGAGTATCGATACTCTCATTAGATGGTATCGATACTAACCCCATCTCAAGCTAGTTAAGGACCAAATGAAATGTATAAGCATAACTATCTAAATCCAAAACAAAGTGAAAAATAAATGACAAACTAAGAAAAATAGTTTAAGTTGTGTCCTAGTCTAATCACTCTCCTCATATCATCATCTTCTTCATCACCATCCTCATCATCATCACTTTCCTCATCATCATCTTCCTCTCCAGCATTGAGCACGAAAGTGAAGGAACCCCTGGCAGGATCAACTAGAATGAAGCAACAAGATAATAGAGAGAAATCAACGAAGAATGATGCACAAAATGCACCACAACACACAGGAGGGAAAATGAATCTAGGGCGCAAAAGACACCACAAACAAGAAAAATGAAGATTTGAACGATGGATTTACCCTAGAATGCTCCAAAATGCTGAGATTAAGGCTTGAACGGAAGAAAATCACAGTAGAACGCGAGAAAACGACGAAGGAATTAAAGGAGCCCCTTGTGAAAACCGTGTCTCTCTTTAAAAAAAACCTAAGAATGCAAGTTAGAATGACCAAAATCGATAACCAACCTTATAAAGGTGGGATTGTGCGCAAAAATCCATTATACCTAAGGCGGTATCGATACTGCGCAAGCCAGTATCAATACTAGCAGTTAAAAAGTTAGACAAATCAGTCTAGTATTGATGTTGCACATGGCTAGTATCGATACTAGCTGGAAAACTTTTTCAGCACAAATCAGGGATACCTAGTATCGATACTGCCCATGGCTAATATCGATACTAGCTGGAAAAATTTAAGGCCAAAACAGTGGCTGCAGAATTTTACAAACTCAAAAACATGAAATCCACTTCTTCCAACAAAAACCCCCTAAAATGAATCATCCAAACTCCTACAATAGAAATCTACATTTTCAGCGAATAGAATTTCTCCAATCATCTTAAGAAAGGGCAGCCATATCTTCTATGTTTTAGCACATTGATGCTAATCATCTGATAAACTATGAACGAGCTAATGTTAATAGAACGACCCTGACATAGAAAGTATAAAAACTCTACAGTCGTCTTTGTAAGCTCACTCTTGTTTCCAAGATAAGGATAGAAATCATATGAAATAATGGTGCTAAGAACTTAAACCAGAAGAGAACATCTGATTGCGGGAAACTTCTTATCCCACAAAAATACCTCATCAACAAGCTTTAATGCAATGTCATGATGAGATGGATGTACACTACCATCACAACCTAGTAGAAAAACTAAAGAATCAACTTCCATAAGAAGTTAATACAGATCAGAAATATAGGTCTATATGATGTGAAGAACTCTACCACAAACAACAGTAGAGAAGCAAGGGACAGACTTCTCAACATTGTGAATGTTGACATAAAAGAGTTTGACAAGTCTAGGAAAAGCTTAGAGGTCAATGATTGGAGTAGTGATCAATTGATAGAAGACAAGAAGGTTATTATTTCTCAAAGAAATTAATAAGTGATGTTATATCACATGGGTACTGGGTTTAAGTATTCTTATTGTCTTTCCAAAATAATGGTTCAGTTTCTTACTTTCCAAACATCATTGTTTCGGAAAACATGTTTAGTCTTTATCTTCTAATGATTGAACAGATGGTTCGAAGTATTGAATTCTACTTAATAGTTGTTATTCTCTTTTATTGATTTCTAAAGCTTAGTATATCTATTCTTATGAGTTTTATCCTTATCCAAGTTATTTCCATTCTTTCATTAAAACTACCTGTGATTTTAACCTAAATGCTGTCAAAATACACAAGCTGAAGATTGTGTACGTTTTTTTGAACTTAATGACCTGGAATTTGGCTTTGGACAAAGATGAAAGTTGAAGGTCTCTGAGTCTTGTTTAGAGAGAATCAAACGTTCCAAAATACGATTTAAAACGAGTTAGATACACTGTTTTAAATGAACTATTGCCAAACTGTTTCTGCATTCAAAACCCCTTTGAACCTAGTATTTTTTAAAAGTGTTCTTGCACTCTTGAGTTTTGATGAAAATCCATGTCTTCTATACATTTCCAAACTGATTTTGCCTTATTTCCAAAACACTAATTGTCTCAGTTTCTCAAAGGATAATCCGAATTTTCAAAATAAAGGTCTTTTTAAAAGTTGTTTTCATTTAACACTTGTTCTCATAATGACACCACGAGTCTTGGGTCTAGTGAGCTGGGTCGGGTCACGGGTCTGAGGTCCGGGGCGTCACACTTTTGGTAGTAGAAGTTTTGGGGAGAGAGTTCCATCAAATTTTGTGTTAAGTTCTATTTTCCTCAAACCATGGTTTTATCTTTGGGGAAATATATGAATACTTGATGAAGAATTCTAAAAAGCTTACTTTTTGATGTAGTGGATTGCTATGATGGTGAAGGTTAGTTGTAACTTCATGTGGATCATAAGCTATTAGTGAGCTCTTTGGACTGTTTTGGTGGATGATGATTTTAAGGCTTAGACGAGCTTTTGTGGGTTGTTTTGGGTATTTTGTGTATGTTATAAATGGTTAAAGATGAGGTTTTAATTGGTGTTACTAATAGTATTGAGCCTATTATTAGTATGAACAAAAAGTTTAAAAGCGATTTATGTTCTAGGATTTATTCATGCCCATATTTAGTAGTCAAATACATTTTGTTTGGGGGTTTTAATGATTCTTATGAAACCTTGAAGTTTATACTAGAAATTTGATGATGTAGATGTATGGATTTTTTTGAAGATTTATATATGGATCAATGGTGATGTTAAGCCTGTGAAATGATTTATGGAGCCATCATTATCTAAAGGGAGACTTGTTGTGAGTGATAGAAGAGATTTATAGTACTTTTGGTGGTGACCTGTATTTAGGAGACACATGGAGTAGTTAGTTTAACTCCTCAAATATGACTTAAGTGTTAAACTAAGCTTAAGGGAGACTTTTATAAAGTTTTAGGACTTGAAATTAAGTCCTAGAACTTAAGTTGGTCTCTTTAAGTAGTTGGGAACTAATAATACTAGTTTCAATCCTTTGGATTCCTCTCGAATGTCGGATGAGGGTTTTTACTAGTTAATTGATGTTTCATCTTTTATCTTTTGGGGTTTTCGATTCTTATTATGTTTTTTTTGTTCACTCGTATTTCTCCTTCAGCTGGTGGGTTGGGAGCTTCAGACTCTTTTGGTGACTAGGGTGAGCCTTTTCTCTATCGTTGAAGGTAGGTGGTTAATTCATCTTAATACAACACAACTATTCTAAATGCATGTCTCGAACTAATATATATGTATTTTGTATATAAGGCATGGCATGTGATTTATGGATAACAACAAACTTATGATACGAAGAAAGCATTAAAAAACTATTTTTAATTGGGAAACAATGCATGCTTGATTATATGTATCATGTTTTATGAAATATTTCTCATGGATTGTGAACTATTGTGACTTCAAATCATACTATCATGATTATGAGGCGAAATGATGGTTATATTTGGAAAACCATGTTTTACATATGTAGCTGAAATTGTGATTGATATATTGAAAACCTTTGGAAGATATGAGAATCTGTTTATCGAGTGTTTTCTTGATGTGAAACCAACTTTGAAAATGTGACAAAAGTGATTTTCTTCCGTGATTGCCTAAAGACGGTAGTGGCGTCTCACTACCGGGCTTGATAGGGTCCACGACGACACAGAGAACCGTGTATGCCGTAGGTGGACTAGTGCCATGTTACTTTCACTCGGATTCCCACCCGAGTGATCTGTGAGTTGGCATGCCATGGTTCTACAGATCATGTTCGGCAATCTGTGCGTTGGCATGTCATGGTTCCACAGATTTGGGTGCGCGAGTTGGCTTGACATGGCTCCTCACCCTTATGAGGGTGGGTAAGTTGTCTTGCCATGGTTCCGCGACCTACGTGGGTGAGCGAGTTGGCCTACAATGGTTCCTCACCCTTAAGAGGGTGGGTGAGTTGGCTTGCCATGGTTCCACAACCCTTAGGACCAGTTACACTTGTTGTATGTATGGATTTCAAAAGAGATGAACTTTCAAAAACGTTTCTATAAAAAAGGACATCAGTTTTCAAAGAGATTTTCAAGATAGTTTTTGAACTTTAATTAAAAGACACAACCTATATATACTACTATATATTATTACTAAGGTAAGCTTGTGAAAGGTCAGGGACTTTCTACAAGGATGGTGGATCATACTTATCCGAATGTGGTACACCATCTGAGACCTTGCTAGGTATTTTTTCTTCGGGCATAATGGGATGTCAAGGAGACAGGTACATCTAGGGAAGTCTGGGAACTACGATTATTTCTTGGTAAACCATGTTTATTGGTGGTATTAAGTAACAATTTAGCTAAGGTTTGCATGCCTGCTCGATAGGTGTTAGACGCGAGGGAGGGTTGTCGCGGAACCTTCTCTGGATTAGTTGGGGGCCTTTATCTAGTCTGTAGTCCTCGACTTGCACGTTCTTTGTCCGTTGAGGGTATCCAGACGCTACTTGTGTTACATTGTCTATTGAGGGTATTCGAACACTGATAAGCACATATATATTACATTTAATACCTCTATATTTATATTAGTTAGTTAATTATTTTATTCTATTTGAATTAATTAAGTGTATTTTGGTTGTGTGCAGGGGATATGAGTGGAGCGGTCAAAACGTGGTAAAATCGTTACAATTTGCCGAAGTTCGTGGTATATGGAAGAAGAGAGCAATTGAAAGAGCAAAATCAGTTGAAATAATTGTAATTGATAAAGGCACCTACACGTGGTTATTGGGGCTACCACACATACACCTAGCACAAATCATTCCAAACTCCATTTTGTTCCTAAATTAAAGTGGGACCCACCAATTAGATTCCTTTACAATTTAGAAACTAAAAGGATGTATGAAGGGGTGTTTTAGGAAGTTAAGGTTTTGTTCTTCAAAAACAAAAAGGAAACAAAGGAGCTGCTTGTTTTTAGGAAGTCGGCAGAGAGAAGTTTTTAAAAAAAAAAAGAAAATCTGCTGCCCTTTTTCTTTTTTTTTTGGTATGCCCAAAAATAGCTGCTAGGGTTTTATTTTTTTTTCTAAAAGGGAAAGCTGCTGCCGTGTCTTCTTATCTTCTTTTTGGACGGTAGGTGCAGCAGCTGCTGCTTGTTCTTCTTCTGGCTTCTTCCCAGCGCATAAGAGAGCAAAGAGAGCTGATGCTGTCCTTATTCTTCTTCACGTGCAAAACAGAAACAGCTGCTCTGCTGTTTGGTTTTCTGACGCACAACGAAGGGAGGCTGCTGCTTTGCTTCCTCCTTCCTTCTTTCAACGACCAGAACAGAGGGCTGGAACATCTCTTGTAGGTGCTTTGTGCTGTTGTTGCTGCTGTGTGCTGCTGCTGTTTTCTTGTTCTTCCCAGAGGAGAAATTGTGCTACTGCCCTACTCTTTCTTCAACACCAAAACAGCACAAAACAGGGAGGTTGTTGCTGGTTATTTACGCCCAAAACTGGGGCAATTCCAATCACCACCATAGCTGTTTGCAATCTCAAAAACCCTCTTGTTTTCTTTTCCCTTTTTGTTAATTTTCTTTGATGAATTTATTTTTGAAAATCTTAAGCATGTATAGCTAATTTCTTTCTTTCGTTAAGGGTGAATTTCAAAACCCTAGACATGGTTATTAACTAATTAATTTCAGAATTTTTCTTTCATGTTTCCTTTGAATTTGTTAATATTCTACTGCTATATTTGTCATGAATTGCTGTCTTTTTTGTTTAGGTGCGCAACTAGATGAATGTGATAGTTATTCGATTGCTAGTTTAGGGTTTTGATTCGTTTTGTCAAAATTTCTAAACAAAAGTAGCAGATTGTTGTCAACAATAATTGGAGATTTTCGTTTGATTTCAAGTGGAATATGACTCAAGATGAATAAACTGAGCTTGTGTGTTTATTGCTTGATTTAACCTATGTCTTTCTTGAATTATTGCTTTCATTAAATTAAAATTAGAGAGCTTGTTCTAGGTTATTTAATAGGAAGAGATTGAGTGAAAAACTTATTTTACTCAACAACAAAGTAAGGAAGAATCAAGATAATCGAACTTGTGATTGTTTTAGGGTTATTAATTTCAAAGGAAAGTGAATGATAATTATGATTATTAGCTATCAATCATCTCTTAACCATATATTTCATCATATTTTCTTAACATTTTAAATTCTATTTTTCTTAGATTCCAATTTAGCTAGTTGTTTTTCTTTAATTTGTTTACATATCAAGTCAAAGTCAATCCCCCCCCCCAATTTTATGTGCAACGTGTTTAGTGTGTCTTTAGTGTGTCTACATAGTCTAGTTATTTCTATTCAGTTTAAGTAGGTTTTCGAATTTCATTTCAATCTTTAATTAGTTTCGGTTTATTTTGTGTCAATAACTTATAAATTAGGAACAATTTTCTGCGGGAATGACCCTTGCTTGCTACCATACTTAATAACGATCATACTTAGTGTAGGGATTTAAGTGATCATACACTTTTTAGGGTATCAATTTTGGCGCCATGTCGCCGGGGATTGTTTTTCCTAATTAATTCGTTATTTGTTTTTTTTTGTTTTCTGTTTTAGTATTTATTCTAAATAGTTTTTGTTTTTATTTATCTAGGTATTTTATGAATGAATGTTCGAGCTTACTGGTGAAGAGGTAGATCAAAGGCTTAAAGGGATATTGGAGTTCACATCGTCTTATTTTAGGTTAAATGAGCAGTTTGCACCTTTTCCACCTTCACCATCATCTTCACATTCAATTTCCACACCAGCTGAATTCACTCGAGCATTACATACTTCCCTTCCAACTAGTCCACCAAGGGACACTTCAAACCAGTTAGTTAAATTCGAGCAAGAAGATACACGAGGGTGCTTTTGAGCTCAAATAGGGAATAATAGAATACTCAAGGAGTTGGCGGCACCAGATTTGGACCAGCAGCCTCTTTGCATTCAGATTCCTCAACTTGAGGGTGTTGTTGAGCTCAAATAGGGAATGATACATCTTCTACCAACTTTCCATGGTTTTCCAGGAGAAGATCCAAACAAGCACCTCAAGGAGATTCATGTAGTGTGTTCAAGCATGAAACCAACAACTGTCTCTGAAGAGCAAATTCAGTTGAGAGCTTTTCCATTCTCCTTAGCGGACAATGCAAATGAGTGGCATTATGATTTACCATCAGGCACCATTATCACATGGAATGAGATGAAGAAACTGTTTCTTGGGAAATATTTTCCTGCATCCAAGGCCACAAACATTAGGAAAGAAATATGTGGTGTTCGGTGATAAGCACATATATTTCACATGTAGTACCTATATATTTATATTAATTAGTCTCTTATTTAATTTAATTTGAATTAATTAAGTGTGTTTTGGCTGTGTGTAGGGAATGTGAGTGGAACAGATAAAATGATTCAAAGTTGAACAACATCCGCCATTGTCGTGATAGGGACTGGACAGAGTGGGACAATTGAAAGGGCGAAATCAATATTGAAATTGATAAAGGCGGCAGTACGTGCAAATCGGGAAAATCAAATTAATTAACAAATAATGGTCCCATGATGATGTCACGATGACATCATCATCCCCATCTCCAGTAACTTAATTAGCATAGCTAGAAAGAAATCTAGAAAATAGGATCTTCCAATTTGGACGGTCCCACTAAATTATATTAGTGGACCCTATCAAAGGAGAACCAATTTTGGTCCTATTACAAAACATCTAACCCAACTCCAATGTGGACCCCATCAAATACTTTCTCCTTCAAAAACGGTTTGTTCACCTATTAAACACCTAATTTTAGAAGTATTCGAACTTTAAAAGATATGGGAGACCTGAATTTATACAACTACAAATTGGAAACGTGGAAGTGAAGGGTTATATATATATAACTCGGTAAAGAGAGGGGAGAGAGTTGAAAGAGGACGAACAAGGCTGCTGCTATACGAAAGGGAGTTGAAAGAGGACGAACAAGGCTGCTGCTATACCGTATACCAGATAGAGAAAGAGAGGTGAAGTGGTTGAGGTATAATTCTTGGGTTAAATTTTATAAGTAAACTATTTTGAGGCCAATGAAATACAATTTAATTGTTTATTTTATTTCTTCAATTATGTGTAACTAAACCCTCAATTAAGGTTGAGGATGAAGCTTTGTGGATGATACAATGATAGTGTATGGGTATTTATTTTTCTTTTCGAAAGTGGTATTAATGTTTTAATTATTCTAGCCTCTAATAATTGTTAGGGATGAAACCTCGGACACATGTGATGATCTTACATGTAGTTTGGGATAGTTTTCTACCAATTATCAACTTGGTTTTGCAAAG
>MVGT01003344.1:141709-154563 GCA_002174775.1 Macleaya cordata
TTTTGTATATATTTTCTTAAGATATGTATATAAGACAAACACACTTATGTATATTATATCACTTAACTCAGGTTATCTATGTATATTATTATGCGAGGCATCGTTTTAGAATTGTGGTTTGAATCCAGCCTAGTGGATGACTAGGTATTATTATTATTTTGATGAAGTAAGGTAGACTAGTCTTGATGAGATGATATGACTATCGTGGATGATTGGAATGATCTAGAAATATTATTCGTGGATAAATCGTCTTTTCTACAGGTTTATGACAGGTTGAGAATCCTGAAATTACAGGGGAGACTCTGGCGAATTTTTCGTCCGCCCTAGTCATATTTTGAGGTGATTAGTGATATGGATAGCGGTATTAGTTTAACCCTGATTAGGTTTGTAAACCTTTGTTTAGGTTTGTTTAGTACTAATTAGTCACCTCGTGTAGTAAGCCTAACGCCTCGAGATGCGACTCAATTTCTTAGAGATTTTGAGTTTCGAATTGGGGCGTCACACCTATTTTCTCAGAAACTTTTCACCCATCTACCATTCATATCTTACATCAATCCCATTTTACCCATTATAGGAACCTATTGGATACTAGGAAAAGAGAGGTTAGATAGTTGATCAGGTGAGAAGTTGAGTGAGCGTCTCCATTCTCAATGTAGTGGTTGATATTCCTTTCTATGAGATCAGTCCTTTGAAATTAATTCGATTTTCTTTAAAATATATGTGAGTGCTTTGTTTTCTGCTTGACTCATGCTCACATATGAGTGAAATAATTCCGAGTGTTTTATTTTTGAGGGTATAACCGTGAGGCTAAAGTCGAGGCGAAATGTATTAGGAAGGTGATCAAAGCTGTGACTTTATCAGAACTAAAGTTGCACTCTTGTTGGCCATTTACTTACACACTCTTGATCTTGAGTATTTGTGGAAGGTTTGTAGTGTTCGGATAGTGTCCTAAATTCTAATTCCTGTTTATTAGTTTGTTAAAAATCTTGTTGTTAATTGCATATGTTTTTGATTCACTGCATAATTTTTCTGAAACAATATTGTGGACCTTATATCAGTTTGAGAACTTATAATTTTGTGCGTAGATTAACTGCAAACCCTTACGAGACAACACTCGTCTACTAGGGGTAACCTAGGGGTTTAACGGCTTGTTGCAAATGCTAAGTGCAATCGCGATTCCTGCAAAAGTGAGTTAGGATTTACTGTTTTTATTAGGTGTAGTTTTAGTTTTGGCCGAGGACTAGCAAAATGTAAGTTTGGGGGTATTTGATAAGCACATATATTTCATCATCCCCATCTCCAGTAACCTAATTAGCATATCTAGAAAGAAATCTAGAAAATAGGATCTTCCAATTTGGATGGTCCCACGAAATTATATTAGTGGACTCTATCAAAGGAGAACCAATTTTGGTCCTATTACAAAACATCTAACCCAACTCCAATGTGGACCCCACCAAATACTTTCTCCTTCAAAAACGGTTTGTTCACCTATTAAACACCCAATTTTAGAAGTATTCAAACTTTAAAAGATATGGGAGACCTGAATTTATACAACTACAAATTCGAAACGTGGAAGTGAAGGGTTATATATATATAACTCGGTGAAGAGAGGGGAGAGAGTTGAAAGAGGACGAACAAGGCTGCTGCTATACCAGAGGGAGTTGAAAGAGGACGAACAAGGCTGCGGCTATACGAGAGGGAGTTGAAAGAGGACGAACAAGGCTGCTGCTATACCGTATACCAGATAGAGAAAGAGAGGTGAAGTGGTTGAGGTATAATTCTTGGGTTAAATTTTGTAAGTACACTATTTTGAGGCCAATGAAATACAATTTAATTGTTTAGTTTGTTTTTTCAATTATGTGTAACTAAACCCTCAACTAGGGTTGAGGATGAAGCTTTGTGGATGATACAATGATAGTGTATGGGTATTTATTTTTCTTCTCGAAAGTGGTATTAATGTTTTAATTATTCTAGCTTCTAATAATTGTTAGGGATGAAACCTCGGACACATGTGATGATCTTACATGTAGTTTGGGATAGTTTTCTACCAATTATCAACTTGGTTTTGCAAATAATTATATCAAAAGTGGATAATCTGTGTTTTTTCAATTTTTTCGGATACTTAGGTTAATTTATTTTTGATCCTTCAAGTGAAATAGAATAATATATTAGGTTGTTTTGAAAAGGGTTTTAATGTTCAATCTTCTATACTAGCGTGTTTAATTACTAGCCTAGTATGTGGTTAACGAGAAGAAAATTAGTATCCATACATAACATTATTGTGGGTTCTACAAAGTGGATTCCGAAACCTTAGTAATGTCTCCCATCGATTTATTCAATTGTTTTTAATTTGCAGGTTAATTTTATTTGCTTAATTTTAATAATTAGTTTTTAATCATCTCTGAATTCAAATTGCTAGGATTAGGATTTAATTAATTTAAGATTTAGTTTGATACTTTTTATTCTTGTCCTCGTGGGATCGACCTCGTAATACGAGCCATATATATGTATGATTCGTGCACTTGCGAGTATTATTTGATTTAAATTAATGTTTTAATTTAGGTTAGTTTATATTCACATCATTCGGTAACAAAATGGAGAGAGTGTATATGAGTATTGGGAGAGATTCAAGAAGTTATGTTCATCTTGCCCTCATCACCAAATTATTGAGCAAATCCTAATTCAATATTTTTATGAAGGTCTTATGCCAATGAAAATGAGAATGATAGATTCTGCAAGTGGAGGAGCTTTAGTTGACAAGACACCTATGACAGCAAAGAATTTAATAGCTAATATGGCGGCTAATTCACAATAGTTTAGCAACTGATCAGAATTGCCACCAAGAAAGGTGAATGAGGTTAGTACTACATCCAATATTGAGAAACAACTAGCTAACCTCACATCACTAGTTCAACAAATAGCTGTGGGTACTATCCAACAATCAAAGATGTGTGGAGTATGTTCTATGGTAGGTTATCCAACAGATATATGCCCATCTTTGCAAGAAAATAATTTGGAGCAAGCCAATGCTCTAGGAGGGTTTCAAGGGCAGCAGGTACAAAGACAAAAGTATGATCCTTTTTCCAATACTTACAATGTTGGATGGAGGGACCATCCTAATTTTAGCTATCAGGAAATCATCAACAAGCTGCTCCTAATGCCAATTTCAATCATCCACTTGGATTCAATCAACCAAGGCCGCAACTACCATATCAACCTCGTCCACAACCCATGTCTCAAGGCCAAGGTACATCTCTTGAGGATATAGTTAAATCTTTAGCTACTAACTCTTTGCAATTTCAACAGGAAGCAAGGGCAACTATCAAGAACTTGGAGACGCAAGTGAGCCAATTGGCTAGTACCGTGGGCAGATTAGAAGCACAAGGATCTGGAAAACTTCCATCCCAAACTACAATCAATCCTAGAGAGAATGCAAGTTCTATGACTTTAAGGAGTGGAAAACAACTTGAGGAAGCACCGAAAGCACCGAAAAGAGCAAGGGCAACTGTAGATGAGGCAGAACAGGAAAAAGATTCAACTTTTGAAAAGGATGAGGCCACAGCTCCAATTGAGGCTTCTTCGGCACCTAAGGTAAGTTTTAAGGTTCCTAATTCTACTAATGTTTCTTCTCCACCTTTTCCTAGCAGGTTTGCAAAGTCAAAGAAAGAAGAACATGAAAGAGAGATTTTGGAAACCTTCCGCAAGGTTCAAGTTAATATTCCTCTCTTAGATGCCATTAAACAAGTGCCACGCTATGCAAAATTCCTCAAAGAGTTGTGCACCACCAAGCGTAAATTAAAGGGTAATGAGATAGTAAGTGTGGGGGAGAATGTATCCGCTGTTTTACAAAAGAAGCTTCCCCCAAAATGCAAAGATCCAGGAAGTTTCACCATACCATGCACAATCGGCAACACCAGGTTTGAAAAAGCTATGTTAGATTTAGGAGCATCTATTAATGTCATGCCTTATTCCATTTATGCTTCTTTAAATCTTGGTTCACTTAAGGAAACCGGTGTAGTTATTCAACTCGCCGACCGGTCTAACGCTTATCCAAAAGGTGTTTTGGAGGATGTTTTAGTGCAGGTGAACGAGTTGGTTTTCCCCGCTGATTTCTATGTTCTTGAGATGGAGGATGACTCGTCCCCTATGCCGACTCCATTACTCTTAGGGAGGCCATTCATGAAAACTGCCCGAACTAAAATAGATGTTTATGATGGAACTCTAACTATGGAGTTTGATGGCGAGGTTATACGTTTCAATATTTTTGAGGCAATGAGGTATCCAAGTGATTTACATTCTTGTTTTTCAGTTGACATACTTGACTCTTTAGTGCAGCAATTCTTTGAGTTAACTAGTGGGGATGCATTGGAGATTGCCATTAAAAACAGCCTTGAGCCAGAGGATTCCAAAAATCCAAGAAGGGATGTGCAAGTTTGTGACAACATTGAGGAGACTGTGGCATCTTTAGAGTCATTGCCGGAAGTTCCAAAGAGGTATGATGTTTCTTTTATTTCTTTGCCTTTATCTAACGAGAAACTTTTACCTTCTGTGATGCAGGCCCCCACCTTGGAGCTTAAACCTCTTCCAGAGCATCTTAAATATGTGTACTTAGGTGAGGATGATACGTTACCGGTAATCATTGCAAGGAACATCACAACACTACAAGAAGAAAGGCTAATCCGTGTGTTGAAAGACCATAAAACGGCTATAGGCTGGACAATAGCCGACATAAAAGGGATTAGTCCTTCCATGTGCATGCACCGAATTCTACTTGAGGATGGAGCAAAGCCAACTAGGGAAGCTCAACGTCGATTGAACCCGCCTATGATGGAGGTTGTTAAGAAAGAAATCTTGAAACTACTAGATGTTGGCGTGATCTACCCTATTTCAGACAGCAAATGGGTGAGCCCGGTCCAAGTTGTTCCAAAGAGATCCGGCATCACGGTGGTGAAGAATGAGGAGAATGAGCTAGTACCAACTCGTGTCCAAACGGGTTGGCGGGTTTGCATTGATTATCGAAAACTTAACTCTACCACTCGCAAGGATCATTTTCCTTTGCCATTTATTGACCAAATGTTAGAAAGGTTGGCTGGTCATACTCACTATTGTTTTCTTGATGGTTACTCAGGTTATAATCAGATCGTAATTGCACCGGAGGACCAAGAGAAGACAACATTCACTTGCCCCTTTGGAACGTTTGCCTATCGACGTATGCCATTTGGTCTTTGCAACGCTCCTGCTACTTTTCAACGGTGTATGGTCAGTATATTTTCAGATTATGTTGAAAACATCATAGAGGTTTTTATGGATGATTTTAGTGTCTATGGTGACTCTTTTGACAAATGTTTAGATAACCTTACACTTGTTCTTAAACGCTGCATGGAAACTAACCTTGTGCTTAATTGGGAGAAATGTCACTTTATGGTAGATCATGGTATAGTTTTAGGTCATATCATTTCTACTAAAGGAATAGAAGTAGATAAATCTAAGATAGATCTTGTTCGCTCCTTACCACCTCCCACAAGTGTGAGGGAGGTTCGTTCTTTTCTTGGTCATGCAGGATTTTATCGAAGGTTTATCAAAGATTTTTCAAAGATTGCAAGGCCCTTATGCAGATTATTACAAAAGGACGTGGCATTTGAATTCAACGAAGAGTGCAAAGAGGCATTTGAGCGACTGAAAGAGCTCTTGACCACGGCTCCTGTTATTCAACCACCAGATTGGAGCCATCCATTTGAGTTGATGTGTGATGCAAGTGATTATGCTGTGGGAGCAGTTTTGGGGCAGCGAGTCGGCAAGCTTCCTCATGCCATCTATTATGCATCCAGGACCTTGAATGATGCACAACTTAACTATTCCACAACTGAAAAGGAGCTATTAGCGGTTATTTTTGCTTTAGAAAAGTTTCGTTCTTATTTAATTGGCACTAAAGTAACCGTGTTTTCTGATCATGCAGCTCTTAGGTACCTGCTCACCAAAAAGGATGCAAAGCCGAGGCTCATAAGGTGGATACTCCTCTTGCAAGAGTTTGATCTGGAAATCAAAGACAAGAAAGGTAGTGAAAATGTGGTTGCAGACCACCTTAGCCGCCTCATTCATGATGAAGATGCACTTCCTTTGCAAGAAAACTTCCCGAATGAGCAGTTACTTACTGTGGCAACTTCGGCCCCTTGGTATGCGGACATAGTAAATTATTTGGTCACCAAACAGATCCCTGATGATTTGACTCATGCTCAAAAGTATAAACTGAAAAAGATCGCAGGACAATATGTATAGGATGATCCATATTTGTGGAAGCATTGCGTCGATCAAATGATAAGAAGGTGTGTATCTAATTCTGAATTCTCTTCTATACTCACTTTCTGCTATTCTTATGTATGTGGTGGGTACTTTGGAGCAAAACGAACAGCTCTAAAGGTACTTGAGAGTGGATTTTATTGGCCTACATTATTCAAAGATGCATTTATCTTTTGCAAATCTTGTGACCATTGTCAAAGAACAGGTAACTTAGGTGCACGGAATCAAATGCCACAAACACCTATACTAATTGT
Organism: Macleaya cordata; assembly: GCA_002174775.1. NCBI lineage: Eukaryota > Viridiplantae > Streptophyta > Magnoliopsida > Ranunculales > Papaveraceae > Macleaya > Macleaya cordata. Next base: position 148,261 of record MVGT01003344.1, read on the forward strand.
TGAAATCTTTGATGTTTGGGGTATTGATTTCATGGGACCTTTTGTTTCTTCGCATGATAATCTTTACATACTTCTTGCTGTTGATTATGTGTCGAAATCGGTGGAAGCAAAACCCACCCGAACTAATGATTCTAAAGTAGTTGTAGATTTTATGAAGACTAACATTTTTGCAAGGTTTGGAACACCAAGAGCCATAATCAGCGACAGAGGTAGTCATTTTTGCAACCGATCATTCGAAGCTTTGCTAAAGAAATACAACATTACACATAAGGTTTCCACACCATACCACCCACAAATTAGTGGGTAAGCCGAAGTGTGAAACCGAGAGGTCAAGTCCATTCTAGAGACTGTCAAACCAAATAGGAAGGATTGGAGTTTGCGACTCGATGACGCACTTTGGGCGTATAGGACGGCATATAAAACTCCAATTGGAATGTTCCCTTTTTGGCTTGTGTAGGGTAAGCCGTGTCATCTTCCTGTTGAGTTAGAGCACAAAGCATTTTGGGCAGTGAAAGAATGTAACATGGAAATGGATGCTACGGGTGAATAAAGGAAACTCCAACTAAATGAGCTTGAGGAAATCAGAAACGATACCTATGAGAGTTCACAGATCTACAAGGAGAAAACTAAGGCATTTCATGATAAGATGATCTCAAGGAAGGACTTTGTTGTTGGACGGGAAGTTCTTCTATTCCACTCACGCCTTAAGTTATTTCCTGGTAGGTTACGTTCTCGATGGGTTGGACCTTTTATTGTTACTAATGTTTTTCCTCATGGTGCAGTGGAAATTCAAAGTTTGAAGATGGATAAGGAGTTCAAAGTGAATGGACACAGACTAAAGCCTTATTATGAACCTTTTGTGACGCACAATGTGGAGGAGGTACCTCTCTACGAACCAGCGTTTCTTGATGGATAAATGGGGGTACAAGTCAGGCTGAGGAAGCGCTAATTAGGAGGTAACCCAAAGGATGGAGGAAAATTGCAGCTGTGGACATACTCAGATTTGCTCTCTCTTACTTTTACTCTCCTTCTCTTTTCAATTATTTGATTCATTGCTTGTGTTATTTTAGTTCCTTCATATGCTATTTCTCTTGGGCACTGACTCGCTTCATGGTAATCTATTTCCTTATACCTGTATTTATTTCAGCATATATTTTGTGATCATGCTATTCATAGATTTATACTTAGGAACATTGAGGACAATATTTGATTTAAGTTTGGGGGTAAGGGAGAAAAATTATTTTTTTTCGTGTCCATGAGTTTCAAAATGGAATAGGGTTCATGTTGATGATGTGAATTAGGAGCTTTACGATTTTAACATTGTGATTTTTGGTTTCCTAGTAAATTTTGAATTTTTAGTTTATTATATTATCCCTTTGCTAAAAGTATTTTAGAAATACCAAGTCTTAGAGAAATTCTTGCACATAGCCACATTAGTGTAATCTTAGTGAAGATTGAGCCCAACTAAGAGATCCTGAATAATCATTAGTGGAGACTTATTTTTATTTACCTGATTTTGTTGGCCTTTCATTGTCCGTTGAGAGATCTCTTCTACGCTAATTCTGAGTAGAATGAAGAGCTACTCAATCTCACAGTTATTTTTTCCGCACTTTTGTTGATCTCATGAGTGCCATAATTTTTCAACCACTGAGGGTGACATTAGGATTGCAAAATTCTTGATCTTGTAGTCTGAAATAAAACATGACATACCTCTCTTGACTTGGTAGATGACAATACGTAAATTAGGTTTCACCCTCATTACCATCTAAACAAGTCTATCATCTCTCCACTAGTGACTTTTTTAGCTTTCACCTTCATTACCTCTACATCATAATAATTTTCATCCATTGTTTCTGAGAAGTGTAAAGGGATGATCAAGAAAATAAAATAATAAGGACAATGTGCGTATATGTCTTCAAGTGAGCTAGTTCAAGATCAAGTTCTATATACAAGAAGTGGTGATTTTTCTTTTACAAAAGAATTAAAAAAAAAAGAAAAGGAAGAAGCCAAATTCAAAATAGTTCAAGTTAAAGAACAACGGAAGAAAAAATGAAGATGTACAATTCAAATGGTGTCCGGCTTAAAGATCCAAGGCCCCTATCTTCTCAGAAATCCTACACCCTCCTACCATTTATATCCTACTTCATCCCTATTAGATACTAGGAAAGGAGAGGTTAGATTGTTGATCAGGTGAGAAGTTGAGTGAGCATCCCCATCTTCAATGTAGTGGCTGATATTTCTTTCTATGAGATCAGTCCTCTGAAAATAGTTCGTTCTTCAATATATATGTGACTCCTTTGTTTTGTGCTTTATTCATACTCACACATGAGAGTGAAACAATTCTGAATGTTCTATTTTTGAGGGTAAAACCGTGAGGCTGAAGTCGAGGAGAAATGTATTAGGAAGGTGATCAAGGTTGTGGTTTTCTCATAACTAGAATTGCACTCTTGTTGGCTATTTACTTCTAACTCATAGACTTAAATATTTGTGAAAGGTTTTTAGTGTCTGGATAATGTTCTGAACTTTATTTCATGTTTATTAGCTTGCTAAAATTCTATTGTTAATTGCTTATGTTTCTGAAACAATATTGTGAACTCTGTTTTATTTTCAACTTATAATTTTGTGGGTAGATTAAATGCAAACCCTCACGAGACAACACTCGTCCACTAGGCGTAACCTAGGGGTATAACGGCTTATTGCACATGCTAAGTGCAATCGCGATTCCTGCGAAAGTGAGTTAGGATTTTATTCTTTTCATTAGGATTAGTTTAGTTTTAGTTTTGCTCGAGGACTAGCAAAATGTAAGTTTGGGAGTATTTGATAAGCACACATATATTACATTTAATACCTCTATATTTATATTAGTTAGTTAATTATTTTATTCTATTTGAGTTAATTAAGTGCAGGGGATATGAGTGGAGCGGTCAAAACGTGGTAAAATCGTTACAATTTGCCGAAGTTCGTGGTATATGGAAGAAGAGAGCAATTGAAAGAGCAAAATTAGTTTAAATAATTGTAATTGATAAAGGCACCTACAAGTGGTTATTGGGGCTACCACACATACACCTAGCACAAATCAGTCCAAACTCAATTTTGTTCCTAAATTAAAGTGGGACCCACCAATTGGATTCCTTTACAATTTAGAAACTTAAAGGATGTATGAAGGGGTGTTTTGGGAAGTTAAGGTTTTGTTCTTCAAAAACAAAAAGGAAACAAAGGAGCTGCTTGTTTTTAGGAAGTCGGCAGAGAGAAGTTTTTTTTAAAAAAAAAGAAAATCTGCTGCTCCTTTTTCTTTTTTTTTTGGTACGCCCAAAAATAGCTGCTAGGGTTTTATTTTTTTCTAAAAGGGAAAGCTACTGCCGTGTCTTCTTCTCTTCTTTTTGGACGGCAGGTGCAGCTGTTGCTGCTTGTTCTTCTTCTTCCTTCTTCCCAACGCATAAGAGAGCAAAGAGAGCTGCTGCTGTCCTTATTCTTCTTTAAGTGCAAAACAGAAACAGCTACTCTGCTGTTTGGTTGTCTGACGCGCAATGAAGGGAGGCTGCTGCTTTGCTTCCTCCTTCCTTCTTCCAACGACCAGAACAGAGGGCTGGAACATCTCTTGTAGGTGCTTTGTTTGTTGTTGCTGCTGTGTGCTGCTGTTGTTTTCTTGTTCTTCCCAGAGGAGAAATTGTGCTGCTGCCCTACTCTTTCTTCAACACCAAAACAGCACAAAACAGGGAGGTTGTTGCTGGTTATTTAAGCCCAAAATAGGGGCAATTCCAATCACCACCATAGCTGTTTGCAATCTCAAAAAACCTCTTGTTTTCTTCTCCGTTTTTGTTAATTTTCTTTGATGAATTTATTTTTGAAACTCTTAAGCATGTGTAGCTAATTTCTTTCTTTGGTTAAGGGTGAATTTCAAAACCCTAGACATGGTTATTAACTAATTAATTTCAGAATTTTTCTTTCATGTTTCCTTTGAATTTGTTAATATTCTACTGCTATATTTGTCATAAATTGCTGTCTTTTTTGTTTAGGTGCGCAACTAGATGAATGTGATAGTTATTCGATTGCTAGTTTAGGGTTTTGATTCGTTTTGTCAAAATTTCTAAACAAAAGTAGCAGATTGTTGTCAACGATTATTGGAGATTTTCGTTTGATTTCAAGTGGAATATGACTCAAGATGAATAAACTGAGCTTGTGTGTTTATTGCTTGATTTAACCTATGTCTTTCTTGAATTATTGCTTTCATTAAATTAAATTTAGAGAGCTTGTTCTAGGTTTTTTAATGGGAAGAGATTGAGTGAAAAACTTGTTTTACTCAACAACAAAGTGAGGACGAATCAAGATAATCGAACTTGTGATTGTTTTAGGGTTATTAATTTCAAAGGAAAGTGAAAGATAATTCTGATTATTAACTATAAATCATGTTTAGATGTGGCGAATGATCTCTTAATTATATTTCTCATCATATTTTCTTAACCTTTTAAATTCTATTTTTCTTAGATTCCAATTTAGCTAGTTGTTTTTCTTTAATTTGTTTACATATCAAGTCAAAGTCAATTCCCCCCCTAATTTTACGTGCAACGTGTTTAGTGTGTCTTTAGTGTGTCTACATAGTCTAGTTATTTCTATTCAGTTTAAGTAGGTTTTCGAATTTCATTTCAATCTTTAGTTAATTTCGGTTTGTTTTGTGTCAATAACTTATAAATTAGGAACAATCTTCTGCGGGAATGACCCTTGCTTGCTACCATACTTAATAACGATCATATTAGTGCAGAGATTTAAGTGATACACTTTTTAAGGTATCAAACACATAGGTTATTAGTGTCTGTCGAGGGTATCTAGACACTGGTGTTGATTTACTTATGCGCATTCTTTGTCCGTTGAGGGTACTCGGACACGTCCGTTGAGGATATCCGGATGCTACTTGTGCTACATTGTCTGTTGAGGGTATCCGGACACGTAGCTTACCAGTGTTTGTCGAAGGTATCCGAACACTGGTGTTGATCTGACTAGGGTTTACTCTAGTCATTTTCCTTGGCTATGCTGGAAGAAATACACTACTATTGTTTGTATATCTATATACTTGTTTCGTCGATGTTTTTATTCAAATAACTTTTATGTATATGCATGTTCTTATAAATGTTCTAAAGTGTTTTGTGGGATTAATCGTTGCATGTGATGGTATCAGGATGGTTGACTTACCTACTGAGTTTCTCACCCAATTTTATTCTGTGGTTTTACAGTTTGTTGTTCAAGGATCGACTAGAGATCCTAGTATTATACTGTGACTGGGCTGACAGCTGAGAACCTAAGACTTGTGCTCATTTTGGGTAGGTTTCTCTTAATGTTGTCATAGAAGTGGATAATTGTAATTGTGGATTTTACTTTTCAGAGACTTTAAGTTATGCGTTGTAAACTTTACTAGTTTTTTTTTCTTTACTATATATATTATGACTAAGAACTAAACATAATATATATATATATATATGTAATCACCAGTATAGTTAATATCAACGGAATGTGGAACATAATGGTTTTCTGTACAGGGTAGTTTTAGAATGGATGAACTTGAGTTGAACTTGTGTTAACAGGCGTCTCTTAGTCCCTTCGGGATTGCAGTTGAAAAAAAAAATTGGTGGCAAATTCTTGTGCATAAAGCTAGTTTCATTTGCTTCCGCTGTGTATATTATTATATGCATTGTGTTTATCAGGTGTACTTAGGTCCAATTTACAGAAGAGACTCTGCCGGATTTGAGTTTTTTTGTAGACTAATGGTAGTTCCCGTGTTTTATGGTACGGGGCGTTACACTAAGTCCCGAATATTCACAACATAGCACCTCCGTGCCATGAAGCTTCACTTCGCCCTTCAACTCAATCCCGAATATTCACGCGCATCGCATCTCTGTGCCGCGCTTATGCATCTAGCCCACCGGTTAAGTCACAGTCTACACATAGTCAAGGAAACTGACAGTGACACGGGGCTATAAAATACCATCCACGTTCAATGTGATTCTGTCATTCCATTTTGTCATGTAACATTATCTTTTAAAGGAGGTTTCCGTTTATCAAAGATTTAATTTGGCGTCATCCAGTTCATCATGACAGAGGCTTCAAAGTTTTTAGTATTATACCAGTTGGTTAAAGGTTGGAAAGAAACCTAATACTGACCTACACTAGCGAGAAATAAAGTAGTAGGCACTACCTCAGTCCGCTGGGGTGAAGGATCAATTTGTTGGTAGATCACCATTTTCAAGCGGAGAAGGTAATGGGTTGAGCCCTCTTTGCAACTCAAGTCAATATACACATTCCATTTACCCC
>MVGT01003344.1:154868-201161 GCA_002174775.1 Macleaya cordata
ACACAGGTTTCAAGGATTTTATAATTACCTGCTGCATTGAATTTTAAATCCTCCACGTAATATTTGGAATCCTCAACAACATATCTTCAGCCGCAAGTCCGAGAGAGGGATCCACATTCCAGCTGTACACTATTTGGTCAAATTTTACCGTCTATGTTTCAATCACAGAAGCACCTGTTTAAAAGAAGAATTTTTTGCATCGCTCATCCAGCTCGATGCTGAGCCCATGAGTCCAACCTCAGTTGCAGACTGGCCAATTTGCCTTTCACGTCTATGTACAACTCTCACAAACTCTTCTACGCTTAAACTCCCATCGCGATTCGTATCGAAGATATGGAATATGATGTCAACCACATTGTCTGAGAGCATGATACCACATACCTGGAGGTGGGGTAAGATCACAAATTTGTTAGGGCAAGATACGACTCCAGAATCAAGTGCAAAAATTACAGATGAATGTAATAACAGTAGTAGTAGTAGTAGTAGTATCAGTAGTATTACACTGGAAGCAGCTCGCTGGAAGTCCTTCCTGGTCAATAAACCATTTACTTTCCCGTAAGTGAAGATCGCCAAAGAGAACGGCTCTAGTCTTTTACGTAGCTCTGCAAAGGCCATGAACTCCTCCAAAGTAATGCGAATGTCTCTGAGATGTGGTTCGTTGCTTAGCTTCTCAACCCGATCAAGGAATTTATTTATATGGCTCATATCAGCAGAAGCAACCATGGACAATGCAAAATCCTTAGCTGCTATCGTTCCGCGTTGCTTGTAGTCATAATGAGCAAACTCCAACCGCAATATCTAAAAATTTCATACAGAACTTTTAGCATCTGATTACTGATCAGCACCATGAAGAGCAGTAACTCTTTACTGGTAATTAAATAACCAAACCTCCAAGATAATGAAGTTAAAACTTAAAAGAATCACAAATGTGAAAGCAGATGCCTCCATTATTTATTAACCTAACACATGCAAATTACACATCTCAAAAACAAGAACCTAATGTACATAAGTGAAAGTTATGTTCTTTCTCCATTATATTTTTTCCTGAATTTTTTGTGTCCATCCTAACTCTACTTCCAGATATTATTTGCATTCAATTCTGTTTTCATATTAGCGAAAGTGGAAACCAAATCCTCATCTCATTTTACCCATATGAGTGAAACCAGATCAGGTCACACCCTTCCTTTTTCTAATCGTAGATCAATCATAATATGATCTTTCCAGTTCCTAACATCACCAATCCCTTTCAGCATGACTAACGACAATTCACTCTCTTCATAGCGACGAAAATGGCCCTGCTTCTCTTAAACAAGAAGATACAAGCAACCCCTTCGACTCCACCCTAGAAGGGTATCTTGTCCTGCCCTAGATAAAAGACAGAGATCTATACTGTCTCAATTTGTGTCTGGAAAGATGTAACGCCTGTTGGCATGACAAGCACGGAACACTGGGGGCTCTCTGCTGTCCATCAGCTGTTAGAATAATATAAGCTTGAAACCATGATACCTCGATACTTGCAAAACACTAAAGACATCAAACCAACACCGATGCATGTAAACACTAAATCAAACCATGAAACAGGAGAAGCACATACCTCATTGTGCAAATCTCTCAAAAAATCGACGAACTTTTCTTGTTGGAGACATAAGTTCCCATCCTTGCCAAAAAAGAACTCCAGTAGACCTCCATTTTCTACAGAGTTACTAACTTTAAGACCAATCCGCAGTCCATCCCTATGATGAGCCCCTTGCCTATTGTGAGATCGCATCAATGTCATTACATTCTTAAACTCCTCCCTGTTTATCTCTCTAGAATTTTAAAAAACAATATCAATTAATCAACACATTGAAACAACGTAAGAAGCATACCCAGCTAAGAGAATGAAAAGAAATCAGAAGCTATGACAGTGTACACTAAAAGTTCATTTCAAAATTAACTACAGAGCATTGGATTCATGTACGAACGTTGATGTCATTCGTAAAGAGAAATGCTAAGAAGCAAGTAAGCAACACCTTAAAAATGTTGCTATAAAAGCAACACTCGTAAAGGACAACTTTTGACCCGTGACCGGTAACTTCCTTTTTAAGTTTTTCTTCTTTTCTTTCTTTCTTTTGTTTTAAAAAAAAAAAGCCTACCCCATTTTGAAGTTTCCATAAAAAATACGCCTAAGCAAAAACGAGATGTGTTCATTGATCTACCGAAAATCAGTCGTTAATGGCGACCCAGCTAAAAAAGAAAAAGAAAAAAAAAAAAAAAATAGGAAACTCTGATCTTTGCTCTCTCCAAGGTATGAACTTCAAATCCTTCATGCTTCATCTTCAAACACAAGCAAACCTTATCGTGTTTTTTCCGTTCGAAATCAACCATGAATTTCCTTACCACTTCCGTGGTCCCTCTCCCATATAGTTAGTAGAGACCTCAGACGTCCAAACATGCGGTTTTCCATCGTGGAGGTGATTTCGTTCAACTTACAGACCCTAGCCCAAATTGGTGCAATTCTCAAAATCTAGGTTACCCTCGGTTAAAAGGCAGAAGAAGAAGAAGAGGAGGGTGGAGAGAGTTACTAATTGCGTAGCCTCTCTCTCCCTTTTATGTAATTATTAAGTGTACTGTTACAACAGTAAAACCTAATCACTACCTACAGTAAGCGTAAACCCTAAATTACATTGTTCAAAAAACACTATTCATAAGTTACTGTTCACACGATTTAATCTTCTAACACCCTCAATGCATAACCAACGAATAGCCCTGTAATCAAGCTCCAAACTTTCCCCCTCAAAATGGAACAAAAATTATAGCTACTTGATAAGGTATCCATTTTAGGTCTCCAGAAGCGGCAAGCTTAATCACATTTCTAATGTTCACGAATTATATAAGACGTAAAGATTTGCCTTCATAAGAAAAAATGATAGAAGACGTAATATAAATTCTAAATTGAATGTATACCAAAGCTGACAAATAAAGCAGATATCAATCGATAGGAAGCCTAATACTGCAGGCATGTATAGATGACCCACAAGAAGGTGGATACCAAAAAATGGTAAGGATTACATCACAAACACATCCAGACGTTTGGATTTAGGATTCGATTCACAGATGTGTTGCCCACACTTAATTGAGCTTATGGCTGACAATGATCTCCTGAAACTTCTAACTACAAATAAAAGCATTCTGAACCATCGATTTTAAGTTTAAATCTCAGCCAACATTTAGTGAGATTAGAGGTTTTAATGGCTTGAATATTCGTTAGGATGACTCCTTGGTCAAGAAATCATTCTCATTAAAAGACAATCCTACGCTATCTCCACGTAGGATCCACAGACTCTGAAACTTGTGAATAGAAAAGCATATGAATAATCAGAATGCAGATAGACCACCCTGGACGTCCATGCTTTGAGAATCTAGAGTAAAGAAACAGTGAAACCTTCAAATAAAAATCTAGACTCAAATTGACTCAAAAAAAAAAGAAAAAGAAGTAACTGTTTTTTACTTGAAACTAACAGCATAACCTTTGGCCAGACCTACTATAATGAGCTTTATAACAATGCAGTTTTAATGTAATTCAGGTGGGACCAAGACAAATACCAACAAACCACTATCAGGGAGAAGGCATTCATTCGCATGGATGCTAATAATAGATTCTTCTATAAACAAGTACCTGGTCTATTTCCTAACATTGAGGGTTCTAGTGGAGGAGACGCACTTTGAATGATGATGATATTTTACGACATATAAAAGTTGAGTCAATGTTAGAACAAAAAAATATTTGAATACACTGAAAATACAATTCCATGAAAGTGTGCATTATATACATGCATTTTTAAATTTCTATATATTTAAAAATTTTACTAAAGGACATATTATGAAACAGTATGATGGGCATGGAATTCAATATTTTCTAGCATACTAGTGACTTGAATAAACTATTGGTTTGTAATATATCTGAGCTATTCAATGGTAAAGTGTGGATATTTTATCAATAGAAATCTAAGTACATCAGATATCTTACTTTTCTTACGCAAAACTTCAAGTTGCATAACTGCTACTCTTCATGAATCCTAAAACATGATTTACAATAAATGAAGCTAGGAAATAAGAAGCATAATAAGATTTTTGATTTACTTGAGTAGCAGTTAGTGCTTTGTGTAAGACAGCCAAAAAAATACGGAGAAAGAATATCTTGGATCTGCTAAGTTTGATACACGAGCTGATAAATAACTCTTAAGTGATCAAAAAGAAAAAAGGACACCATAAACCCACCACGTTATATACCCAAAAGGCCAAAACAGTAAAAGTCACTATAAAAGACATATATATGGTGGTTGTGCTTAACACCCAAATAAAACCCTCAAGACTTATCTCTTGAAAACCCAAAAAATAAAAAGACTCCATGCCTTTTCGTCCCCAAAAGAAACCCAAGAGTTGCAGAAAACAGGGGAACTTGCAAGATCTCGACACTAACAGCTGGCTGAATTGGAGATCCTGATCCTTATCTCTCTTCTCTTCTCACTCTCTACTCTCTCTTTCGCTTTCGTTTTTTTTCCTGGGTTATCCTTTTATGGTTAATGTCGACATTATCCACCTAAATTTATGCTTTTCTGTTAACCATTTTCCTCAAATTTCGTTCAAACTGCACTTTTCATGGAAATATTTCAAAATTTCGACCAAAATTATTGCAAATCGAAACTGTAAGCAGTATTTCGTGCCGGTAGTTGACGAAACCGAAATATTTTGAATATTTCGGTCCAAATAAATCGATTTTTAATACCTTGAGAATAACAAGCTGGATCTATTCATAAACATTAAAAGATTAAACACACTAAAAATAGTAGAAGAGAGAAACAAAATAAGAAAGGTGGTAAATTGGTAAGGCAATCAGATGTTTTTTAACTAGCTAAGTAAACTGATTCCTCCAGTAGCGATTCCAATTTGTACAAGGTTCACGGAAGAACAAGATACTTACCCATTATTGTCAAGGTCAAACATTTTGAATGCTATAGAAAAGCTTGATTCTGGGATGCTTAGTACTGTAACAAAGAAGATGTACCTATTATAAATCAACAGCAAACAAGAACGTAGATCAGCATGAACCAACTCAATGACATAGCAACTAGACATTGAACTTGCCATGTAGAACAGAAAAAGAAACCAAAAATACAATTTCTTGAAAAATCCCTTGTGGTCATAAGGATGAAAGATTGAATAACTCACTCTGCAAAAGATATGAGTCCATCATTGTTGGTATCAAAAAGCATAAAAAATGCTGAAGGAGCACATCTCAACTCGCCAGGAGCCCGCTCCCCTCTCAAATACCCTTCTCTAACATGATTTGATTCAGATGGAGGAAACACAGGAACAATTGCTCGCATTAAGTCTGCTGGTGTCATAAGAACCTCTCCTTCCGGAGTTACAAAAGATGCAAAGTACTCAAAAACCTGGAAGAAACATGGTACATGATATACAAATATCAGAGACGACCATGTAACCATTCTACACAAAATAGTCACCACCTAGCGTAATTCAAACCCTAAATATATTGCCTATGAACTATGAGAAGTTGAGAACATCACGACTCAATGCCCACATTGAACCTCGAGTTGTCCAATGACAGCAATTCAATCACAGAGTGCAAGGTGATATTGTTATGTTAATTTAGTGACATATAAGATCCATAACCAAATAGAGAATGCAAGGATTAACAACAGAAAACCGACCCCCTTGGGAAATTAAAGCAAAACAAAGTGTAATGCAAAAAAGAAATCTTCAAAACCTAATGCAATCTGGTTCATAATGGAACTCAACCAAGAAAAACTGAAAGAGAAAATTATAGATTGTTAGTGTAACATAAATAATAGAATTTCTCAGAATACGGTCAAAACCTATAGGGGGTTCTGTTCTTTCTAACACAGGAAAAAAGACTCAACATAGCTACTACAGAATACAAAAGTAAAAGCAGAAGTATAAAAAATAACAAAATATGAATAGTTCTGGAGCAACTTACTTTTAAGACTTAAGATACGATATATAACTAGCGTGTTGAAGTAAAGGTAATATAGTGGTGATTACCTTTTCAGGGGGACTTCGCATCCTTATGCGTTTTTCATAGTTAAAGAAGACCTTTTTCCTAAATGCATCTGAAATGAGACACAAGGTAAGTAATCATAAATAATTTGTTATTTTGCAAATAGACAGCATATTCTTATCTAGATTGAGCAAATCAAATACATGTGCATGATTGGTTAAACCATTGTTTAGAAATTAATCACGTTGAAAAAGAAAAGTAGATAAAGCCTAAAAAGGCAGCTTGATTAATCATTTCCCTCAACCAGAAAATAACTATAAATGAAACTGTATGCAGATATCAATTGATCTCCTGAAATACAGACCCAGTAGGCTATCAAATGCATTGTTTAGCCAAATAATAATGGACTAAAAGGAAGAGAATCAACTTAACTTACCTTGGCCCAAAAGGTAAGCAGACGCTGGAACTGGAACCAAGTACTAGGTTTACTAAGTTTTCACAAGTTGGAACCAACAACGACTACTCTTATTTGGCATCAAAATCTTTTTTAGTTTTTCCCGTTAACTTCCCTCATCCTATTTTATGTTAAAAGCTCCAAATTTTGTTTATGGCCCAACAAAATCTCGTATTTACTAGCAAATACATTATGAGTTAGAAGGTATAGCCTCAATTACTCTTACAGTCTTCTCTTCTCGAAGTAACTTTTTAAGATAATATGTTGTTTCTAATTTATTTTTTTATTTATTTTTATAAGTGATTATATTTTTACGCCTTAGAACCACCTCAATGTTATGACCAACCTTTTGGAGGCATTGCCTCCTGTATTATCAATATTGGCTCTTAGGCAGATTTAATCGGCGCCAAGTTAATTTCAAACCAACTTTTGAGGGGCTTTTGATGGGTTAAGAAATTTTGGAATGGGCTGATTTTTTGTGAGGATGATCTCCATAGAATTTATATTTAATCCAGACTAGGCAGTCCTAGGCGCTAGGTGCCCCTTGGTAAACATAGACTCCCTCAATAGTCAATACCTAAACTAGCCCTTTAAACATTGGCCATCTTAATCCTAAAGAACCATGCGGCACACCTATACCTTTTCAAAGGACAGCCATGCTCCATTAATGATTCTTCTAATTGAAAAATCATCTAAACATAAAGAAAGTGTGTGATTCAAGGCAAATAAATCTATTGAATTGCCATAGCTAAAGACCTTTGTTCATTGTTGTAAAGAAATCCATACATTGTGATTCCATCATCCACAATGGTAATCATCAAATTCAACGTATGCAACATATGTCTCAGCCACCATATTAAAAGAAAAACAAGGATACATTTTCAAGGAGGCCATAAGAAACTCCAGAATGATTGGATAACCATTTTTGAAACTCGAGAGGTTTGATGATAAAAATTAACGGTTCGGCAAAACCATGCTACACCGTAATATTACCATGCTTCACTACAGAAAGAGGAAAATTAATCATAGAAGGAAGAGGAAGAAAGCTCTCAGGTATTCTTCCTCAGTTCCTCTTTCTCAGTCTTCACTTTTTTTTTCTTCTTTTTCTTCCTTCTCTAAAGTCAAGCATTTTATGCAAATATTCAGGGTTCTTTCCCTCTTCTTTCTCTTTCTTCTTCTTTTTCCTTTCATTTTTCTTATTCTTCTTCTTCTCTATTTCTTTATTTTCTTCTTCTCTTTTTTTATCTTCTTCTTCTTCTTATCACTTGCCAAAAGTAAGATATAGACTTATCTATTTTTTTTTATTTTTTTTAAATGTTGTCTCTTTAGGATCATTGTTTTTAGAACCGTACGAGTCACGAGTCGACTCGTACGATTCGTAGTCATGAAACCTCAACTAGATTCGACTTGTACCACTGAGTCGTAATCTGTAGTGAATCGGCGATTCACATACCGACTCGCACGATTCGAGCTAGATCGAATCACCAACCGATTCATGAAGTAGAAACTTCCAGAGTTAAAAAATCATGAATTCCATATGATTTTGAGAGAGAGAACAAAAAAATAAAGAAATCTAAGAATCTAACAAAACCCCTCACGCAAAGGTGATCAGATCTGTTCAGATCTGTAAGAAAAGAAGAAGAAGAGAACATCATATTTGTTACTGTTATGATCGGCGTCGTACCCACATGGCGCCGTCGTCAATAGTTGTCGTCGTCCTCAATTGCAGCAAGTTTTAGGGTTTTTTTTTTTTTTTCTTTCTTACCTTTCTTTTGCAGAGTGACATATGATCCTATAATAAACTCTTTGATTAGATCTTTAACAAAGCCACCAAAAGAGGCCCAACTCCCTTAACTATTCTTTATGGGCCCAGTCAAATATACATAAAAGTATAAAACACACTCTTTTAAAGGCCAACCATCTGTCCTTTAATTAGTTGTGTATGTTATTGTCTATACATACACCTTTTTTCATGTATTTGAAAAATTGATCATGGATCTGCGATTCACGATTCCACATACCATTCGATTCCCCAAAAATGAAAACAATTCGTGTTCCGATTCACGATTTAACAACCTTGGTATAGATTACTTTCTATTAGCAGTGCAACTTCTGCAGGCAACCCAAGGATACCGAGCCTGAGCTCTTATACACACATACAATGTATATAACATTCTATTATAAACCAAATTCTATAAGTGTAAGATCCTTTCTTCCTCTTCTATATCCAAGTTACGTTCTCAACAAACCCTAGGAAAGTCAGATGTCTTCATCATTGTACTTTGTCACCAACCCACCATGCCTCATTATCTTTGATATAGCACAGTGGAAAAGTAAAGACAAAAGTGACGATAAAATAGAAGAAAAGGATGCGAAAATCCTTAGGGATACACGAAGAGACGAAAATAGGGTATGTGAAGTAAAAGAAATCAAGATACGAGGTAGAAATCAAAGGAGAGATAAGATGACTAGCCAACTAGGGCTTCAAGTCGATTAATTAATTCATTATCAAAAGATTAATTACATCGTAATGAGCAATCTACTTAAATAATAACTCTAAATAATCAAATGACTAAACTGCCCTTGCTTAAAATAAACCCTAATTAGTAAAAATGAGCCTAAAATAACAAAATAGCAAACATAACAAGAAAATGGGCTCGCGGTCTGGACACAAGGCTGTGAGGCTAGATTTCAACAAACTTGTCCGACGTCGATCTTCTTCTTCTTCTACTTGTAAATGGAAATCGAAGAGCATCAATGAAGACTATGTGAAGAGGTCTGATTCTATAATTTGTGATTAATGTGTCACTGCGAAGAGCTCCCTTTGACAATCGGAGATGGAGACTAGGGCTTATTAAGTAAGGGATTCAAAATACAGAGATTTTCATTTCTTCGTACCTAGTGGGGGGTCTTGTGAGTTTGGTCTCTATTGTTCTTCTTCACCACTCAGATATGGTTGTAACCAACGACACAACAAGATGTTTTATGTTTGATTCGATTAAAAAAGGTTAGGCTTTAGAGAATTGTAACCAATGACACAACAAGATGTTTTGTGTTTGTTTTCACAAAAAACAGTTACGCTTTTATTTAGGTTTCTAGCAATAACTTCACTGCATCTCATGTAATGCATCAGTGCTCACCACAAAAAAAAAACATAGCTTGTAATAAATAAATGAGTCAGGATATATGTACAGGCTTAAATGTACAGGTTAGATGTACAGTCTCTTGTAGGGCCCACATGAGGTTGATCTAAGGGCCGAGATTTTGTGAAAATGTTCTCCTCATCATGTAGATCATCTTCACCAAAAATCAGCTCATTCTAAAACTTTTAGCCCCACCAAAAGTTGATCAGAATTTGATTAAAAATTAACGGTGAGAAATGAACGATGAGAAAAAGAGACAACTTTTAGTGGGGCTAGAAGTTTTAGAATTTATTGATTTTTGCTGAAGATGATCTACATGATAAGGAGAACATTTTCACAAAATCTTGGCCCTTAGATCAACCTCATGTGGGCCCCACAAGAGGCTGTACATCTAACCTGTACGTTTAAGCCTGTACATATATCCTGACTCTAAATAAATATTGATATTGAGGGTTTATTTGTTGCTTGGGACCTGTATTTTCTAATGTTAGCCAAATTTGGTTTTGAACCCTCAAGTTTGGAGCCTAAAATAAATGCAACAAACTTAAACATCTCATCTCCTCATCTCACTCATTTACAAAACAATAAAACCAGCCGTGAATGGTATCGTATTTCCCCATAGCACTATTCCTCAGTAAGGCCATTACCGATGAACCCAAAACAACCCTAAATCTAATCGAGAAGGAGAACAGAGAAAGAGAGGGAAGAGAGTCCGCCATTTTTCAAGCTCGTCAGTACTTCTCTAATCAGGTATGGTTTTCATTCTTCTTCTTGTTCTTCTTCAGTTCGATGACTGTGTAACCTACGTTTTTTGTTTCCCTTTTCTTCTTCTTCTCTTCTTCTGCTTTCTTCGTTCTACAGAGTAGCAGCTGCTGCTGCCGAGTGCAGACAGCCCGACAAAATTTTTTTTTTTTTTAAGCTGTGTCTTCTTCTATTCTTCTTCTTCTCTTCTCCTTTTCTTTTCATCTTCGAGTTATTGGAGACTTGAGAGAATGAGAGGAGAAATACATTATGGAAACAGGGGGCAGGGAGTATATTTTATGGTTGACCTGGACGAGTCATAGCTGAGTGACTCGGCTGACTCGGGTATCGGAGCTTGGCCGAGTCCGACTACTTAGGTTGGGTCCCTACAGGCTTGGGCTCGCCTAGCCCAAGGTCAAGTCGGGATTGGGCTCAAGGTGCCATAAGATTAATTAACCTTCACGCTAACCCAACTTGCTCGAGTTGCACTCTACTTTCTATCATCTAAAACACGCCAGTAGAAAATTAGTAATGTTATTAATGCCAACATCATATATGTAACGTTTCTCAAGTAGTAAAAAATGGTTGACCAATGGAAAATTCATATGTTTTAAGAGGGAGAACGCATTAGATATCGGTAGTTAGGAGAATGGTGGGGTGCGGGAGTTCCGACGAAAGCGTCGGATAGCAGATTTATTCAACTTCAGAGCAAAACATTCGACCTGAGAAGATATACGGGAGATCAATCGCTGGAGATTACTGAGAGAGGGAGAGGGAGAACGCATGTTGTGGTTTATCCCTAACAAAACTGTGGTAAAGCTGAAAGATTTCTTGCTGAAGGAAAGCTCAATCGCATGGAATGGTGCTATCTTCAAGACGTATAGAGAAAGGAATATACCGATTATGGTTGAGTGACAGAAGAATGGCAACATCAAATACAATAGGGTGGTGAGATATGGAGACAGACTTCAGCACATCTGCACCCCAGCAGAGGTAGATGGAAGAGGATGGAAATGGATGGCTGAGCGAGTGGCACAACTGGTCTCAAGGACAAATATTACAAGGAACCAACGGGTGCTTACCACAAACTTGCAATAACCCCGTACCAACTAGAAACACAGGTCAACCGGAGGCATGCAGGTGGCGAACCACTGGTGAACATCGCCATGAAATCCATATCGACCCAATACGCCACACAATCTCGGACTTTACCCCACCCTTACCAATGTGTCCCACATGGACGGACAGGTGGTCGGTTCACACTGTGTACCCACCAGGTAGCAACCCTTTCGGCCGCTAGTCTAGAGCGGTGGTCTGCACTATTTGTCCGGCAGAAAGAGACTGGATTGCCTCGATAAAGTCCTTTGCCGAAACCATCACCGAAAAAGATGACTTGGTTGTAGTTCAAAACGACAAAGGCCGGGGAATCTTCTTCGCGGAGTCTCCGGAGGTGGCAGAACAAATATGCACTAACGTGCTGTACAGGGATCAAGGCTTCCGATTCGAAATGTAACGATGGTGGCCAGCGGTCAATGCGAAAGCTTATGAGCTGCTGTATCCAGAGCCGATCTGGATTGCACTACATGAATTACCTTTCCACTTGTGGATAGAGGAATCTTTCCAAGCCATCGTCAAACCCTTTGGGAAGTTAATAGAGATACATCAGGATACGACAGATATCCAAAACCTATCGGAAGCGGTGATCGGCGTATTATGATTCGGGCATACGGAAATTTCTCGCCGCGTCCCATTTTTCGATTGCAGAGAAAAAATCTATATCGAAATCGAGATTCTGGAACAGCTAACGTTAACTCAAAAAAGAAACCTCACAGGAGAAAGCTGAACTCAACCAACGAGACCACAAGAAAACGACCAGAATGACGAGAACTGACAAGAAGCTGATAGGACAAGGGAACGGAACCACGTGGCACAACCCAATGGGCAAAGGACAGTAGACCAGTGTGGAAGTCAGAACGGAGGAGGCCAAGGAAGGGCGGAATACTCCCAAAGAGCCGTTGGGTCAATAAGAGTTATTATCAACCCAGCTGTCAATGTCAGAGACAGGTCTAGGATAGATAGGGAGAGGCTGACCGTTGGTGCTGCGGGCCCGCTCAACAAGTCTTAAGACCATGGCCCAGCTGTTACTGCCAGGAATTCACCCGGGACAGGTGTAGCGCTGGAAAATGTGGGAGAACATACCCACCTTACACGCGTCTCGCACAGAGACTACCAGTAGGGACACGTGCCCAGCTACGAACCAAAACACTGATTGCTCAACGGGAAGAGCAAAGAAATGGGCCTACTGGGCCGAGAAGAACAAGGATGGAGTGGAGACGGAAAGAAGGGGCAAACGAAGTGGGAGCAACGAATGGGCCTAATGATGTGAACGAGCCTGAACAGCTAGAGCCACAATCACGGACCAGACCCGACAAATAGAAACAACAAATGGTTTCTCGCCACGAAAGGACTAATATAGCCTGAATCTCTGAGGCCCAACATCACAACAGCGGCAGATGCATCCAATTTCAAGAGCCTCTAAATGAGGACCACTAGTGCCCAAATTCCCCAGACTCATCTGTTTCGTGTGACATTTGTGAACTAGAACGCAGAAACCTGAGGCACAACTTCGGTCAATCGATGATAGCAGATGGGGAACCTTCAGTTAGAGACAGCTCAATTCAGTTGGGTTGGCAGAACAGAAGGGCCACAAGTTCGAACAAAGGTAACACAAGGGAAGAAACAGACACTTTCTTCACGATCTCATCCAGAGTAACTAATCAGCCCTCCCCAACTAATGCATTCTCAAGTATATTGGCGCTAGATTTTGGGATTGGAACAGAAAGGGCAAATCAAACACCAATAGAACGGCAAGTGAGACAGGAGAAAGACGACACAACACCAGGACTAAATCGATACCAGCAGGATGATCAATCCCATTACCCTAACTTTGAATTAATTCCTTTTGGCTCTGTTTTCCAATTATCACCTCCCAATCTAGCTAACCCTTGTCCCTTGCTGCAGGATTCAAGAAATGGGCTAGCCACGGAGAATGAGAATACCACAACACAAAGGTACCTTGTGAATGAGGAGGACGAAACCGAGGGTTCTGTATCTTCAGAAGACACCATTGTCCCATGCTCGATTGAAGGGGACACTGGCACAAACTTACCTGAGGATGAACCACCTTATCACGAAGTAGTAAAGACAGGAACAGCTCTGGATGACAAGAGAGGGTGCTCCACAAAATAGACTGGATCAAAGATGTACAGAGTTGGTTGCAATTAACATTGAAGGACTGGCATCTATGGTTGTACAACCGATAAACCAAGGGATTTCCGAAACTGATCAAACAGGAAGAGAGAGCGGGGAGGAGTTAGGGGAGGGTCTTTAAACTTGACCAAATCAGAGTTCTTGGAGATAGCATTGGTGGCTGGATTGAGTTTTGAAGGACGAACGCAAGAATTCCTCGACCTTATGGAGAAAATCAGGAACAGGAGCAACAAGTCGAGCGAGTGGTTCACAGAGGCTATTAAGAGAGTCCAAAAACAGCAGAAGATACAGAGGGAAGTACATATGAAGGATGGGGGAATATCAGGCAGAAGAGGAGCGAGACTGGGGACAAACAATCCTTCATGATTCCCCGCATCATCTCTTGGAACGTCAAATGGTTGGGGCACATAGATAAGCGTATCGTGAGGGACTCAATTAGGAGATGGAAAGCGAATATGGTGATCTTACAGGAAACAAAAATACAGAATACTGACAGGAAACTTGTCCAGGAGGTATGGAGTATAAGTCATTTCGACTTTGTGGCACAACCGGCGGATGATTCAAAAGGTGAGATATGGATAATTTAGGATAAAGGGCTGCTGAAAGTTGATGATCAGGCGATGGGGAAATTCTCGGTCTCGATAAAGTGTTGTATGCTATTGGATGACTTTACTTGGGTCTTGACTAGGGTCTACGGGCAATCAGTGAAGGAATTAAGGGGTGAGTTTTGGGAAGAGCTGAGGCGCATAGGCGACACGTGGGACCTTCCATGGTGCATAGGTGGGGATTTTAATGTTATAAGATTCACCCATGAAAAGAAAGGAGGCTCAAAATTAACCAAAAGCATGAAGGAATTAGAAGATTTAGTGAGCCAATTCCAGCTATTAGACTTGCCATTGGAAGGGGCTCAATTTACATGGTCCAACCATCAAGAGAACCATGTCATGACTAGACTAGATCGCTTCCTTATTAATGCAGACTGAGAAAGTAAGTTAATGGAAGTAACTCAGAAGGCTCTCCCAAAACCAACATCAGACCACACACCGATACTAATAGATTGGGAGGGATAAGGTGGAGCCCGCCACCATTTCGTTTTGAACTAAGCTGGTTCGAGGAACCAAACTTGGTCAAGAAGATTGAAGAGTGGTGGAAGAATATGCAGTTTGAAGGCAACCCGGGATACATTCTATGGAGGAAACTTAAGGAACTAAAGGATAAATTGAAGGAATGGAAAACCATGTCCCTTGGCAACCGTGAACAGAAGGCATCGAAGCTCTTACAGGAAATAGAAGCATGGGATATAAAAGAAGGGAACCAATTGCTGGAAGAATCTGAAGCACTCAAAAGGATGGAGGCAAAAACTGAGTTTCAAAAACTTAAGAAAATGGAATCCATCGAGTGGAAGCAAAGGTCAAGAATTCAGGAGATAGAAGCGGATGACAGAAACACGGCCTATTTTCATAAATGAGCAAATGCAAGACGAAGAACAAACTTCATCTCCAAGATCCAAGTTGGGGAGGACAATTTCGAGGAGAAGAATGAAATCATTCACCATACAAGACAATACTACATGAAGTTATACAAAGAGGAGGAGGCATGGAGGCCTACATTGGATGGTCTACACTTTGACTCAATTACTCAAGAACACAGTAAGGACCTGGAAAAACAATTCGAGGAGGATGAGATAGAGGCGGCGGTGAGAGGTTTAGGGGGTGATCGGGCACCAGGTCCAAACAGGTATCCCATCACCTTTTTCAGAAGGTGTTGGCATTTAATGGGAGATGAAATTATAGCGGTGGCACGATACCTCCATGAATACAATTTCTTGGATTGGCGACTAAATACAACTTTCATAGTAATGATACCAAAGAATGAAGGAGCAGAGAACATCAAGGATTTCCAACCTATTAGCTTACTAGGAAGTGTGTACAAGATTATAGCTAGGGTCTTGGCAGATCGCCTCAAAGGGGTTTTGGACTCAATCATTTCGGATACTCAAGGAGCCTTCATCCAAGGGAGACAAATTCTGGACGGCATTCTAATCGCGAATGAGTGCATCGACTCACAGATCAAGAAAAAAGAAGCAGGCATCCTTTTCATGGCAGACATTGAAAAAGCCTATGATCATGTGAACTGGAAGTTCCTGAATTACCTACTGAAAAGGATGGGCTTTGGAGATAAGTGGAGGAAATGGATAGAAATATGCATCTCAACTGTAAATTTCTCGGTAATGGTAAATGGGGAGTCAACAGAGCAATTTAGTAGCACCCGAGGCCTCAGACAAGGAGACCCCTTATTACCCTTATTATTTCTTATTGTTATGGAAGCCTTAACTAGGATGATGCGCCAACTGGTGACATTACGGTACTTAGCAGGCTTCCAGGCTTCTGCTTCTGCGCCTATGGTTACCCACCTCTAGTTTGTTGATGATACTCTTTTCTTTTTATAGGCCAAGACGGACCAAGCGTTGGCACTCCAAGGGCTATTGTTGAGTTTTGAGATGGTCTCCGAACTTCGAGTTAATTTTGCCAAAAGCTCGATTTTTGGAGTCGGAGAGGGGACGGAAATCCATTCCTTTGCTCAGATTTTTGGTTGGGATGTAGGCTGCCTACCCTCTTCATATCTAGGGTTGCCCTTAGGGGCCCAATATAGATCAAAAACCATATGGGATCCGGTGGTGGAGAAGATAAGCAAAAGACTAGCGAAATGGAAAATCCGTCTACTATCGAAGGCAGGGCGTCTAATTATCATCATCAGTTGCTTGGCAAGCTTACCTATTTACTTCATGTCACTATTCACCATCCCGGTAGCCGTTGCAAACAAGATTAAAAAACTCATGCGAGATTTTCTGTGGGGGTCAACTGAGGAGATAAGAAAGCTGTAGGGTGGGAAGAAGTGTGCAAACCAAAAGGAGCGGGTGGCCTTGGAATACGTAGAATAAAATCAATAATCACAGCCTGGGTTGCGCAGAAATGCACAAGTGAAGGCCGTGTCCCATGACCACACGTGTGGACACGGATACGGACACAGACTCGTTTTATGACAGCTACAATGCTAGCCAGTCATAGATTTTTGTCTTAGGAAGTGAGCTTAAGTTTGTATTTTTGTCTATATAGTATACTTGTAAATTCTTTGCCTTTTGGCTATTCTAATCAAATTTGAACTTCCCCTCAAAAAAAAAAAAACAATTAACCACAGCCTAAGCACTGAGTGTGTCTATGTTAAGAAAGTTGGAGGGTATGTCAAAATAATCTTTCTAACATAGGGCAGTATGAACCTATTGGGGTATGTAAAAAAATTCAATAAAGAACCTAT
The DNA here is from genome assembly GCA_002174775.1 of Macleaya cordata. Lineage (NCBI taxonomy): Eukaryota > Viridiplantae > Streptophyta > Magnoliopsida > Ranunculales > Papaveraceae > Macleaya > Macleaya cordata. The sequence continues at coordinate 171,814 of MVGT01003344.1, forward strand.
TGGTTTTAGGGATCCCAAAATTACCATGTTAGAAAACTCATGTTCATTATTTATAATAAAGCCTAGAATTTTATTTTGGCTGCGGATATTGCCACCCAACTTTTTACTATAGCAACATAATTTTTCGCCAACTTGTTCGTCGGTAACTCAAAACAGACAGCAAAAATTTCATAAAATGATTTGTCGGTAACCTAAAACCGTCAAACCACTTTGTAATTGTGTTGTCGGCCATACATAACAGGCAAGTCGTTTTGTATTGTCGGTTGTATGGAACCGACAGTACAATTTCCTCGAGGAAATATCAGTAGCCTTTTATTTTTTGTCATAATTTTTAGATTTTTGGTCCATTTGTATGCTTAGAAAAGGATTACCATTTTGGATTGCGATAAGATAATTAGAGTTTGATTAATAAAGTTTAGTCTTATTAGTCTATATACATACAAATTATTATTGATGGTTTTATCCTTTATCAAGGACTTTTAGAAGACCAAGATTTTGTGCAGATCAACCTTAAAGCCTCAGGGAATCAATTGAACGGCAATACAGTAAACATTTTGTCCCAAAAAATTTCAGCAATTCAATTAAAACCAAAATTGAATCCTGAATTTCGTTGTAAAGAACTCATTTAACCTAGAAAACCAATCATTCAACAAAAAATGGAGTGAATCTATGAATGAAGGCTCATAACACAAGCAAAATCGCAGAGTAAATCAAATTTCATATAGGAATTAAGAAGATAGAAGTTACAAAAATTACCCCCAAAAAGGAATTTAGGTTTCTTTTGCTCCGACGCATCATTAAAAGTTGATGAATGGTGAGTCTGATCTTGTATAGCCGATGAGGAAGTAGTGGTTCCAGTAGGCCAATCAGCAAACGACACTGCAGATTGTGCAGAAGAGGAAGACGACCAAAACCAAAACCCTACAACGGAACCAACAGCAATCCCTGAAACAGATTTCAGAAACAAGCTAAAAACAGAGTCGGTGCTCTTAATATCTTCACCAATGCCAGACGCAGGAACGAAGAAGCCCGACGACGAAGAAGAATATGAAGATGAATCTCCTGCTTGACTATAAAGCAGGCGAATAGTGCTGGGACGCTGGTAGATTCCGGCTAATCGATAGATCGACGGAGAGGATCTTTTCAGAGATGCCCCGAGAGTCATAGTACGGTTCACCTGCAACACACAAGAGACAGAGAAAGCGAAAGAAGGATGGATTGGATGAAAAAAGGAGAGCAAGAGAGAGAGAAAAATGGCTTCTTTTTTTTTGTACGAGGAAAGCGTGTGGCTCGGGAGGTGGGGGAATTGACCGAGAAAAATGGAGGTTCGGATGGTTCTGGGAGGAGGGGTTTTTTACTTTTATTTCGGGAATGACGGAGAGTCTGTCCAAAACCAGATTTTTATTGGGAAACTTGGCCCAATTGACCGATTCATGGGGTGGTTCGGCGGAATAATTCGCCAAAAATATGGCGCAAAAAAACTAATCATTTTCTTTTTCTAAGACAAATTTGCCCCTGCTATATAAACAAGAGTCCCGATCGGAGACTCTAGTTTTTCTCCTCTCATAAAAAAAGGGAAACTTGGTCCAGTAGACCGATCCAGGGTATGGTTCGGCCGAATATTTCACCAAAGTTATGGCGCAAAATTTCTAATCCTTTTCTTTTTTCCGGACCAACTTACCCCTCCTATATAAACCAGAGTCCCCACAAGAGACTCTTGGTTTTTCCTCTAAAACTCATCAGCTCCGATCTCTTCTTCATCTCTCCACTGCTCCTTTCTTCGTTCAAACTCACAACTTGCTCTCCTCTTCCGGTTAGGTTTTTGGGGAGATTTTTGGGAGGAAATGAGGGAGGTGTAGAATAGAGAGATGGGAGAAATAGATAGGGAAAGAGATACAGAGAGAGACGATTTTGAAGAACACAGAGGAAAGAAGAGAAGGGGACGAGATTATTTTAGATCGAAATTTTAGGAAAATTGATGGAAGATCAACATGTTTCAACGATTAAATTCCAACTTCTAGGGCTTGTAATCTTATTATCAACTCCTGGTTCAATTTTCTCAGCTTTATTTCGGATTATTGTGTTTTCAGATGTAATTTGTGAATTTTTTTATGGGGGTTTGGGCAGAAATGGTAAGACTATTGTTCTGCTTGGCAGAAACTTCAATCCAAAGGTTCTTCTTCTTCTTCTTTTTCTCCAGCCTCTCTCTTTCTCTCTCTATGTCGAAGCTTTTTTTTCTGCTAGGATTGCTCTCTCTTAGTGGGTTTTTTTGTTAATCTTAGTTGCTTTTTTCTTTCTTTCTTTTATGTTTACAATACAGAAAACCTCCATCTCCAATGATACTGTGTTCGTTTTAGACTTCTATTATGTGTTTGCTATTTTTTGGTTTCTTTTGTTTTAAGAAGTTTGTGATTGTACAGATATTTCTGTTTTTTGTTTGATCAGTTCATAGGAGTCATAGTTGGGGTTGGCAATCTTTTGATTACTTATTTGAAGGCTTCATTTTGACTGCTCAACAATTTAATTTTATGGTGTTTAGTAGATAATTAGGGCTATTTTTAATAGTTTTACTAGGTATAACATGTGCCTTAATGGTTTGATTTTAGGGTGTTTAATAGCTGTAGGTAGTCGAAGCTAGCTGCCTCCAAAACTCTAGCCCGTTGAACCTTTTGCAGAAATGACTGTCTCAGGTTTGTTCTCTCTATAAATCTCTTCTCTTTATGAACCATGTAGAAACTTGATTTAGTCTAACTACCATATACCTTTGTACTTGAATGGGCTTCTTGATTAGTTGATTTTGGTGAAGGCAAATTAGCTGGCCTCAACTTTGTACATGAATGGGCTAAAGCTATTTGGTTCAATTGTGGGACTTTGTTGAAAAGAATGGAAGGGTCTAAAGAAAGTTTCAGGATTATTCAGCCTCTTAAAAAAACTATACAAATATGCTTAAATAATTAAGTTATTGTTAGTTTCTATTTTGACATATTCTCCTCCATTTTAATGCATGTGTAGTAGCTCATTAAGATTTAGTATTTCGTTAAGTGTACCAAAATCAGATTCCATATAGGTCTTGGTATGCAGACTCTTAATACAGGAACTCAATCATTGTTTTAGCTCAATCATGGTTTCTTGAAAAAATGAATTTACTTGGTCCAGCCATTGTACATTACCCCCTTTTTTTTTGTTTAACTAGAGGTTACTTGTTGTTATCTGCTTTATTTATTCATCCCCCGGAAAGAATTATTATTTACTTCTCTTTTTTCTCCTTACAAATGCATTCAGTTTTCTTTTTTTTAATCAGTTGCAATTGTAGATGTATCTTTTAAATTGATCAATTGTTTTTTTTTTTTTTTAATCAGATTGCAGCCCCATTCAATTTAGTTCATGGCAATGAAATGGCACAATTATAAATTTTCCGATGGTTTTATTTCTGTGAATGAATAGACGAACTTGAATTAGAAATTTATATTTGTTACTTTAGGGCGGGGTATCATCATTTCTCAATTTTTTGGGGAAAAATTACCCTTCCCCTAATTATCTATACCAAACCACACATTTCTACACAGTTCTGAAATCACTCGTCATTTTTAGGAATTTCCAATGAGTAATTTTTTTTCACCTAGTTTTAGAATTCAGGTATGTAGAGGATTTTTTCCTTCATCATAAATAAAGTTCTCAACCCTTAAAACCCATCCAAAACCCATTGTTTCTTCAGAATTTACCATTAATTCATTGAGCTTAAATTGATCAATCGTTGTTCCTCTGATTTGTTGGGAGTGAAATCTTTTGGAGATTACTAATATTTCTGAGATAGGTTTTCTCATATTTTTATGCTTTTATGAAAAAATTTGGTTCAATGAAGTATTTGTCGTGCACTAGTGATGAATTTGGGTGAAGTTTTCATATTTAGAAGCTTTTTTTTAATGCCTCTATTTTTTGCAGAGTTCAGTGGTTCATACCTACTTATCTAAGGTGGCTGGTTTAATTGGCTCTCTATCTCCCTCGAATTTTTGGTAAGACTCTTGATTTATCTTGAATTTTTCCAGTTTGTATTCTTTAACTTTTGTATTTTATTTTTTTGTAGTAGATACTCAGTATATAGTTACTTAGTGAATGTTGTGAATTGCTTAGAAAATGTTGATAGCTATATTTGCAATGGTTTTTTTCTTTTTCTTTTCTTTGTTTGTTCGTTTTTTTTTATGAAGAGTAGTTTCTTATTAGTTGCTTTGAATTGTTTTTGTAGTTATTTTTTACATTCTCATAGGTTTCTATTGCTGACTTTGATATGTGACAACACCTTGACAAGCAACAGTGAGCAAAAATTTGATTAGCCTTTTATGCTTGAGAGTTGAGATGTATCCCTATACATACTGGCATTATTTTAAGGTTCTCAAGTGGATTGCTCTATAACTTGGAGGATGAAATTTATATATGCAATCAGGCTGGAATTTGTAGAAAAAATAATGTTCTTGAGATCCTAATTAGGATATTTTCTAAAACTATTTAATAGATATTTATGATCCCTGAAACCCATCAATTGAAGGGTGATAATCTAATTTTATCCTTGTGACCTCATCTTCTCTCTCTCCTCCTCTTTCTTCTTCTTCTTTTTCTTAATGGATTCTCTTGCAGGTACGGTGTTCTCTTGCAACTAATTTCTCTCTCTCTCTCTCTCTCTCTCTCTCTGTTTTTGGGAACTTTATTCTTCATTTTTAGATAATACGGGTTTTTCAACTGTCTGATTTTCCTTCTCTCTCTCAGTCGTGGATCAGCAGGACCACCATTTTTCATCATGTTAAACTCTCTTTCTCCTCTTCTTCTTGGCCTGAGTTCAACTAATTGCTTCTTCTCTCTATACCCATCTCTGTTTGCAGGTACTAAAATGTTGGGGTTTTATAGATTTTAGGGGTTCATTTTGGGTTTAATTGATGAGGTTTATTTACTTTAGTATAGTAGGTTTTAGATCTTTTATTTTGCGGTTAATCTATGAATTGTCTACTGTTTGAAATCAATGGGGGGTTTTTATTTTATGTTGGGTTTAAATTTTAAACGATGAGGTTTTGTTGGGGGTTTTTTTGTTTTATCTTGGAATCAACTGCTTATGGAAAACTATCCATTGTAGGTCGTGGTCAAATTGCTAATGGAATTTTTATTTCAGTCATTGCAAAAATTCTTGAAACCAAGCTATTCTCGGATGTCTTTCTTATCAAGCTCTATGATATTGTGGTAAGCCTATATGTAATTCTAAAGTTAAGAGTATTAATAATTTGTTCATTCATTGTGATGTAACTCGAAGCATCCAACTTATTCATTTTCCCACTTGCTTTTCGCTTTATTAATCCTAATCTTAACCTTCATGACTTGTTACTTTTATGGATTAATAAACCTATGGTTTGAGAGCTTTAGATTTGGGATGTGCCTAATTCTTTGGTATATATGGAAAGCGCGTAATGATCTTGTTTTCAAGTACAAGAAGCCTATTAATGTTCAGTCCATTATTAACTCAGCGATGTCCTTACAATGTTTTTTCATTTCCTGTGTTAGATGATGGGGCTGCTTTGGATCTTACATCCACACCTGCTGGTGCAATGGGTCTACTCATTCAGCATCTTCGGTTGTTGTTTAAGACCATTTTAAGGCATTTCAAAGTCGTGGTACTAGATGTGCCTAACATTGTGTGGCAGAGGAGGCTGAAGCTAGTGCCTTGGCTTTAAGCATTGAACTAGCACGTCAATTTCAGTTGCATAGATGTATCATTGAGGGTTATGCTTTGAACATTGTTCGTTATATTACTAGGTCGGAAGAAAAAGTCCCTTGGCAGATTCATGCTGAGATTCTTGACATTCAAGATTCAATACTTTGAATCCATTCATTTCCAATGTGTTTCACATACTTACAACCATGTTGTCCATAACTTTGCAAAACATACTCTCTTAGTATTTCTGATTAGTGGTCTTCTATTTGTCCACCCAAGATGCTTCAGCAACTGCTTTAATGTTGTCTTTCCTTATCCAAGAATTTTTTTTTTATCTTGTTATCTATTCTTATCAATTATTTATGAATTTGTGTACTTGTTCTCTTATCCATACATTTCTTAACTTGCATAAATGTATTTTGTATTATTTTGTAGTAATGTTAATAAGAAAAAAGTGTCAAATATCGAATTGGAAAAACGATGTAAAAGAAATAAGAATAAACATAGAGAATTAACGTGGTTTGATCATGATTGACTTACATCGACGACACAAAAGCCAATAGGCTGCATGTTATTGATCTCCATTACTATGAGATTATGGGATGATTACACCAACTTATAGAATGTAGGGCGTCACAAATAAGTAAACAATTGTGTAGAGATTCTAATACAATTAGGAAAATAACAATTTTGTGCTCTTCTTTTAAGAATAAATAAGTTCTTTTATTTTTTTTACATATGAAATAGATGGAATTTTTTTCATGCTTTCCTCATAATGTATGAATAAGATATCAACTTGTGGCTTGCCTTTGTGCATGAGTACGACATTTTTTTTGTCAGCCTACAAAGTTCATCACTTCATCTCCTTTAGCTATTAACCATGAAAAATGTAGGGTAAGAGTATTAGTATCTCTACAATCGACTATTATATATATATATACTTCTATAAACCGTGTGCGAGATAGTTGGTATTTTTAATGACATAAGTATAGAAGTGGTTTTCGGTGACATCGTTATATTGAGTCATTGACACTACGATGTAGATCATCCTCACCAAAATTTTAACAGTTACAATTGAGATCCAAATAGAGCCTTAAGGGAAACAACTGTGTGGGAATTGAGATATAATGCTTTCTATAATCATAGATTTGGTATACGCGGTACTTTTACTTCCAAATAGATAAAGTATGCTCGTCACTTTTGCTTACACTTGGATTCGATAGACACTGTACTTTTACTTGCAAATATATCAAGTATGCACATTATTTTTACTTGCACACGGATTAGGTATACCCAATACTTTTACTTCCAAATAGACAAAGTATGCACGTCAGTTTTACTTACACTTGGATTTGGTAGACGCGGTACTTTTACTTGCAAATATATCAAGTATGCACATTACTCTTACTTGCACATAGGTTTAGTATACCCAGTACTTTTACTTTCAAATAGATAAAGTATGCCCGTCACTTTTACTTACACTTGGATTTGGTAGACGCAGTACTTTACTTGCCAATATATCATGTATGCCTAGTTTGGTTTGCCATGTCTGTACTCTAAACATAGCGAGAGAAAGACAGTGAGAGATGATAGAGAGGAGATAAAGAGAGAAAAATAAGAGAATAGATCTTGGATTTGATATATAAATATGTTATTGGGTTTTGTCTATTTTGATTGGGTATGAAGACTGGTTGGAATGGTTGGGTCACTTGAGTAGGGAGTAGTTCAACGATAGAAATGAAAGTGTTGTGGTGTTGTTATTCAAGTGAGGTACTAGTTGACCAACAACATTGGTGGGCTCGACAGTTTAGAGGAGGGTAGGGACATCGCAGGTTTGGATGAGTTGGAGGATGATGAGGATCGATGTTTAATTGATCCTTCTGCTCTAGAGAGATATGGTTCAGACCCGGATATTCAGGTCATGGGTGTCATTCATATGCATAAGAATTATACGGCTTTCATTGGTGCTAGTACTCGCAAAACCCACTCCTTATATGATATGTAAGACGGGTGACCCTTTCTTATTGTGAAGTATTGGTTTTCTTTTCGTTAGGCGTCGATAGGGATGCTATTATTCGAGTTTTCATCCTTGTTCCCCTTTTTTTTTTCCAAAGGTAAGGATGAAGGAGTTTTGTTTGTACTTGTATTTTAGGCTTGGGGAAGTTTAGGCTTTTGTCCCCCTCCTGGTAGGCCCCCATTTTTTTCAATAAATTTCCCTCGTTCCGTTGATTTTTTTTTTTAAAATGAGATGCAAGTTGATGCCGCAAGTTAAGTGCAATATTGCAACTCAAGTGAAGATATTCATGTTGTGCAGCTGCTCAGCTCAAAGTGCACTTAATTTTACTCTTGAATGTAATTTGTATTCCGTTGTTGTAAAGTGAAAAGATGTAATGTGATTCTCCCATATGTGGATGTTTAACAATTTTGCATTTTTGTTAATTTTGAATACATTTAAAAATAAATAAAAAGTTCTTGGATTTACTACTTCATATTTGTCTCATTGGACCAACAGTAGATTCATTAAGTACAACTTCATTGAGAACAAAAAATACATCAGCTATCTATTAAATCTTGAACTATGTAGGCATAGGTTCTTGAGTTCTATTGTTTAGAAAATGAGGTTAACATACAATCATCTCCATCAGGTCGATATATAGACACAAATACCATAAGTAAATCTAAAGTAGCTAATATTCTTTACAACCAGCAAGGTTATTTTGATATCTCTCTCGTTAAAATGTAGAAAGGTATTTTTAAAAACAAAATCAATGAAAGAATTGTCCATATTATCTCATTCACATAAAATCAATTGTCTATAACACAAGTTTGAATACAACACAAAAAAAGTCAAACACCATCATTAAATTATATGTCCAGATAGAACATAAGTGACTGATGTTGTTGTAGCGTTGTTGGCAACAAAAAAAGAAACCCACCAAGACGAGCCAGCTTTTGGGCTAAGAACTTAATTTCCTCTCTCTTTCTTCACCTTCTTCCTTCATTCTCCTTCTCTCCCACCATCCTTATTCCTTCCTTCCCAATCCTTGGCTATCTGCAAAAAAAAAAAGTACAACAAAAAGAATTATATAATTTTTTACAAATAAAAAAAAAGAAAAGTTTTGGAGATTTGAATAGTTATAATTTAGATAAAACCACTTCAAGTCATACACCTTGGCCAAGTGAAAATGAATTCTGGCGACACTTAAAAGTCACTAAACCAACTAAACCAAACCATATCTCATAACAAAATTGAGTAAGTCTATATCTGTATAGAGTAACCCTAGCAATTGTGATTCAACTCATGCATACATGCCTTTCGATTCACAAAATAAGGAAAGTAAATAGTTAGTTCTACGTAGTCTCATTTGTGTGAGTGTTTAAAATTCTGCCTTTGATACTAGTAGTTTCTGTGAATACAAAAATCAAAGTCTCACGTGAACTATCTCATATGGAAGGTGTTACTCAAAAAAGTCTATAATCCAGGCCTTCTAAATTCTATTGAAACTTTATTCGACAGAATAAGAGTAAAAGATGATATATTAAAGTTGTTTACAACATCCAAGTGCTCTGGATTGTCAAATCCTACCAAAATGGATTCTCAATGCCAAAATGTATGGGGCATTGTATCCTTTTTATTAACAACAAAACAAACTCAGTCTTGAGGTTTGTTTAGACACCCAAATTAAAACTCATAACTACTTAGCAATTAGTTAGTTTAAACGTGATGAGATTATAAGGTTAAACTTAGATTATCACCTTTCCATTGAAGGTAGTCCGGGATAAAAAATATATGTGGTCCACTTAAGGCTGCACTCTGTAGTAACAACTATAAGCATTTCATCATACAAGTAACGATTAAAAAAACTTGTGCAATGGCCAAATGGGTTCAACAGTAAATGAGTTGTGACATGGCCTGAAGGTACTCAATGGAACACTCTTTAATTGCATAGTAGGTGTTTCAGACAATACAAGTGTTGGTCATGGCCAACTGGATAACAAATTATAAGACTAAGATAAGGCTCCATCAATTAATGAAGAAAAACTACTATATCCACGCCCAAGAACAAAGAAAACATACATAGTAACTAAAAGAAAAAATCTCGACCACACAAGTAAGAACTTGGAACATTCTCTCACTCCCTCTCTCTTTTCTGAATTTCAGGTAGGATCCTATCATTCCCTACGAAAACTTACTTTACAAGAGTAGTTGACTAACACACCAACCATCAATTATTCCATTCTGGACAAAGTTTATATTAATAGTTTGACACAAAAGAATAGATAGAGAGACATATTAGATAATATAATGAGAAGAGTTAAGTAATAGATTCCTTCTAGTCCACTTGATCTCATTTGTCCAATTAAGGAGACAACTGATCATATACTTTGAAGGATGAGAAAGTAAACCTCTTACTAAGCCTCTATAGATATAAACTTAGAATATAAAGAACCAGGTATCTTATCGCTAACTAGGCATCTTGAAGTCAAGAGTTGCATTAATTAGTGCAAACCAAGTATTAAAGAAAAGTGAAAGGGTATGCCTTAATTCTTTAATTATTTAGTTTCCTAATTAAGCACAAATGTTTGTTAAAAAACATGGATTATATCAGGCCAAAATGATTTGTAAAAAGAATTTTGAAAAAGAAATATATATGTCGCTGAAGTCAAACATGTAGATGTTAAACATAAGCTTCATAGGTAGATGCAATTAATATTAATATCTGCAATTAGAAAGTGGAAACTATATATCTAGTCATAAAGTGTATAGGTAAATAAGTACCTATGTACTTGCTTCCCTTATCCAAAGCTTTAACATTGTGCTCATAATATTGCTGACAATTAACTTATTGAAATTAAAGACCTAAAACGGAGATGAATAAAACCACATTAATAGACACCACAACATAGTACATATATATCTCAAAACAAAACTACAGTTTAATTAGACTGCAAAGATATCCTTTTATTTCACAACCCAAAATCTCTTAAAAGTTTGAGAAAAGAATCAACAAGATCAAAGACAAGCTCATATTGAATAGAAGGAACATAGATATTAAATATAACCTTTACTGCTTGGAGTGAGCAGTTGAACATTGAGAAGTAGAAGAACTTCTAGGTACCTAAAGCGCCGATTACTACAAGAAAGTAATAAAATCCATTTATTAATCTAAAAATTATATGAGCGTGATCTAAATATGTATATAATGAGTACTTTTCTTTAAAGATCGGGAATTTGATCAAGCGTAAACAGAGTCTACAAAAAGACAAATAAGACAGAAGTAATTAAGTTCACACCTGAAATTATTTAAGCTAGGTTTTAGTCACAATCGGTTTGATTAATGACCAAAGCTGGTCATTGGACTCCTTGGATTACCAAGTTATAGCGAGCCACATGTAACCAGAAAAGGGGGGAAGAACAAATAAAGCAGATAAAAACAACACCTAGAAGAGCATAGACGAGATTTGTAACCTCTAGTTAAACAAAAAAAGGGGGTAATGTACAATGGCTGGACCAAGTAAATTCATTTTTTCAAGAAACCATGATTGAGCTAAAAGCCATGATTGAGTTCCTGTATACAGAGTCTGCATACCAAGACCCATATGGAATCTGATTTTGGTACACTTAACGAGATACTAAATCTTAATGAGCTACTACACATGCATTAAAATGGAGGAGAATATGTCAAAACAGAAAATAACAATAACTTAATTATTTAAGCATATTTGAATAATTTTTTTAAGAGGCTAAATAATCCTGAAACCTTCTTTAGACCCTTCCGTTCTTTTCAACAAAGTCCCACAATTGAACCAAATAGCATCAGCTCATTCATGTACAAAATTGAGGCCAGCTAATTTGCCTTCACCAAAATCAACTAATCAAGAAGCCCATTCAAGTACAAAGGTGTATGGTAGTTAGACTAAATCAAGTTTCTACATGGTTCATAAAGAGAAGAGATTCGTAGAGAGAACAAACCTGAGACAGTCATTTCTGCAAAAGGTTCAACGGGCTAGCGTTTTGGAGGCAACTAGCTTCGACTACCTACAACCATTAAACACCCTAAAATCAAACCATTAAGGCACATGTTATATCTAGTAAAACCATTAAAAATAGCCCTAATTATCTACTAAACACCATAAAATTAAACTGTTGAGCAGTCAAAATGAAGCCTTAAAATAAGTAATCAAAAGATTGCCAACCCCAACTATTATATGCATCGGAACAAAGAAATGGAGATAGAGATACATTGGCAGTGGAACATAAAATAGATTTCTTAGCAGGTGCAGGACATGGGGGTCTCGATAGGAAGGAGGAGATGAGGGATGTTTAGTGATATAGCCTGGTGGAGAACAAGAACTTGGATGAGAAGGTTGGAGGAACAAGGAACTCCTGAGCGCCGCCCATTACGAAGGAAACAAGCAACGACTGAGCTTCGAAAGCCGTTGCACCGTATACGTTTTCTTAGTGGCTCTCAAAGGCGCGAAAGCCCCTTACTAATAGATGGGCTGCCGCATACGTTTTCTTGGTTGTTTAAGCCCAAATTGAAGTTTTAGCCTTAGTATAGTTCTGGCTTTCAAGTATAACTATGAGTAAGCTTTACTGGCTTCAAAGTGCTAGTTGTTGAGCACTAGCGCAGGTCTATTTTGAGGTAGGCAAAAAGCAACAAGCAGAGGCCCATGGACCCAAAATAGGCCCAATAAGTGTTAGAAAGGTGTAAATCCAAGGACATAAACCTATGAGTATCGAAAAACAAGCTTTGCCCAAAATTATCCACAATGCATGAGTTATATATATAAACTGTATATAAGAGGAGAATTCTCATCTGCAGTTATTCCCTGTCAAATTTATAAATCAGCTGCTTGGTATGATATTCTTCTGCTAGTTAGGATACCTATGACCCGGTTTGTCCATGCAAACTACCACTACCACAGCTGTGGTAATTTGCATTCTGCAAATTTTCCCTGCATACCAAGCAGGGCCATAATGATAAATATTAAACCTAGATGGAAAAGGAATAAATCTATACCATTAGATTAAAAGTTACTAAATCTTAGCCATTAAAATAGTTTCCAATACCTAAAACATCTAGATTTCCTTAATTATCTAAAAATTGTAGTATTTAATGTAAACCGTTAGATGAATTAGGGATTTAATCCTAGCCATCTAAAATAATTAAAACACTTATTTTCTAATGCTAAAATCGACCATATATATACATATAAATTAGTTAGTTTAAATAATAAAGAAGTTTGAGATAGACTTGGTATAGGATAGAGATAGGGTTAGAGTTAGGATTGGATTAGAATTAGTTTAAGCAGGTGGAGGGGGCTGACCGAACCCTATAAAAGGGGGCTGCTTGGTCATGCTCCCCATCCCACACCAAAAACTCTCTCTCTCTCTCTATCTCCCAATTGAAAGGTCCATGTTTTATGTTTGTCGAATTTCGTGTCAAAAATTAACTCAAGATGATCTCTTGTAATTCTGAGTTAGAGTCTAGTGAGTCTCGGTTCACTTCGGTTGAAAGAGAAGAAATCTACAAAGGCTCCGAAAAACTCAACTCACCACCGGAAGACATCCTAGGATGGTAAGTGACTTAGAACACTAAGTACCATAGGTGGTTAGATTGCTAAGAGTGTTTCCCACACTGTTTGTTCTTGATAAAATGTGTTTTAAAAGATAAAAATTTAATCTGGACAGTTTTGGTTTCGAAACCAAGAAGCTTGGTTTCGAAACCAACTGCATTGATGGTGTTATTTTTATATAGGGAAAAGTCTGTTTCGAAATCAACCTCTGTTTGATTTCGAAACCAAACTTTATCTGATGACAGATGAAGTTTGGTTTCGAAACCAAAACTGTTGGTTTCGAAACCAAAACTCATCTGTCTTCAGATGAATTTTGGTTTCGAAACCAAACAGTTTGGTTTCGAAACCAAAACCACATCTATCTTCAGATGAAGTTTGGTTTCGAAACCAACCTGTTGATTTCGAAACCAAAAGACAATAACCATCACAGGTGCTTGTTGGTTTCGAAACCAAATCAGGTCAGTTTCGAAACCACATGTTGGTTTCGAAACCGACTGGCTTGATTTCGAAACCAACGCCCAGATTCGTTTTTTTTTAGTGCGATTTTCTGAGCTGTAAAGTAACTTTTTAACACATTATTGCTCATCTCCCTCTAAGCCTTGTTTCAGGGAGATAATTGAGCGTGGGAAAACATTTCTAAGTGGGATGAGAGGCTCAATGGATTATTCTCTCATCCCCAATAATGGTGTCTACCATTAGACCTAGAACTAATAATTTAGTCTAGGATTGAGCTGGACATCTTCACTATAAATAGGGGTTGAATCTCCAGTATTCAATCAACCATTCACCCCTCACCTCAACAAGCTCTTGAGAGTTTTTCAAACTCGAAATTCTTAGTTCTCAAGCTTGTTGAACTTGGTTCAAATCCTTCCCACTTTAAACCAAAACTCTGTTTTTGTGTGCCGGTGGTATTCCGGTGGTGAAGCTTGAAAGTGTCAAGCAAGTGGTGATACTTGAAGAGTCAAGTATTGGTTCATGGTGCGGGACTTGCGGAGGTCAAGTTGGAGACGCATCATCATCTACTAAGAGGCAAATTCGTGGAGTTCGAATTTGTTGAAGAACTATACACCGTAGCTGTTGGAGCGTAGAGGGAGTCGTAATTCGTGTCCATCGAGTGGTAAATCGGTTTGTAAGTTTTCATTTCTTTTAGTGGATTCTTTTCTGGACTAGGTCCCGGGGTTTTTCCCAGTTTGGGTTTCCTCGTAAACAAAATCTCTTGTGCATATCTTTATATTTATTAAGAGATTGAAATATTCGATTCTTGTTTCCGCATGTTAAAGAATCGAATAAGTCAATACTCTTGATTAGAGATTTTAGTTTCCATCTTTATCACCAATATTATTTTTATTTGGTGATTGTGTAATCCTTAACCTTAGTCACATTGACATACGGTTATTCCAACTAATAACCGTAAGGATTTTAGACTTTCATCCCAATCTTTTCTCATTTTCTTCAAACCCAAGTTTGAAGAAGATTAAAACCCTGCAAGTTTTGAAGAAAGCTTGAAGTTTTTAAAGTTTAAAGAAAGAAAAGGAAGAAGCTAGTCAAAGCTTCGTAGAAGTTAAGCGAAAAAGGTAGGGAGTACCACCCTTCTAAAGCTTGTTATTTTCAAAATTCTATGTTTTCTCAATTAGTTTAGATGCATATTTTCAAATTTGGTTTCATAAAATTATATGTTATTTTCCAAAAGGTTTTCTTGCATAAAAGCATTATTTTTGGGTTGTGTGTTTATGAGTAATTATCTTTAAAAGCTACCAGAACTTAAAGTGGTAAGATGAGATGTTTTTAAAAAGAAAGCCCTGGGTTGTGAGGTAGTATTCCTTAGTAACTATGAATTAGGATACCAATGAAGGTATCAAATTACTCCTTAAGAGAGGTATGATGTGTGCTCCATAGAGAGGTATGTATGTGCTCCATAACAGAGGTTTAAACATGATGTATAAAACGTAATTTCGTCAGTTGTGGTATTGTGATGTGGTATTGTGAAAGTGATGCTGTGTTTGGCCAAGATGGCACTGCCTTGAGGGGCATCTCCGCAAGTGAGGTTTATATCTGGATCCGTCTAGAGAAGACGGTGGCTGGTTTCCAAAAAAACCCCGACGAAGGAAGTGGGTCATTAATAATAATAACGTGAGAATGAGAGATAGGGCATAAGAATAATGCATACTATTATACTTTTATAATATATATATATATGTTTTGCTTTTGTTTTCTTTATAGTTAAAGAGTGGTTGATTTCAAAAACATAAACCTGTTTTTCAAAAAGGGCTGACACTGAGAGGTCCGATTATATGAATCTGATCTCTCATTTCAATCTTCAAGTTTTGGAAGATGATCTAGAGAGAAAAAGTAGAGAGAGAAAATACACAGAAAGTTTTACGTGGCTCGGCTCCAATGGCCTACATCCACGGACTAAATGAGGAGCACCCTTCTCTATTTCTCTTCCAGATACCAGTTAGTTAAATTTGAGGGTCAGGTCATCTATTTATAGACCTCAAGACCCTTCTAGAAACTTAAAGGCTCCTTTTGCCAGTTGTATAACAGTTGTCATATGTAATGATGATGACAACTATTATCTAGCTGTCTTTACATGCACTTACATAAATGTTCATATTACACTATTATATTACAAATATGCCATCAGACTTCTTCTCGTACACTTTTATTTTTCTAGAGAGAATCGTTAATCTTTCTTCTAGATGACAGATAATATATGCGTCCTTCTTCTTGTATTCATTCATCTTGCTACTAGCTGACAGTTAAACCTTTCTTCTTGTATTTATTCATCTTGCTACTAGATGATAGTTTAACCTTTCTTCTTGTATTTATTCAAATATCGACCTCCACATTTTCTCCTTTTTCTTGGTGAACTGAACTTATTGAATGTTCACTAAGAAAAATCTTAACTAAAAATTTTTGTCTTCTTTTTGTCGACCTATATATTTTGCCCATTTCTTTGGTGAACTGAACTTGTTGAAAGTTCAATAAGAAAAAGTCTTAATTGGCCTTATTTGGACTCGTGATGTAGCAATAAAGTTAACTTCCCCGATTCTTTCTTGAATGCGAAGTGTGGCTCAGTGCGAGATATGACCTTGCTGATGTTATCTTGTAACTTGATCTTCTAGACATCTAAATCTTTACCTTATATGTATTTTTTCTATCTTGTCAAAGGTAGTATCTTGTTGTTTGATGTAAAATGCATAGTGGATGTTGTATGGATTTGAAATGATACAAGATGTATGATGTATGATGCATAATGTATGATGCATGACGTATGATGTATGATGTAAGTAAATAAAAAACACTTTTATTTGTTCTAGCTGAGAGCTGAATGTAGATGTCCATCTGGTAGAAAGCTGTCTATATTTGCTGCAAGAGTCTTCTTCTTCTCGTTCACTTTTGTGTGTATAAGGTAGATTTTGGTCCACCCACGTGGATATCTACTCATCAGTCTACGTAATAACGATCAAGCCACGTGGACACCTCTCTCACTGGTCTACGTGGTAACAACCAAATAACGGAGACACTCACTCATCAGCTCACGTGGTGACAACTAAGCCACGCCTACGACCCCAGCGGTCCTAACTCAATAGCTCAATGCGAGCTCAGGGCGGAACCCCGTCCCTTCCCACAAGCCTTCGCTCAAGGGGGAAAAAATGGAGGCTCAAAGTTTGAAGGGCTAAACAGGCAAAAGCGGATGTCTGAAGGCGACCTCTACGTCTCCTTCTGCATAGAGGAATAAAGTGCACACTAAATGAGCCAATCATGAGTAAAGGGATCTCTGCCAAACTTTACTTTGGAAACATCGATTGCATGAGGCTACCCATCAATGGGTTTCGAGAAGCAGCTCATGAGTACCGCGTGCTCTCTCTTCTCGTTGCCTTTGACTGCTGCCAAATCCTCGTAAGCCAAGTGTCTCAAGGGCAGAAAATCAGAGATCTCCCACTCTAGTACGCAATCTAGACATGGATCTACAAAATTTGGTTACAAACATACCAACCAAAAAAGGAATGACCAGGCTGGAGACATGAAAAAGACATACATGCAAAAATATACCAACCAGTAAAACCATCAGGCTCTAACACGAAGCTCCTTCCCCGTTGTCCACCACTCTGAGACCTTACCTTCTTCTCCCCTGCACCCCTCCTGCTCTTCTATGTTCATGTGATCCCTGAATGGTCACCTCTTGTAATTTAGGCAGGGACTCGTGCCAACCTCTCTGAAGCTTCAAGCGATTGTAAACCTACGTGTACTCACACTCTATTTTCCTACACGAAAAATTTGGCGGCTCTGCTGGGAGGTAGGTGTTAATAGAAGAAGCATCAATGGGATAACTTTGAGAAGATACCTCGACGGTACCAACAGGAGAACCAGCCTTACCCGTTCGGCCATGTTTTAGCCTGAATCAGGGTACAAGCTCAGCTCCAGTACCGTCACGAATCATCCCGGAACCACCCCTTGAAACCCGGCCAACCAATCAAGAGCGTGGAACCCCGGACTCGATATTACAGCAGGTGAATGAACTTATCAAAGAGCTGGGACAAGCCCGAGAAGATGCAATGACCATGGCCAAAGCCAACACAGAGACATTGTCCTTCATGCGCGTCACGCATCTCCGACGGAGGACCACTACGGAAACACCACAAACTGAGAATGAGGAGAACAAACAACCGACCACCGCAGCAGATGCTACACTAGCCGAGAAACGAGACGCCACCTCTACATCGAAGGCTGTGCATGTTGAGAAACCCTGCTCACCCGAACGTGTGCAGAGAATCCCTCCCCAACAATGCTCAACCAACATTATGGGGAAGTAGGCTGCTTCCAGATCAAGAACATACCACTGAAACACACTTGGTGGACATTTGTGTCGCTGGAATAGAAAGGCGCCACCGTTACGCGCTCGAAAACTTAGAAATCAAATCTTTTGCCAAGTTGGAGGCGAAGGCCAAACGTACCTCTTCGTTGGCGCCAGGTGACCGTCAGGACAAAGATCAGCAGTTGAAGCAAAACATTAGGACGCATCAAGTCTTCGTGGTCACGATCGACCAAAGGCATCATCAAGACAAGAAAGACAAGCCCGAAGGGAAGCACTACAAGAAAATATACGCTCCTGCGGCACCAGAATACTCCTGCTCGGTGGAAGAGGAGTTCGACCTCTTGGACGCCTGGGTAGTGAATGGAGACGTCCGACTTCCCACTGTCAAGAGAGAGCCCATCGTGGCAGAACATCGTGACCCTAGGTAGCCATTACCACAGGTTCGTGGGACATGCGACCAAAGATTGCTGACATCTAAGGTGGATCTTTGCTAAAAAGCTAGGCAAAGACGAAATTGATATTACAGGAGACAGACTGCCTTGGTCGAGACCAACCCTTTACCCACTCATGACGCACGCACCGCCACTCACTTACCTCGGCGTGAAGAACTGGAGGAAGGAGAGATTGGAAGTGAAAATGAGCACGTGGAAGAGCTCATGACAAATGCGGAAAACATTGACAGGGTAGCCTCAACCCTGGTCGACGCTATTTGTTTCAAAGGTCTTCGATGTACTGGATCTCAGTTCAGCCCAGCGGCACGATGCCACAATGGCCATCACGATGATCCACAACAACTAAAGTTAAGCACAAGTCGCCACCGTGAGTGAGGAACCCATGAAACCTTGAAGGCGAACTGTGGTGGACACCATCACCTTTTCGGAGGCAGATAAAGGGCCTAATGCAGACCACCTACACCCCTTATACTTGACTGTCAAGCTCAGAGGAAGGGAATTTAGGCGTGCCTTCATTGATACAGGAGGCTCCCTCACCCTCATCCCCATAAACACACTCAAAGTCCTAGGTGTCCCAGAACACAAAGTTACGTGCAACATTACTCGAGTCTATGGGTTCGGCGGCCAGCATCAAAACACACGCGGGACCATTAACTTGGACCTCAAGGTGGGTCCCCCTTCATGCTCCGACCACATTCCATGTGCTGGATGCCAAACCTCATACCACGTGCTATTAGGCCGACCCTAGTTACACAAGCACAAGGTGGTAGCCTCCACTTATCATCAATGAATCAAAGGGAAGGTGTACCACATCCCCGCCTAAGAGGCTCCCCTTGCTCCAGAAGAAGTCCATCTGGCCAATGTCGCCTTCTACGATACATTGTCACTCCCAAGAGAGGCCCAAGAACGGATATACAACACGCTACTGCCTAACTGGACTGAGGCAATCAAGCACTACCAACGAGTCAGACAGGAGGAGGCTCGAGCTCTTGAACAAGAGACCCAAACCAGAAGTATAAAGCATGAACAAAAATCAACTATTAATCCCTCTTGAACTAAGAAGTGTACGGTGAGACGAAACGTCCTGCTGGACGGAAAGCATGTCTATCGCTTATAGCAATCAATGGGGGAGGGCTGCAGCCTTCTCCACCAAGTCAGCACTGTGGAAGGCCCAGACACGGTCCAAGAAGCACCACCTCAATTACAAGATGGGATTAGGCCCGCCGTTCACACCTTGGACACTTTGAACCTGGGGATGGACGCATATCTACGTCCTATCCTGGTGATCAACACCTTAACCACCAAGGAACGAGAAAACCTGGTGCAACTGCTCACAAAATATCGGGAGGTCTTTGCTTGGACCTTTGCAGAAATGCTTGGCCTCGATCGAAGCTTGGTCACCCACGCCTTGAATGTGGACCCTCCGAACAAGCTTACCAAGCAATCAGCACGGACTTTTCACCTGGATTTGGAAGACAAGATCAAGAGCAAAATCCAGAAGCTTCTAACAACGGGATTTATCAAGTCAATACAGTACCCAACTTGGCTGGCAAACATCGTCCCAGTCAAAAAGAATGGTCAAATCTGCTGCTGTGTCGACTTCCAGGATCTCAACAAGGCCTGCCCAAAAGATGGTTTTCCCTTGCTCCACATTGACATCCTCGTGGATTCTACAGCGGGACACGAGATGTTCTCCTTCATGGACGGGGACAGCGGGTATAATCAAATTAAGATGGCAGCCAGAGACCCCGAGAAGACAGCCTTCCGGACTTCGTTAGGCAATTTTTACTATA
The DNA here is from genome assembly GCA_002174775.1 of Macleaya cordata. Lineage (NCBI taxonomy): Eukaryota > Viridiplantae > Streptophyta > Magnoliopsida > Ranunculales > Papaveraceae > Macleaya > Macleaya cordata. The sequence continues at coordinate 192,154 of MVGT01003344.1, forward strand.
TTGTCATGCCCTTCGGATTGAAGAATACCGGGGCCACATACCAGCGGGCGATGACCATCATCTTCTATGATATGATGCACAAAGAGCTTGAAGACTACATGGACGACATCATGGTAAAATTGAGAAAGCGAGGTGAACACATGGCAATACTGAGGTGAGTGTTCCAGCAGTGCCGCGACTTCAAGATACGGATGAACCCAATGAAGTGCGCCGTCAGTGTCTCCGCCGGGAGGTTCCTAGGATTCATCGTCACCAAGGACAAGATCAAGGTAGATCCGGACAAGACTTCAGCAATACTCGGTATGTAAGTACTAAAGGATCGGAAAGAGCTCTAAAGCTATATGGGCAATATCACTTACATCCGACGCCCTCTCTTGACCGTTGGTGTATGGCCATCTGGTCTGCAATGGTGACTGAGGGTACAACCTTGTGGTATTTAGTGAAGAAGAGGGGGATCATTTCCCGCCAGTTAGAAACTGCGTTTGGTTGGAGCGAGGTGAACCAGGTAAAGGCTCGTCCGGTGAGAGACTTCGAGAACTTTCGGAGGCAGAGGTCTCCATCTCGTTGGAAGTCTCAAAGGGCTTGCAGGGACTGATACATGTGTTCCTTAGCACTGCTGGTGCCATTGTAGAGGCTGAAAGAGGGTGGAACGTACCCAGTGGGGTATGGCTGTTGGTTGAGTTCAATAGAATAGGGAGACAAGATGATGAAGTCCATGGGTCCAGTGGATTCGTGTCTCTGCTCTTCCATAAGCTTTCTTATGTCTGAGAGTTTGGCGTACTCTACCAGTGGGTCCTCCTGGCCGAGGCCATAAGTCACCTCATGCATTTACTAAAGAAAGGAGTCGACTTCAAATGGGAAGGGAAGCAGCAGGAGGCTTTCAACCAACTCAAGAAAGTACTTACCACCTCCACCATTAAGAGACCACCTGCTAAAGAAGGGCCCCTACTACTCTACACCGCCTCCACTGAACGCTCCGTCAGTGCACTGCTAGCCCAAGTTGAAGGAAGTATTGAGAGACCAGTGTACTACGTCATCTGCGTCCTGAAGGACGCAGAGATAAGATACCCAAAAGTTGAACGCGCTTACCTGGCTCTGATCTACGCCATTCAAAAGCTATGCCTCTACCTGTCAAACACTGTTATCATCATCTCCAAGTCAGATCCCACGACCTACCTCGTCTCCAAACCAGCCCTTAGCGGGCGAATTGTAAAATGGCTACTACAACTGTCTGAGTTCGACATACGGTATTAAAGGCCGAAAGCCATCAAGGGATCGGTCGTGGCAGATTTAGTGAGGGAGATGACCTCCATGATCACATAGCAGGAGATATCGAGATGATCTTGGCAGCACAGGCAGATAGGTGGCAAATGAGCTTCGACAGGTCATCCACAACCGAATCAAGTGGGGTCGGGATTGTACTCACTTCACCTCAAGGAGAATCCTTTACCAACTCCTTCAAGCTCGCATTTCCTTGTTCGAACAACATCGCTGAGTACGAGGCCTTCCTCATCGGTCTCTCTCTCGCAAAAGGAATGGGGGTCCAGGACATTGAGGTTAAATGAGACTCTAAATTAGTGGTAAGCCAGCTAAACGGGGCTTTCGCCCTCAAAGAACCCCACCTTGCCGCATACAGGGCCGAAGCATAGAAGCTAATCAAAGAATTCGCCCAGGTTACTTTGACACACATGGGATGAGTGGCCAACCAGCACGCTGACGCCCTGGAAGCGCTCGCCTCCAAGCTACCAACGGGCCAAGAGAAAATGAGCATTACCATAGTCAGTCGACCCATGCCAACTATTTGGATGTGGGAATAACAAGCTCTTGAAGAAGGAGATTGGCGAAAACCAATAGTGACAACACTCAGCCTTGCCCCCAACTAGAGAAACATCAGCGACAAGATCGCAAGGAGGTTTACCCTGCTCCATGGGATCCTCTACTACCGCGCGACAAACGGGGCTTTAGCTCAATGTCTCGGGGAGGAAAAAGGCGCGCAGATATTACAGCAAGTCTACGAGGCAGCCTGCGGCCTAACCCTAGGGCTGACCTTGGGACGACGTCTGCAACGCCTAGGGTACTACTGGCCAACTATGAACCAGCAAGCGCAAGCCCTTCAAGAAACCTGCCTATCATGCCAAAGTCCACCCCAGCACACGGAGGTCCTAACCGCCGAAGAGCAAGTGGATTGGCGACAACCTTACCTGGATTACCTCAGGTACAACCACCTCCCAAAGGATAGGAAGACTGCTCAGAAGCTACTGAAGCGGGTTCGAAGGTTTGTACTTCAGGACGGTATGCTTTACCGGATGAGCTTTGGGAGGCAACCCCTGAGGTGTCTGGGAACATCTGAGGCAAACACGATCCTCTGGGAGTTACACGAACGAGAACACTGGAGCCACAAGCATTTATACCAATAGGCGTACGACATGGGCTACTACTGGCCTACCATGGAGGAGGATACCATAGCACACGCGCAAGTGTGCAAGAAATGCTAAGACCACAGTAACCTCGTCCATGCTCCTACGATTTTACATTCCATTATATCACCATAGCCTTTTTACAGTTGGGGATTTGACCTCATCGGCATCATTCACCCAAAATATCCAAAGGCCACATTTGGATCATCACTGCCACAGAATACTTCACCAAATGGGTTGAGGTGATCCCCCTCAAAAGCGCGTCTGGGATTGTGATAGCCCAATTCATCAAAGAATACATCCTGCACCGCTTCGGGATACCCAAGTACATTTTGCCCGACAACGGCACCCCATTCGTGAACCAACAGGTCACTAACTTGATGCAGGAATACGGGATACACCACTACGCGTCCACATCGTACTATCCCAAGGGGAACGGATAGGCAGAAGTAACCAACAAGGTGCTACTCAAGATAATCAACCGCACCGTGCACGATAGTCAAAGAAACTGACACAAAAAATTGCCGCTCGCACTCTGGGCATACAGGACTAGCCCCCGGACCTCCACGGGAGTGACACCATTCTCCCTGGTCTATGGGGACGAAGCAATACTGTAACGCCCCTATGTTTTACACAGGCCTGGCCGATGCTTGTGCAAAAATAGAGCGTAATTTTTGCTTCTAGGAGGAACATATCCTCATCAATATAAGGGAACTAATCCCCACCTGTACAATTAGAGACACATCTCTGTATAGCTAATAGTTGCATCACTTGCATTAGATTCATAAATAAATAAAATATCATAAAATGTTATTTAACAAATTTAGTTTAAAATTTGAAATGAACCATTCCAAGTCTTAAGGTTGGATAAAAAACTTCAATAACATTAGCTGAAATAAGCTAAAGTAAAAAAGAAGTTGACTAAATAGTAACCCAAGAAGAGATCACCCCCTCAAACTCACTGCTAAGTCATTTATTACATGAACAAAAAAAGAATTGATATGTAAACGAAGAAACAAGAAAAAAATGTGAGTTATGGCCACCCACAAAAAAATCACACAGCTACTCATCAAGATATTCAATTCAATTACTGTCCCGCTTATTTCCTGTCACCTGAAATGTTTAATTCACAGGAGTCAAACCCAACAAGTTCACAAAGTCTCCTGAAATATGTAGCTCCATAATAGAAATCCGAAAGTAAGAAGAGGTGTCTTTTTTTTTTTGGTAACCATCCAACATGCATAAAGAATTAAGAATGTAACCAAACAATCATGTCAAAATTTTCTAAGCAAAACTCAACTACAATTCAAATCAAAGATTTTTAACTCATAAAGTTGAAACCATAATACTTTAGTAAATCCCACAACTGATGTATCCTCATCAGTTCATCGACATTCACAAGAAAATTAACAACACATCAGGTTGACACACAACCCTTCTACCACTCATTTTAATGAGGATATAACGTAGAGCTGTCCCACAAGTTCTAGTACTCCTCTTATGGTTCAAGTGAAAACAAAAAAATTCATATCTAAACCATTAAAATCTGCTTCAACAACGAACAGCTTAACTGCTATCCAAATTCACCCCTGGCTACTAATCAAAAATAAATTCTGCAAATTTATACCTTCTTATATCAAAGCTTAGCTTCACGGTAGTCTTCCCTTTTGGTATTCAAGATAGTACAATTATTCTGATCGAGAAACCAAAGGCATACACACAATCATAGCTACTATAATATCTAATCCACAATATAAATATGTAACACTACTTGTTTTACATTATAAAACATATACCTGCTTAGTTAATTCTCAAACGAGAGATGTAGTCCACACCTAAACAAGTTATCTTCCAGCAAACTATGCTGTCCCTTTTTAACTTCTTATTTTTTTTAAAAAAAGGTGGACAGCTTGATAGCAACTAACAATGCCTAACGTCACACAACCATCCACCTAGAACTCATAAACATTGTACAAAACAGCATAAACCAGAAATATTGCACTAATATCATATAGAACATTATTTTCTAACAACTAGAAGTTTACAACTTTTCTCAGAAATCTATATGATAAGATTATAATTAACCAATGATAAAAAAAAGTAGAAGAACAACATCAAACATGAATTCAGAAACGAAATTGAATACACAATATAAGGTTTTTTTATGTATGTTATCAGTAAATGATACAAGGAAAAGTTTGTGTTTTCCCCTAAATACGTTTCTATATGGTTTCATACTACAAACAAGGTACGATCTTACTCCTAAAACTTCACAAATCAGAAAAATAAAGTTCACTTGCCTCTTTTTTGTAGGAGAAATTCAAAGCCCTAGATCTTAGTTCTTCCCTCCTCTTTCAATCCCTAAAAGACAAATCAAACCAAACCAGAAATTTAAAGAAGGAAAGAGAAGAAAACCAAAAATAAAATCAAGAGAAAAGATGAGGGAGACTCACCGGAGATGCTGCGACCAAGATCCCTCTCTTTCACGTTCTTTCCTTCTCTCTAGTTCTCTCTTTCTATTTCGTCCCTGTCTTCTCTGTTTCGTCTCTCTCTCTCTATCTCGGTTTTTTTTAATAACCCTAGCCGACTAAAAAAAGGGTACTAACTAGACAACTAAACAGAAAAGTCTTTTAGAAAGTGGGCCCCATTATAAATCTATCTATTACTAATTATAAAAAAATTATCACTTAAAGGTGTGCCCCTAAACCAAAATGAATTTATAAGGGCACCCACCCTTAATTTGGGCCCTCTCAAACATTGAATTGTTCAAATTAATTTAAAGGGGTGTTACAAGTACTCCCCGCCGAGATCAAAGTGGAATCAGCTCGTATCGCTTTCTCATACGGAATACTGTAGACGCCTGAAGATGAGCACTAGGCGCGCACACTCAGCCTGGACTTACTAGACGAAAGACGGGTCAGAGTAGAGCAATTCTCAACTATTTATAAAGAGCGGATGGCAGGAGCTTACAACCAAAAGATCTGTCCAAGGGAATTCCGTGTCAGGGACTTGGTCATGAGGACAATCAAATATGTGCAACAGAGGATCCCCACCAGGAAGTTCTCCCAAAACTGGGAAAGACCTTTCGTCATTCTTGCAGCTTCTGAAAGTGGGTACTATACCCTAGGAACAATGCAAGGGGAAAGGCTCAAAACACTCTACAATGCCAAATGGCTCAAGCGCTACTCTACAACTATGTGCTTCAAACTTCTTTCAAATACTCTATCACTATTTTTGCAAATGACGATATAATTTCTACCTACAAACTCAACAAATTGTATTTAGAGCACTAAATAAGTTAATAAGAAAATGCACGGCTCATTTCTTTTAAATCAGTGCAAAACAACACTACTCGTTGAGGTCCGCTTATGCCTGAAGTACAACTTTGCCAGGAGTCATGCGCTCATTGCTAAAGACTTCGCTTAAGCACCCAATGACACTTCTCGTTAAGGTCTGCTTTTGCACAAAGTGCAACTTTGCCAGGAGTCCTACGCTCACTGCTAAAGACTTCGCTTAAGCACCCAACGACACTTCTCGTTGATGTCTGCTTCTGCCCGAAGTGCAACTTTGCCAGGAGTCCTACGCTCACTACTAAAGACTTCACTTAAGCACCCAACGACACTTCTCGTTGAGGTCCGCTTCTGCCCGAAGTGCAACTTTGGTAGGAGTCCCACGCTCACTGCTAAAGACTTCGCTTAAGCACCCAACCACACCACTCGTTAAGGTCCGCTTTTGCCCGAAGTGTAACTTTGCCAGGAGGTGTAATTTTGCCAGGAGTCTTGGGCTCACTGCTAAAGACTTCGTTGGGCACCCAACCACACTCCTCATTTAGGACCGTTAGGGCCCGAAGCACAACTTTGCCAGGAGCCTTGCACTCACTGCTAAAGACTTCACTTAAGTGCCAAATAGCGACTCTCGCTAAGGCTCGCTTTTGCTCGAAGTACGACTTTGCCAAGAGTCCCGCGCTCACTACTAAAGGCTTCGCCTAAACGCTCAACACTCCTACTCAAAACCGCCTTTGGGTTCGAAGAGCAACTTAGCCTGACAATAGCTCTCAGTGCTAAGGGCTTCACCTAGAGACTAACCATAAATAAATCAAACTTTGACTTTGAAAACTAACAAACCGTAGGAAGCGCCCCAGCAACAAAGGTTTTCACCAGGAAGCACTTAAGACTTGACCTCGTACTCGTGTCCGGCTTCCAATAAGGCCTCAAGCTCAGTGAAGTCCAACTCTACCTAGGAACCTACCTGATGACAAAGACTTCACCCAAGGCTTACTCTTACACTGGGGCCCACCTTCTAGCAAGGCACAAACCTTAATAAAGTACAACCTTGATCTACTCTGATAATAGGTACTTCTCCAATAACTCAACTTCAAGTTAAGGCCCAAAACTGAACAGTGTCAACCTCTTTCAGAAGTGCAACTTTGCCCAAAGTCAAGGATTGGGCCTGAGGCGCAACCTCATGATGAAGAGCGCCTTCCAACAAAGCTAACTTCTACTTTGAAAAGTCAACTCGGCCTGAAACTGGCAAAAGCTTCACAGAGAAGTCCAAAACAATGCAGATCAAATGCAAGGTAAAGCAGAAACAGAAGAATCAATAAATGGTCAATAAAACATGAGCTTTTATTCCATGATTCATAGATACAAAGTAGGACTGCCAGGAGCCTTGCACTCACTGCTAAAGACTTCACTTAAGTGCCAAATAGCGACTCTCGCTAAGGCTCGCTTTTGCTCGAAGTACGACTTTGCCAGGAGTCTCGCGCTCACTACTAAAGGCTTCGCCTAAACGCTCAACACTCCTACTCAAAACCGCCTTTGGGTTCGAAGAGCAACTTAGCCTGACAATAGCTCTCAGTGCTAAGGGCTTCACCTAGAGACTAACCATAAATAAATCAAACTTTGACTTTGAAAACTAACAAACCGTAGGAAGCGCCCCAGCAACAAAGGTTTTCACCAGGAAGCACTTAAGACTTGACCTCGTACTCGTGTCCGGCTTCCAATAAGGCCTCAAGCTCAGTGAAGTCCAACTCTACCTAGGAACCTACCTGATGACAAAGACTTCACCCAAGGCTTACTCTTACACTGGGGCCCACCTTCTAGCAAGGCACAAACCTTAATAAAGTACAACCTTGATCTACTCTGATAATAGGTACTTCTCCAATAACTCAACTTCAAGTTAAGGCCCAAAACTGAACAGTGTCAACCTCTTTCAGAAGTGCAACTTTGCCCAAAGTCAAGGATTGGGCCTGAGGCGCAACCTCATGATGAAGAGCGCCTTCCAACAAAGCTAACTTCTACTTTGAAAAGTCAACTCGGCCTGAAACTGGCAAAAGCTTCACAGAGAAGTCCAAAACAATGCAGATCAAATGCAAGGTAAAGCAGAAACAGAAGAATCAATAAATGGTCAATAAAACATGAGCTTTTATTCCATGATTCATAGATACAAAGTAGGACTGCCAGGAGCCTTGCACTCACTGCTAAAGACTTCACTTAAGTGCCAAATAGCGACTCTCGCTAAGGCTCGCTTTTGCTCGAAGTACGACTTTGCCAAGAGTCACGCGCTCACTACTAAAGGCTTCGCCTAAACGCTCAACACTCCTACTCAAAACAGCCTTTGGGTTCGAAGAGCAACTTAGCCTGACAATAGCTCTCAGTGCTAAGGGCTTCACCTAGAGACTAACCATAAATAAATCAAACTTTGACTTTGAAAACTAACAAACCGTAGGAAGCGCCCCAGCAACAAAGGTTTTCACCAGGAAGCACTTAAGACTTGACCTCATACTCGTGTCCGGCTTCCAATAAGGCCTAAAGCTCAGTGAAGTCTAACTCTACCCAGGAACCTACCTGATGACAAAGACTTCACCCAAGGCTTACTCTTACACTGGGACCCACCTTCTAGCAAGGCATAAACCTTAACAAAGTACAACCTTGATCTACTCTGATAATAGGAACTTCTCTAATAACTCAACTTCAAGTTGAGGCCCAAAACTGAACAGTGTCAACCTCTTTCAGAAGTTCAACTTTGCCCAAAGTCAAGGACTGGGCCTGAGGCGCAACCTCATGATGAAGAGCGCCTTCCAACAAAGCTAACTTCTACTTTGAAAAGTCAACTCGGCCTAAAACTGGCAAAAGCTTCACAGAGAAGTCCAAAACAATGCAGATCAAATGCAAGGTAAAGCAGAAACAGAAGAATCAACAAATAGTCAATAAAACATGAGCTTTTATTCCATGATTCATAGATACAAAGTAGGACTGCCAAAGTACAAACTTTCAGTCTAAAAGCAACATGCTCGATACAAACAGTGAAAGATAAGATATCAAAACTTTGAAAGTACAAATTCCAGTACCGAAGTTTCGACGGCTACAACCTCTGGCCGACGACTCAAGGCTCGATGCTTGAAACAAGGTTGACTCGAGAACAAGAAGTGGCAGACGAAACCACACGAGACAAGGCCAAAATTACAGCCATGTACATCTCTGAGAGCAAACAGGCACTGCCTGCTTCGGCCGACTTCATCTGCGGCGTTGGCACCAAAAGACCGGGACGACCTAGCAACAGGCCCAGGGAAGTTTGCTAACCTAGTAGCAG
>MVGT01002172.1:0-12501 GCA_002174775.1 Macleaya cordata
GTGAACCGAGACTCACTAGACTCTAACTCAAGTTACATTGACCATCTTGAGTTTACCTTTGACACGAAATTCGACAAACATAAAACATGGACCTTTCAAAATTATAATTTGCATAGTTGCAAAAGCAATTACTGGACTTTTTTATTATGCACTATGTACATAGAGACTTAGAAAGTGCATATGCTCAAAAGTATGCAAAATAACCTATAATTTGCATACTTTTTTACCTATGCAAAATAGTTGCAAGAGTAATTTTTGTGCTTTTTTTACTCTGCAATCTGTTTGCATAGAGGCTTAGAAAAGTATAGATGCTCAAAAGTATGCAAAATAAGCTTATGCAAAGTGTGCAAATTGCAACTTGCATACGTTTTTATGTATGCAATATGTTTGCGATCCAGTTATGAAGTTTTTTTCTTTAAATTTGATATTGTTGTGATCTCATTTTAAAGATTTTAAAAAATGATTTCTAAAAATATAAATTTTGTCAAAATGGATTTGTAGATTAAAAGTTTTAGTAATTTGAATTTTAAAAAAATATTATTTTCTCTCTCCGCTACGTCACCACTTTCCACAAACAAAAACAGATAGACTCCACACAAGCCCATCTTCTCTGTTAAACCGCCCCAAAAAAGAGGTTCTAGCCCAATATTGTGAAAAAACAATCAACCCCGTAGTATTCTGCTAATATACATCAAATATTCTTACCAAAAAAAACATTCTTCGAATATTATGAATGTCCTTTAACTTTATGGGTTTTTGGTGGGTACTAATGGTATATTTTCTGTAATTTATAGCGAGCTCATAAATAAGAGGTAAAAAAAGTTGTGAAAATTTCTACCACTTTCAAAATATCCCAATTTGTATTTTAAGGACGATTTAGTCTTTCCATAGAGTAGTCAGGAGGGACTATAAATCATATCTTGGTCGTGCTACATAAATTTCTATACTTTTGATAGTCGACTAAAAATATAAAAATGGGAAGCTGCTATTGACATCTAAATTGGGATAAGGGCAACTGAGTGATAAGGGCTACTATTTTGGATAAGGGCATACGAAGACACCATTAGGGCTAACATCCTCTCTTCAAAAATCAAACTCAGAGAACAAACCAAATATTTCATATTTGCCATATGCCATGACCTTTTTAGCTCATTCTTCCATTTCAAAGACTATTTGATAGATGTTAAGAGTATATGAAAAAGGTCTTCTATTGCAATCATTTCATTCTTCTCTTGTTGTAAATGCTCATCAAGATGATCTTTGTCACTAACACCTTTATCATATGAGAAGTAAATGAAATGTTAGGTTAATTTATCATAAATTTCGTAAAACAATTTATCATTCACTTATAGGATATGTTAATTGTACCTTTTTCTTGGATCTTTTGTTTTTAAAATCATGAATCTGTAAATTTTTTATTTAAATGTTAAATAAATCATTTGAATACGTTATTTATTCAAGGCAAATGTGATAATTTGAAATCATAAGAATATAAAATGAAATATGTCTAAAGATATAGTTAACTAGAGAAATAGTTTTAACAAAGCGAGTGGTACCATTTTACCATGATTAAAATATATTTTATCTCTCTCAAATTAATTATTATTTTTTTAAAAAAAAAAAAATCTCTCAAATTGATGCACAAAGAGAAGTACAAGTGGATCCATTTAAAAAATGCAAACCTTGTTAGTTTTTTATATTGTCACGCTTGATTCATTTATCTGTATAATAAGTGTGAGTGTATGACAAACAAAACAATATATGTATGAGAGGCGGTTAGATACATTGTAAGTAATTTTTGCTTCTCACACATTGTTTGTTGGGTGATTTTCTAACTTTCTAAAATGATAATATTACCCAAAAAATTTAAAATTATGTAAATTTTGCTTAACTCAAACTATATTTTTTTTTCATTTTTTTTCACCCGTTTTGTTGGGTTATTATTAAGTAATTTTTTAGAAACCAACTTCTTATTATTGAGTAAAAAAAACTAAAAAGAGATAAGGGCAACCGTCAAACATGGTCAAAGTTAGTCTTTTAAGTTGACTTTTTAAAAATAGAAATAGATAAGAGCTATCAAACTTTGTCAAGCTTATTAAATAAATAATTTTTTGACCTTTTGTTATACACTTTAACACCTAATTAATCACCTCTAACGGTATAAAATTGAATTTTTATTCGGCACTCTCTCGTCGAATATCGTTTTCTAGTCATCGGAGGTCGTGAGAATGGAAGACGATGAGTTCTTCGAGATAAACTTTATTTTCAAGTTTTGCTGCATGTTCGCCTTTAATAGTGCGAACAATTCAAAATGTTCGCACAAAAGGGTGTGAACATTATTAAATGTTCACATCTTATGGGTTGAACATTTAAAATATTCGCTTAGAAAGATGTGAACAATATAAAATGTTCACACTTGAGGAGTCGAACAGTATATATGTTCGCTTACCAGGATGTGAACAATATAAAATGTTCCCACTTGAGGGGTTGAACAAATAAAAAAAGTTCGAACCATAGAGTACATTTGAACATAAACAGTTAATTATTTTTTAAAATTATAGTTTTATTTTTATTTTTATTTTTTTTAATTTATTTATATACTTTGTATCGTTGAGAAGGAACATGGAAGGTTTTGGGTTAAGTTTAAGTTTGGTCAATGGGTTTTGACCAATGTCCAACTCCTCAAATGTTGTCTACGCTAAGGACTAGAGAGTTAAGTTGGAATTTTATGGGTGTAGGTGAACGAATTTTCAGGTACCATTGTTGGAGAGGATCATGGCTAGAAGTCCAAGTAAAGATTGTGGGGTTGGTTAGGTCGTTAGTGATTTCTATGAACTTTAACTACTTTCTTAAACCAGATCATTGATAACCATCTAAGTCCTTCAATCTACTACCTTTACCTGTTTCATATAATCTAGCGAAATTAAACCAGATCATTGATAACCATCTAAGTCCTTCAATTGCTTGTTTCATATAATCTAGCGAAACATTGTTTTACAACAAAGAGTTTGATTGTTTTGTTCCCAAACTTATAATCCTACTAAAAAAAAAGTGTTGTTAGTGTCATTTTGCGTTTAATTTATTTGTTCCACTTCCAAGAAGTTAAACAAATGTAACTCGGTGCTACCATCTGGAGGAGTTTACAACTTTGTCTTTAAACCTATTAAATCTGTGAAGTTATCTATAGACACCAAAGCCAAGTTAAAAGAAAACCTACTACTTGTTGTGGAATGATCCAAATAGTTATCTTCTTTTTATCTAAAAAATAAATGGATGATGAATCAGACTTCATAAAAACGTCTCTCTTCAAGAATTAGGGTGCACTAAAGCCATGTTCGTTTTTTAGAATGGAATCTAATTTCTAGGAAACACATTATTGAAATGTGATTTTAGTATTTGGTTCAACCATATGAATTCTACTACAACTTGATTTTCTACTAAAGCCGGGACTTTCTAATTTCTGCAATGATAAATTAACAAAAGGGGCAGTTTGACATATTGTGATTACTCAAAGGTACAACTGTCCACAAAGTTTTGTAAACGATTGCTAGAGAATGGAAATTACAAAAGACCTGTTTGGGGAATCTGATTCACTCAAATGTAATTCCAAGTTCAAAACTCAAACCAAACATATGTCTGCTTGGGATGCGATTCCCAAGAATCACATTCCGTAGCTGCAAAACGAACATAGCTTAAAAGAGTAGCACTCCACGAAAACGCTTTCTTTCTCTTTCCTTTTTTTTTCTTTTTCAGTGGGCCCTTCATCCTCGCTTGACTCTGGGGCATGTAAAGTCTCTATGTCACACACATGCAGGGCAATTAAGAGGGGAATTCCCCCTGGTGGTGGCCATGGGGAGACTTGAAGTTGAGACCACTTGCTTTCGTACTCCGATTCTTAACCATGGATTCAACCCCTGAGGTTCAGGAAAATGTTATTGAGATAAGAAATATGTTTTCCTTGTTCATTGAACCAATGGCATCTTCGAAATAACTGTTCAGATTGAAATACCCAAAGTCAATGGAACCAACAAGGATTTTGCTTTGATGGTTGAAAGGTGTAAAAAGGGGTTGAAAGTATGATTAGTAAGAAGTTAAAAGTTTGATTCTTGTTGGGCACCTCCAGGAAAGATTTCTCTTCTTAGCTACCTGGCATGTACGGGAATAGGACACTTGGGTCATCAAAAGGAAACAGATCACAAGGAAACCAATGGCCAAAACTTTGTCGATGATACCTGTTCACTTCCTTGAGCAAACACTTCCAGTTTTCAACAGCAAAGTGATTTAAATGCATAGTAGGGTTCGATCGTCTAGCCTTTTCAGGAATTTATGTAACACATTGGTTGAGCTTGAAGGAAAAAGGAGTCCTTGTATTTTCTCCCACTCCCTATGTGAATCCCATTCCGTATCCAATCCTCCCTATGGATCCAAGCCTCCCTACCGAAGTCCAGAATGCCAAGAATCTGCCATGAACAAGAGAAATAGCGTGTGGACACATGAGATATTTGCACCCTCTACATACTTCAAGTATTCATTGAGAAGAACTATGAGGATGAGAAACTTACATACAGAAAATTAAAGAATTAGATTTACATAAAGACAATGATAAGAAATTAAGAGGAAACAAGAAATAAAGAAAACATGAAAGGTTTTTTACCCACTAAAAACAAATATGTTATTCTTCAAAATCCGTAGTGTTCTTTTTTTTTTCTTCTTTTTATCAGTTATGGAGGCTCATTCTGATTTTGAGCCACCCTTCTTTACAGGTGAAAAATGAATACTCATTAGACACCCCAACAAAGGATAACTGCATCCCCACCTTTATAGAAGGGTCATACTATTATATCTAACACATAAAGATATGAGCAAAGTGAAGGATACAAAAAATTTCACCCAAGACATTATGAAGTAATTTTGTGTTAGTTCTCCATGAAGCAGTTCGGTATTCATTTTCCAGCTTAAATCACACAATGACAATTTAAATTTATCAACAAATGGAAATGGGATGAATAAGAGGGCAGAGGTGAGTGCGTGACTTACTGCGCCACCTTTCCATGATAAAAAAGTTGGGTCTGATCTTGGTTGTAACACCTGTTCCAAATATAGTAAAAAGTTCATGAAAATGGGATAATCAGATCAGACAAATCGGAGCCAAAAAGTAGAATATAGCGTGCAACCCCTTCACAAAGAAAATGACTTGTCCATCTTCTGAAGATAGATTCTGAATTAAGCTGGGAACATCTGTAATCTTTCCCATCTGATCGATACGGAATAGAATGTCCCTTTAATGGGAAAGTAATGAAACTTGCACTATCAAAATACAAGTAGAAGAAAAAAATCCTTCTGTCATGCAACTTCATGTGAATCTCATATAGAACTCATTCTGAGGTGACTAAATCATTCAGTTTGAACAAATGAATGAAATAATAAATTTTACTACAAAAGAATGAAATAACCAACAGATGCACTCTGAGAGACCATTGTAAGCAGCAAGACAGGCCCACAAACTCGGAAATCGGGAGTTGATCGAACTTCAAAAATATGGAAAAAAAAAAAAACAGATCGAAAGTAAAAGGAAAAAGGAAAGAATGTCACACCCTGGATTATTATGGTCAATTTGAGGAAGTTCTCATTTCATTCAGAACTTAAATAGACAGAAAATGCCTATGCAATTTGTCAGGAGATAATGATGCAACTTAAACATTAATAACATAAGGGAGTTTGAAAAAGCAAAACTTGATGCATTCATATTAGTGTGTGCAACAGATGACAATTTTGCTACCTTGTTTATATATTAGATTTCCTCATATATGATCTGGACCATTTCCAAATGTCACCAGAGAAAAAAAAAAAACAATACTAACCACAACATGAACAAGCTTATACATGTGCAAGCAAGCCTCAGCAGGAAGAAGAAAATAAAGTCCAGTAACTAACCTCAACAGTATCAATAGCTTCATTTGAAGGAATAGCATGCAAAACCCTACACAGAAGAAGTTAATGTGGATGAAAGAGATTCAAAATGACCAATGCAGTGCAGAAGACTACATATATGTGAAAAGTAGTCTATTAATAATGTGTGTGTGTGTGACTTTCTGTCAGTGTGAATTCAGCGATTATTCTTTCTCTGCAGAAGAGATAAAACCAAAGAAAACATAAAGCATCAGCTTTACACCACAAGCGAAATAATATCATAGATTGTTTGACATTGTTCCTTGATGAAGATTTTTCAATAGAGAATTTATTCCTCAAAAAAAAACAAAGAGATTTTGTAACTGTTAGAATTCCAAAATTTAGAGATTTTAAGATAGTAATATGTTTTTTGCACTTCGCAGATTTGTAATGTTGGAGTTTCAAAATCAGTCAAATCATGCAAAATAGAAAAGAGAAAAAATAAAATCTTGAGAGCAGGATCCAAGATAACCTACACATAATTCTTCGTGGATATTGTAACAAAGATCTGTGGACAATGCGGCAATCTTTTAGGTCATTAAGATGAAAGTTTCTTCAATTTTTTCTCACACAGTGCATGCACAGAGTGTTATGGTATGTTTAGAGCAAATAGCATAATGGGAGCATATAATTTCTTACCCTGTTTGGATGAAAGAAATTGGGGGCGGAATTTGGTGGGGACCAGGGATTCTAGTTTCCTTGGTCTGTTTTGCTGCCAGGAATCCCTAGAAACATGTCCCAGGGAAACTAGAATTCTAGCAAATCCCATACTTTGAGTCCCACCTCCCCATGGAGGGACTTGGGATTTATGTTTCCAGGGATTCTTTTATAGTTGCCAAACAAACCAAGGGATTCATGTTTCTTAGAATTTATGTTTCTAAGGATTCATTAATCCCTTGGGAAACATGAATTCGGCATCCAAACACACTATCTACTTTTACTATTAAAGTCTTTGAAGGCTGAAAGTGAATCTGATACAAACCTTTCCTCCACAGCGACAACAAGACCACCAGTCAAAGCAACTCCACCAACCTGCAGAAAACCGTGTCATTAAATTGATCTAAGGAGAATCTTTTAGAGCAGAATATTTCATAGTTTTTCTTCGTCTGCTACAAAACATTTACCAGTTGTATGCTGCAGAACAATTTTCTTTGAAGATCTATACGGCCTGCCAATTCAGCCAGAAACAGTTTCTTTGTTATCAAATCAAAGCTTTCCACCACAAAGAAGATCAAGCACATAAAATTGTTTACCATCCAAGAGCAGCGAAAATTAGTATATATAATTGTACCAGTTGAAAGAATGCTGCTAGTAATTGCCTCAGCAAGGCCAAGGTTATCTTCCCTTTTCAGTCTAGTAGGAGGAACTGCATAGTTGTCCCACATTGTTGACCCACCACTGACACCAAGAAATAAACCATCTGACATGTCAGATCTTCTGGGGAATTCCATATGCCATGTATCTTCCAGCATATCCTCATAGTCAAGAAACCTAGCGAAAAAGTATATCTTTAAGATTAAAGAATATAACAGAAAATTGGAGACTCTGTTTTCCTCTTAACATTTTCAAATTAATAATAGAATGCAAGACAGAACTCACCAGGAACGTGGAGGTGGTGGGTATGCCTCTGGAACTAAAAGTGGAGGAAAGAAAAGACCCATAGGAGGAACCTATAATTCAGAAACCATTAGATCTCACCATGTTAAAATTTAAACCTCGACAGACCAGGTTACAATCAAATATAGTACAATGTGTACCCAACACAACTCTCATTTTTGCAGTACTTATTGAAGTTTGCAGTCCATTTCATTCTTAAACAGATACGAGTTTTCAGTATCATCAGCCGAAATAATAAGTTGATTAAGTTCAAGATAAGAGAAAAAGCTAAACTTTTTGAGATGATATTTGGAAGGGAGCATTCCGGAACCTCTTACATTCGAAAACAGGAATAATATGCATAACACTGGAGAAAAGTATCCTAGGAATAAGCTCAGAAAAACTATTGACACCTTGACACCAGCACAACTATAAATTCCTGGATCATGAAAATCTAAATGAGTTCTATCTCACCTCATCTACAGAAGTAATGGCATGTAAGGAATACTTAAAAGTTTAAACATTCACAACATATAATAGAAATCATGAGACTAGGTTATGTTTTTCACTGCAAATTGTTTGGTGCCCATGCAAATAAACAAAAAACACAAGAAGAATAAATATTTGAGAGACGTACATTAAGAGCAGTTAGCCTTGTCTTATGTGCTCCAGCAGGCACTCCATCTTCATACGAATGAACAATTGCAACAGCATCAAGTTCCCCCTCCTATACAAAGGGAAATTTAGTAAACTTAGGTAAGTGCTTCAAATGAAATCTTTTTCAGCATGTGTATATATATATATATGTGTGTGTGTGTGTGTGTGTGTGTGTGTGTGTGTGCATGTCTACGCATAATCATAAAACTAAAGCTACAAATCCCTCAGCAACAATGATAGATACCACAAAAAATTAATAACAAGAATACCAGGTAACTATCACAGGTGCATTGGTAAACGAAAATAAACCCACTGGCGAAATCTGAGCCGTTCCTTGGCATGGAAAATCCTCACTTTAGACCTATGGGCTATGGCACAAAGATACAAGCAACCTAATGCCTTGAAACACTATTTCCAACATACATAACAAAACCTTACCAAAAGCTACTGACCTTTTCATGTCTATAAGGTTTACTAATGAATTAGGACCAGTGGTCTATTTATGGGCGTCTCTTCTTGGATTAAGGCAAAACAAATGCACACAAAAAATACTAAATTTTTACAAAAGAATATGTTTTTGTTTCAATGTAGTTGAGAACATTTTCTGATTCAAACTTGTACACTGAAACTATGGGTTTTGCTTCAATAGGAAAAACAACCATAAGAGCCTATCTACGGATTCGGAAAAAAAAAAAAAAAAAAGGAAGAAGAAAAGAAAAGATGTTTAGCTCTTTTATTTTTCTTAAGATTTCTAATTCAGGCACAATCAACCCACAACCCTCCAATTGACAAAATGCCCCAGAAGATTAATCAAGCTTTGGTGAGTGTTGAAAAAGAAAGGAGTTTGACCTGGAGTCCTTGGCTTTGGGAATTAATACAACTCATCTTAAAATTAATTTTAACTTATTAAGTTACATAATATGGGGTTTGATAATTGATAAATATCTTTTGACACCCTCAATGAAAATCATTTTTCTTCATGGAGATGGTCAAGGCTGATTTCTGCTAAAGATAATTTCCTCATCATTAGATTACTCAAAAAAATTAGCCATCTTTTCAAACTTCTAACCACATGAAGAATTGACTCCAAGTTAGAAGCAAATGGATCATCAAGTTCTTTTTGGGCCCACATGGAGATAAGTCAAGACTCAAGGACCTTTATGATCATGATGGTAAAAAGTAAGATAGTTAAGGCAACAAGTGCAGTTTGAAGAATCGGTTTAAAGGATATTGAGTCTGCATGTACTGCTAAAATTATATATAATACTTAATCTGTACATGCAGTACTTTGTCAATGGTGGAACCACTTTAGTTCTTGGATCTAAAAGGCAGTTGATAACCTTTGTTCTTAAACTGTACAACAGTTAGCTATATAAGTGAAGCAATAAAAGATACAGCAGGAAACACATTTCAAACTATGAGGAGAACTAGAATAAGAGATAAAACTAGCAACTGAAAAATGTGTCACTGGCTCTCACAATAAGAAGATCTCAACATAGTCCTACAGTTTAATACCCCTTGCTTTTACACTTAAACAACTATCTACAGCAGCTCAGAGAGGAAAAATAAGATAATATAATGCAGAAACAGATAACTTATCATCACAATGGCATCAAATGGTAAGAACTCTATAACACAAAGAATACTGTAAGTTGGATAAATTTTTAAAAGAAGAGAAAGAAAATTGAGGCACGATAAGAGAATAAAATCCCAAGATCTATGGATGGAGCAATAAAAGGACAAAACATATCCAAGAAAGACAAAAAAGTTCTCACAGTACTTTATAAAATTTATAATAGCTTGGTGACAAGAAAAGATTCCTGTTTGTCTCTCTAAGTGAGAAGAAATTAGCGACTAATTTCCATGAAAGGAGTCGAGCAAACTCACACGAATCTGACAATAGGACTCTTTCAATTTGTTCACCATCAGTAAGTCAACCGGCTTCCCCATAGGCTCAGTACGAATCTGTGGCCAAGTCTGATGGTGTCTTTGAATCCATAAGAGACATCTTGATATATCCTGACAAAGATACGTTTGTTAATTGTTTAAACTAGAAAAAAAATGTCTATGTATTAAAGAACAAAAACTGGACCATCTGAAGAGAAAAGAATATAAAAATAAATCAATAAATCAGCTAGAAGCAACCATATGATGGATAAGATATCAAACATCAGAGTTGATAAGAAGCTCTTACCCAAAAAAAAAAAAAAAAAAAGCCCACAGATGGCATCTGAAAGTATCTAATTACTCCATAGTCCATACTATAAACGAGAGCATAAAATAGAGAAATATTTCACACAACTGACTATTCAGCGGCAACAAGTCATGCAAATAATGGAATCATTCAGGTGGGCAAGGATTCTTTGAAATATAGTAGGGATAGAACTAGAGAAGCAATTTGCGAAAACAAAGTTGAGATGTATGCGCAAGGGATTGGAAGCATCACATAACGTGTCTGATTGGGTGATGGATAAAATTATGGAATTCAATAGGTCTCTTGGTACTTCATGAAAACTTTGAATACTACACAAGAATAGGCTATACCAAAAAGCACAACAAATCCAAAAATACTAGATTTAAATCCATGTAAAAATCACAATGCAGGAAATACAAAATTATATTAGAAAATTTCATCAATGATTATTTTAGATTTAAAGTCCATTAAATCGGATTCCACCGCTTCCTCGGTAGGAAAACAACAATACCTGCAGATGTTCTTGGGGGATGCTCTTTTTACCGATCTAATCAATTAGATTATCACATCTATATATTTTTAATCTAGACAACGAATTATTAAATTTTGGAAAATTCCACCAATGATTATTTTGGATATAAGGTCCATTAAATCGGATTACACCGCTTCTTGAATAGGAAAACAATAGTACTTGCAAATGTTCTTGGGGATGCCCTTTTTACCAATCTAATCAATTATATTACCACATCTATATATTTTTAATCTAGACAACGAATTATTAAATTTTCATTCATTGAAACTTCATAATAATGAATCAACCTTTGCATTTAATAAATAAACAAATCAATGCAAAATAAAACATTTTTTAATGAGAAGAGAGAAAAAGCCTCAATGTGCATCACTAGGTTGGCACCCTTCAGCGACTTAGCTCCACAAACTTATTGAACAAAAAAGAAAAAATAAAAGACAGGGGGGGTGGGGGTGGGGTATGTGTGGGAGTGACATGCAACAAAACCCCTTCAAAAAGAGAAAAGCCAATAACAAGCATGCCTTAAGGCTGAAACCTATAAGATGGCTTAAAAGCCATATCATTACAAACAAAAAATAACATTCCACATGCATTTCATATAATAAAATCATAAAATAAGATTATAGTTATATTGGGGATAGCTCCACCTACCTGGATCACTATATTCCGGATCCGACGGTGTAGATGCTTTATAGTTTTAATGGTGCAAAGATGGTCTTAGGGATAAATCAACGAGAAGGAGATAGTCAAACTAAAAAGAAGGGTAGAGATAGACGGTTTTGAGAGAGAATGGAGAGGGAGAGACGGCTAGGCACGAGAGGGAGCAAAGGTGCTCGACTAGCCTTCTTCGCCCTTTCTGATTTACATGGGTTTGTCAAATAATGAAGGTTATTATTTGGTGATTCAAAAATGGAGATTGTTTCTTAACCAATAATTTAAAAATGGAAACAAACTCCATTTCTGAATCACCAAACCTTCCTTATCTGACAAACCCATGTCAATAAAAAAAGGGTTGAGAAGGCTAGTCGACCCCCTTTGTTCCTTCTCTTTTGTAGCCGTCTCTCATTCTTCTTTCTCACTCAAAACTGTTTCTCCTTACCCTTCTTCCTAGTTCGACTATCTCTTTCTCTTTGATTTATCCCTAAAACCATCTTCGCACCATTAAAACTACAAAGCATCTACACTGTCGAATCCAGAATATAGCGATCTAGGTAGGTGGAGCTATCCCTATTATAACTAAAATCTTATTTTATGATTTTGTTATATAAAATGCATGTAAAATATTTTTCGCATTGATTTATTTATTTATTAAATGCAAAGGTTAATTCATTATTATGAAGATTCAACGAATGAAAGTTTAATAATCCGTTGTCTAGATTAAAAATATATAGATGCGATAATCTAATTAATTAGATCGGTAAAAAGGGCATCCCCCAAAAACATCTACATGTACAGTTGTTTTCCGACTGAGGAAGTGATGGAATCCAATTTAATGGACCTTAAATCTGAAATAATCTTTGGGGAAATTTTCCAATAAAAATTTTATATAGTATTTTTGGATTTGTTGTGCCTACTA
>MVGT01002172.1:12553-23594 GCA_002174775.1 Macleaya cordata
CATAACACATTGGGTGAATGAAAGTAGGTGGTGAGAGTGAAGCTTTTGTTTTCGTGGAGAAAGTTAATTTAAAGTATGGATTATAACTCAATGAATAAAATATTATTCTATCATATGTTTCATAGGCTTATGTTGTTAGATTTCTTAGTTGATTTAATGTTCTTAATTCTCGGGTGTTCAAGTTTCTTTTTATTTATTTTAATATTAATGTACTGCTCATCGACTGATTTCCATATTGATTAATTCAAGTAGTTTTCATTTGAGATGAAATAGTATAAATCCCGTACTATCTAAATAGTATAAATCCCATATTTACTACTGTCAGTTATTAAATTGATGTTTTTGGACATGTTCTAGTCCGAATTGGGCTGAGGACGTTTCGAACAAAATTAAAGCTCTCGATTTTCCCTTTCAGAAAAGTTATTATAATGTTGATTCTGAGTCCAAGTTTGAAAATTATTGAAGTCAGCAAGTTACTGATTTCTGAGAATAAATCTGAATTTTTATTTTCTTTCAATAAGTTTCTTCTACATATGTTAAGGAGTCAAAGTGTGTCGTTGAACTTGACCAGGTGGTTGACCGGATCAAATTAGTCAACCAAGGGGTCAAGGTGATGACTTTGACTCAAATCCAATGTTGACCTAGGTTTGACTTTTGACATTTGACCTTTGACCCTAAAGTTGACCTTTGACTTATTGACCTTGACTTCAATGTCTGCTCTTTATATCTTTTTAAGTTAAGAACGAATGATTTTACTTAACCATTCCAATAACACTTTGTTTTCACTCCTCAACCCTTGCCTTACGGACTCGGGTCTCGAGTTTGGAAAATTGGGGTGTGACGATGATCCTTCATGATACCAAGTTAAAAGGTGTGGTATCGATTGAAGAATTTAGACGTGGTGCGACAAAATGTAGGTCAAGGAAATGGAGTTAACTTAGACATGGGAAGAAACAATTGCAGAAAGTAAATGATAGGTGTTGTAGTAAATAATGGAACAAAAATGTAGTATCAATGGCAGATTCAAAGATTGTGGAGTTTTCAGTTCGATCCCATGCAAGAATGTTGAAGATCAATTCGTGTTGTTTCCCTAAGCATCTAAAGATGTGGAGACCAAAATGCTGCATTACTTTCAGAGAATAACTCAATAAGACCTTGCTCATAACTTCATATGCCTTATGCACATAACATGTTGGTGTCCTACTAATCCCTATTTCTGTCCCTGAGAACAGTTCAAGTATAAGCTACTTTCTAGTAGAGCAAAAAAAGAATGAAGACTAGAACAGACAAGGTCCACATTTAAGATACGTTCTGGAAAACAACGTTATAATAGAATTCGATTAATAAGAATAACCAATTTAGCAGAAAGTTAGATGCAAATTTTTTGATACGCTACTCATATAATCAGCAGAACTTCCCAGCAGGTGCAAAAGCAGTCTGTTGACCCCGAAATTAATTCCTACGTCTTTTTCAATGAAGTCCAGAAGAACAACTTATAAGTGTCAACAATCAGTAGCTAACATCGAACATATGAGCATTTTCACCGCATCTAGGAAGCATGAATGATGTGGAAAAAGGTGATGAGTTTCAGTAAAAAAGTTAGTAAGAACATACTTCTCCACCGAAAGGCAATGTCACACCAGTAGTAGGCAGAGCGACTCCATCCTGAGCATCAGCAAAGGCAATAACTCAATATCAGAAAAATGCAACCTCTACCTTTTTTGTTCTTTTTTTTTTTTGTGCTCCAGTAATTAGGATTCTTTAGAACTGCTGGACTGCTCCCACATTATTCAGGTTCCAGAATGACTGCTGTCTATATATTCAGATTTGAGAAGCAAGGGGTTGAACTTGCGTTTGCCTTTTCTTGGTGTTACGGAAAGAATGAAATTCAAGGATTTTTGTAGGTTGGGAAAAATGGCATGAAAACATTATTATGGAGATCAAAGCAATTTTAATTGTGATCTCTTTGGACCCAGGAATGAAGGGGAATAAATTTGAAGATTTTGTGTTTAACTAGAGGAATATTGTGTGGACGAGCTAGCTCTTCGTTCTCTTTCCTTCTGTATTTTATATTTCCTCTTTGATAAAATCTTTTATATATAAGAAAAGAAGCATTCAATTATTTTTATAGCAACAAGCCAGGAACTTAATCAGTAGAAGTTTCCCTTACCTCAATGCACATGATTGACGTCACCTGAGCACCCATATTCACAACACATGCCGTTGACAACCCATTTCCAAAAGCTGCAGCAAGACTTTCCTAATCAACAGTGTTAAAGACAAGACCGTCAAATACTTATAGCCTAAAAAACCTAGCACTTATTGCAAAAATGGAGTCAAAATGATGGACCAAAAGTTCAAAGCATCCAAGATTACAAACTATCACAGTGAAAGGTAGTGAGTCTCACTGAAATGAGAGGGATTCCACCAACATGGTGTTATGCAAGTAAATAAAACTGATTTGAAGGTATAATATACAGTTAACAGGAGAGACATTTACGCACCTGGTGAACCACTGCTGTGCTAAACCGTAAGTCTCGCAAAATAATTGATAACATTTCCTTTATTTCTGCTCATGACAAAAATAAAAAAATAAATAAAAATAAAAGTGAAAAAATGAAAGAACACATTACTATGAGAAGATCCAGTAGGTTTCCACATTAGTGATTTTCTAGGTCATAACAAATATTTTAACAAGGCATGTGCAATTCCCAAGCAGTGCCATTGGTGAGTCATAATCTCAGATAATATTTTCCAGAAAAGAACAATAAAAAAATTTAGTGGAAGGGTAAGAGAGTGTAATACCCCATATTTTGTTTTACTATAATATGTTGAATTATTTGAAATTTTATTTAGTTGAGTGTGCAAAACTTAAGTTGGGTGTATTTAGTAATCTATGTTTGGGGCTTTATTAGTCTAACATTGACTAGTATAAGCCTAACCTAACAAACTTAAGTGAGGGGACCCACTAATAATAGGATACCCTCGTCCTTGTCTCCAAACACCTAGAATCCCATTACAATTAGGAAACCTACTAGAATGGGTAGCAGCAGCCTAAAAGAGTTTTACTTTTAATAAAATAGAAACCTACTTTTAATTAAAAAAGGGGAGAGTCCTGCCCAAGTTTTTAAAAAAAAAAGAAAAAAAAAAGGTGGAGAGGATTCAAACGAGAATGGGAAAGAGGCAGGGAGAAAAGGAGGGACCTAGGGCTTGGCTTGGCATCTCGAGGGTTTGAAGACTTCATCTAAGTGTTTCCTTTTGGTTCAGATAGGTTTCTGCACTTCTACGATCTTTGTACTCTCTTTCAATCGATTGAACCCTGTTCTAAGGTGTCTATTATTGCTAAAATTAGGTTTATACTAGTTCTTATGGTTTCTAAACATGCTGAAATAATGGTTACACTTGTTCTAGGATTCATATCATTGCTGAATCAGATTTATACTTGTTTTAGGGTTTCTAAATATATTGAGATCATGTTAATACTCGAGTAGGATTAATGTTAACATAGATATCATATTCTTATCTATATTTGTGAAGAAATCAGATTGATAAATGTGCTAAAAGCCTGAAATCAGGTTTATACCTGTACTAGCAGGTCTGATATAGATGTATATATGAAGGATTCTTACATATATGAGTTTAAATTTGTTTATAAGCTGAAATAGAGAGATTATCTATTTCTCGTAAGTCGTGAAGTAAGTACTACTGGTAATTAATATATATATCTATATGTTGTAGAACTGTTTATAGACTATAAGCGGCATTAATATCTCTGTGAGAATTATTTCTATGCTGCCATCAGTGGTAAAATGTTTTAGAAAAGTTAATAGTATGTTAGTGTTGGTACTATTAATACATCCATGATATTGTAGCTGTAAACAATTATTTCGTATACAACAATCAAATGTATTAGTGTTGAAATCCCTATTTTGTATACTAATAATGATAATGAAAATGTTTCAAAAGGCACCTGGATGATTATACCATTATAGTTGAATGGCAGAGAACATCAACAAAGTATTATGTGGATTAATGGTTAGCTTGACCCTCTCTATGTGTAGCTATGCGATGACCGATGTGTCGCATTAGGAATGTTGATGGTGAACCTTGCCGAGGCTGGTTACCCACATATTGAGCAAAAGGGGTCGATGTTAACACAATATTACCTTATACACGAATGGGTTATAACTTGTGGACCAAAAATTTATAGGGTTCCCTGGTGTTTTATATGTGTACTACTAGATTGTGCAAGTCTGATGAACTTGCATCTAAAGTTTTAGAAAGTGACGTGAATGTCTTGTGTAGGTATTGTTCGGAACTACGTTATGCTTGATCCCTGTTTGGGTACGTAGGCAGCCGCGGTGCGGTTCAGCATAAAATATAAGAAACTTGCTGATGTTGTTGATGTTGAGGTTGTTGTTGATGTTGAGGTTGTTGTTGTTGTCGATGATGTTGATGAATTGACATTTGTGTTTCTTTGATTGTATAAGCTAGTATGTTGTTGATCTAAATTTTATGAGTTGCATTTTGTTTTAACTTTAGTTTAGGCTTATGTTTTGAACTTAATTTTAGATTGAAAGTTCTAGGTTTGGTCTTAAGGAATCGAGTTATGAGTTTGGATTCAGGTTTATACAGTAATTTGAATTCGGGGCGTTACAGAGAGCAACTGAAACAATTAGACTAATAATCTTTACCAAATTTCGTCATAAAAAACTAAATTGTATAGGTGTTACAGAATGTTAAACTAAAGCTATATCAAACAAATGAAAGTACTTACTTGGTAATAGATATCATTTTTTTCTCCCAGATGTGCAACTGATAAATGTAGTAAAAGAACTAGGGAATAGCAGTGTTTGTATTTTCTGGAATCAGGCTATATGATGTATGTGGGGATATTGTTATCTTTCTTATCGATAAATATCATTCTAAGTTTCTCTATTTTTCTCAACCTCCTTTTCCTGCATGGTATCAAAGATTCTTAGTCCAATTTCTTTATCTACTGACTTTGTGCAAAACTCATGGGTTTTTGTTTGCACTGTCAAGCACTAATTACTTGTAATTTTCTCACAATATCTGTCATATCATTTGTTAATGGCAATGGGTCGTGCCAAATTTTTCTCACTTCTCAAACTCATAAATTGCTTAGACCCAGTGATGTAAACGTGAGTGTATGATGTGGGGTCCACAAGATCCTTTCCCATACACGAATATATCTTGGTGGATTCTTGAAGATATGGACAGCAGCTGGTAGTTATCTCTAGTTATCTCTATTTCCTAGTTTAGTTTAGATTCTCTTTATTTTTTAGTAGTTATAATTATCTTTGATTTGTTTCTATCTAGAGTAGGATTTCTTTTTATTCTTTTTTTGATTGTTAAGGCTTAATAACTTACAAATAAGCTGTCAGCCTCCTCTTGTAAAAGCAGTTCAGTTATAATATTATTGGAGTCATTTAAATTCTTGAGTGTGAGACACTTCCGCAAAAGTTTACACTACCCAGTGTTGGGATTAGGGAGCAGGAAGTAGATGGCTCTTATCCTCTGAGAAGCTCATGCAATGGTCAGTGGATGTAACAACTAAGTATGGGATCCTGTCACTAAACCAACTTTTGCAAGAAAATGTGGCACATATATTCCATATTCATCAACAACTAGCTCATTTTCTAAAAGGAAGCAGAGCCAAGGTGAGTACTTTGAAGAGTTGTGTGCCTTGTGCAATGACTTGAACTTTTATGGCTGCCAGTTCATTCCAAGATTCTAACCTCCGCATTCTCCCTACTCTATAAAATTCTGAAAGTTTGATCTGTAAGTTTTGTGGAATTTCGAAACTTAAGAGAATCATTGCCAAAACATTCATAAAACAGCACATGTTAGCGGAATGATAAACAGGAAAACTACCGCGATTGTCAAATGTTTCTGGCACAACAAGAATAGCAGAGTACATGTTCCTTTCAGCCTGAGGGATATGCAGTTTCTCATTCAAAATCCAGTCCCAAATTGCATGCAAGTCTTCAAGTACCTGTAACAAGAGACCCAAATTAGCAGGCATGGAAGTTCCTTATACCTAAAACCACCCAATAACCCTGACAACCAGACCCTACCGAACCAACCCATATGAAGCCTATATTTCCAGATTAGCTGATTCTTTGAAATTTTTTTGAATTATGATCTAACAAAGTCGCGTGTTTCCTACGTAACAACACCAACAAAGAACGTGTTGCTGTCCAACTCAATTAGCAAGTGTAAGACACAACTAATATGTCAGAACACCTGTAAATAATCTATTTCATTTTTTTTTTCATATTTAAATAGTCTATTCCATATGTTTTTTTTTTCTTTTAATCGGCTAGTCAATTTCATATGTTGAGAGGAAATATTTCTTTTATTGCTACCCTTGTCATTTATTGATCTTTTAACAATCAAGCTACTCATTTTATCAATCTTACTTAAAAGATAGAGAACAAGGCAGGAGGGAGAAAAGGAGTTTGCCTGCTGCAGAGGATAATGTTGGGACACATTGAAGTGACCCCTACGAATAGGACGGCATAGGCGATAGGGTTCTTCAGGGGAAATTTTTAGTGCTTCCTCACCAAAAATAGACTCTCTGAACTTATACTCGTCCATATTAAGCTCTCTACCATCAACACCTTCAGGCTGGTCCAAAGATTCATCTTTGTCACCCTTAGTCCGCAAATCTTCTGCAAAAAATTGTTATCTAAGCCTCCAACTTGTGAAAAGTAAGATAAACGAGGAAATAAAAACATGTCAAGAGAAGAATGTATCAAATGGAATAACTTTCCACTCTTTGTGCCCAATCATAATGAATCCAAGTAACTATCAGATGGCATGAAACGTTCAATGTATCAGAAAAGCTAAAAGCATTGTAGGATCCTCTTCTTAGTTATTCTAGGTCTTTAGGCTGATGAATAACCCTTAGGGTGAAATGCCTCAGTCCTACCTCCGGTTATACAGGTCATAAGACTTTACCATGGCTAAAAAGCTAGGACATGCATATTGAATTTGTACCCAGAAGAATACGGCTCACCCTTCAGAAGCAGTCACAACCAAATGGCCTCTACTTCTATGGAAATCTATTATGAGTTAGTGCCTGGTGTCGTAATCCTTGCGGTGGTTGTCAGCCTGCAAGCTACCAGGTTATTTGTTCAGTTTAGTAAAATTACTTTATCACCTTTTATTAGGGCCATGAAGTTGTGACAGAAGGCTATGTAGCAAATTGTTAGCACACAATTTTGGCCACCCCCAATGCATTATGCACTGAGGCTAGGAGATCCGGATTTATGGTTTGACATGTAGGAATAGAACAAGACAAATCGGTAGAGTGTTAGTTTCTATTTTCTACCTTATTAAGAGCTAACTTACAACTACTCATAAAAAAGAAAATTAAGAACTAAAGTAAAACTAGAAGATATGTTTTCTGGGCTCTGGCATCTGTTTTATATAGCAATGCAACTAATGATCCTTCAGGAAAGACTTGCAAGAAGTGAAGGATTCAATTTGTAATTTGGTAAAATAATAACAACATATAACAATCAGCCAGGAAAAGGAAGCTCATGGCAGATGAGGTAAGATTAAACAATGCATAGAATGAAACAGAGTTCATTATAGAAAGCACAAAGTACTGTTCAAAGCTTAATTAGTAGCCAGTGTATAGTACAATAAAGTATAATGAATAAGAATAGTTGAATGTGGTCTGTGGAATATGAGAAGCTGTCTACACTTACCTATTTCTGCAGACAGATTAGTATTTTTCTCCATCACATTTGTCCAAGTAAAGGTCGAATCACTCCTACTACTTTGAGGATTATATCCATCAACACGTACCATCTGCACATACAAAAATCAAACATAAAAAACAAAAAACAAAACTCACTGACTTTGACCTGAATGTAAAATGCATTTGTAAGGTCGACATAGTTCTTTGGGGTTATGATGAATTTGCATTAGAAATGAGATTTACAATATGTCCAGGTAGTAACGGTCAATAATGGACTAAAAATTAACTGATACTCACATGGCTCTAGCAAGCCATCTGATCAACTGCCATAATTTCAAGCGCTCGCTTGCTTACTAAGACTATGTAACTCTTCACCTAGACCCCAAGGACCTAGTTTTGGTCCTTTTGGATATAAGTACAACTATATAAGACTAGTTTTTTATAAAGTAAAATTTCCAGATAATGAGAGTCGAACCATCTTCATAAATATCTTATGCCAAAAAGAAACTCAAGTTTAAAGATTTAAAAAAAAAAAAAAGAGAGAGAGAGAGAGAGCCAATTAAAATAAAGGTTAACCAGAAAATGAGTTTCCCAGTAAGTTCCCTTGTTGACTGACAGTTATATTCGTCAGCCACATATGAGAGATTTTCGTATAAGTACAATGCAACCTAAGATTGATTCAGGATAAGACCAGAGGCATGAATATTTTGATATACCTTACGAGGAAAAGAGTTATTTGCTACTTCTTCATCCAAGAAGGGAATCTTCAGCAAAGAAGCAATCTGAAAGAAGCAATCAAAAGAGAGAATTTTCTGAAAGTATAAACTTCCAAAGTTCAGTAATAAAGTTACACAAAAAAGAGCATTCACTTACAATATCATATGCCTTCTCACGCTCCAAGTGCTGAGAAGGAGTAATTTGAGAATTAAGCATCTGAAATACCAAAAGCCAGTAACACACAAAAAATCATCAACAGACGAAAAAGCAAAGAAGGAACTGGAGAAAATAAATATAACGAACTATGGACAATATAACCACTTTCAAAACTCAACTAAAATAATACCTGATCTGGGACATTTAGCTTAGACCCCTCGTTCTTTCCACTCATATAGTGAGCAATAAACTGAGGAACATTAAACGGGGTCTGTTGTTGTGCAAGGCCTATTCGAATATTCATAGAACCTAGACATTCAAGCAATACATAAGCTAATAATTAACATGTTAAAGCCTCCATAAAAAGCAGCAAATTATGATAACAACAAATGTAGTACCAAATGGAGATGTCTTGATCATTTAGTAATAACTAGATAAAAGTAGTACCAGAATGCGCGCTTCAATGAATTGTTTGACATCTATCTCGCTAGACCAAGTATTCAATTTTCTTTGGGAGAGGATAATTACTTTAAGATCGAAGTAAAAAAAAATTCTTAAGTGACTTTTTTAGTCGTTCTCTTTCGTTGTTCAATTCTTTAATGAATTTTTGGCCAAAACTAATATTTGTAACAGCTAATTTAGCATTATATACATGAAAAATAAGTCATGAGAACTTCACTTTCTGGGGAATGTGTTCCATCACGAGTTCAAAATCAAAAGGAACCGAAAACTACGTTAAATTTGGCAATTTACTGGCGGACATTGCTTTTTCTCCCTATGTTGCAAGAAATAAATATTCGGATGCGGAGAGGTTTGAACTTTCTTTTCTGAAAAAAGGTACTACCAATTTCCCATAGGAATCTCAATTTCCAGGAAAATTTCTGAACCAACAGCGGAAGTTTATGGGTTCGGATGGGAAAGGTTTGAACTTGCTTTCCTGCAAAAGGGTACTTCCAATTTCCAATAGGAATCTCAATTTCCAGAGAAATTTCCAACTCAACAGCGAAATTGAGCAGGTTTTTCAAGAACCATAAATGCCAACTGAAATTATTAGCTACTAATCATACCCTTTCAACAATGTGCGTTTGTCAAAATCCTAGATAATAAAAAAACCATGGAAAATTATAGGAAAACAGAAGATGATAAGACAGAGAGGGGGGTTTAGGGTTTCAAACCTGGATTTATGACTACAAGATTGGCACCTCGTTCGGCAATGAACTGAGAAGGAACGATAGTTTTGAGGTAATCCTGTGGAGAAAGAAAATCAGAAGAAGGTGAGAAGAAAGAAATCAAACAATTGAATGAGAGAAGAAAGATGGAAAGGAAGTGAAGAGAGAGACGTAGACTGACCATGGAGTTCAGGCGTCTCTGTAAAACTGAAACGCCCGTTTTGGTGCTGTGGAACTGAGGACGTTGAGGCGCTTTGAGCTTATAAAAATATGAACAGGGACTGGTAATAACTTCCACCCACTTTTTAACTTGTTACCCAGTTGTTCTTACACTCTACTTACACTCCTTTGGGCCACATGAAATCCTTTGGCTGAACTTTGTGAGAATAATCTCCTCACCATGTAGATCATCTCACAAAAAAATGTCTTCAAACATCCATTTGACAGTTAATTTTGAAACCCTTGCAACATCCTCACGTAGATAGCATGGCTCTCCAGACACCATGCGCAGATGATCTAAGAGCTATGTTTTTATTAAGATGATGTCTTCACCATGTAGATCATCATCGCAGAAAATCATATCATTTTAGAACTTAGAAGTACACTTCAGAAAATTTTATTAGAATTAGTAGTAAAATAAATTCTTCAAAATTTCATAGTGTAAATGAGAGGTAGAAATTTTATAATGATATAACTTTTTGTGAAGATAATCTCAATGATAAAAAGATCACCATTGCCAAAAAAAACATCCCTTAGATCATCTCAACATGGGCCCCGGAGGATACGTAGTCAATGTTGTGGTCATAAAATAATGTTTTTTCTGACATTATTCATCATAAATTATCACAATCACTTTGTGGCATTTCTAGAATGGAAGTTTTAGATTTATCCACTGGATTTAGTCAGTTTACTTAACCACTGTTGCATAGTTGAACGGCATAAATCAATGGCTTATTATACACAATCTATTATCTATTATCTATTATCTATACTATATTACTATAGCTAAAGCGTCTGACATGGCGCCTCATCTATCCACGTGGCATACTCAACTCTCATAAAGCCACGTCACAAAAAAGCTTACGTGTCATTGTTTTAAGTCATAAATAACTATCCCATTTAATGACCTCTTATAAATGTACATTATTTTTTAGGCATAAATTTCTCTCATATACACTTTCTATTACCTAAGGGCATCCACAGCGGTGCAAAATTTTGGCCAAATTTGCAAAAAAAGTTCCGTAGTGGAGCAGGCTAAAAGTGGAAA
>MVGT01002172.1:23841-37587 GCA_002174775.1 Macleaya cordata
GGTGTCTGATGCCAGGCGGCCCCCAGGGACACCGCCTGGCATTTTTGAAAAAGTTTTTTATTTTTTTAATTACCATTATATCCCTATTTTACTATTTTATCATTTTTTTTGTTTGAACCCAAATAACTAACCGATGTGTAACTTTTACATATAGGGTAAATTGGGTAAGCCAAATTTGGCTTTTACCCTTGGACCACTGTGGATGGCCTAATTGGATACAAGCTTCCATGTCATTGTTTTAAGTCATAAATAACTATCCCATTTAATGACCATAATTTTGCTCAAAAACTCCATTTTTGACTGTCAAATACAAAAAAAACCCACAAACATTTCATAATAGCCAAAATCTCCTTCTTTTTTTTTTGATTTTACCATTTTATACTTTTTAAGGGATAAAATTTCTATTTACCCCACTAGTCAATAATTCTTTTTTTTAATTCCGTGTTTACCCTTTTTTAATTAGAGAATAATATCTTAATAAGATTCTATTCCTTAATTGGTGCTTAATTGATAATTTTAAATTAATTAGTTTCCTATTTTGTTTAAAATTATTTTTATCTCCTTAATATTTTAAAGATTTTTTTTTTCTATAAACTACTACATTTATTGTTATTTTCTAACATAAAAGACAAAAGAGAAAAACATTTTGATTTCACTTTTTTTTGTTAATAAAACAATAGTTCCACTAGTGCATTATGAATAAAAAAACCATTCTCTCATTTTTTTTGTTACGAATCATATTTGTGTTTGAGTTTTTTTTCTCCTGCAAAATATATTTTTTCTAGATCAAATTAATTTTTTTTATGCATTACAATTGTAATGTGTATTGATTGACTTAAAAATTCATTGTTTGATTTTTTTTTGTGCAAAAATAATTTTTGCCCATTTGAACATGAAATAATGAGGACTATTAAAGGTAGATGGGTTTTAACCACTTTCATCTTTAAATCGAAGCTTTATTATTTATACTTCGTTTGAACATTGCAAAATTTTTGCACGTGTCAATCGTTTTGCATTGACTCTATGTTTCTTTAATCGTTTTGCATTATAATTTTTGCATTTTATATTACAGGAATAAAAATTCGGTTGTTTCATTTTTGGTTGTGCAAAAATTATTTAGACTCGTTTGTTTCATTTTTGTGCATATGCTAAAAATATTTTGCACGTTTAAGTCATTTTGTACTAACTATATTTTTTGTTAATTAATTCTGAAATTTTGTATTGGCAAAAAATGAGCCATAAAATTAAGCAAATGACTACATAAAAGTGTTGTAAACAAATGTTATGATTATAATAGGCAGAATTTGAAAATCTTAATTAGGGATAAAACTTAGGTTAATTTAAGTATGATCTAATTGAAAGAATATTTTTAAGAAAGATTTAATATCTTATCTAAATTAAATGCTTCAATATATCCTAAATTTTGGGTGTTTTAGTCATTCTCCGTTTAATGACCTCTTATAAATGTACATTATTTTTTAGGCATAAATTTCTCTCCGATACACTTTCTATTGCCTAATTGGATACATTTAATAACATATTATTGTATATTGCGACAACAATGTTAATATTTTTGGAATCAGTTTGAAATAAATACCATATATAACCTTCTAATTCAAAACTTAATTTACATTTCTATATAATTTATCACTAATTATTTCTTAAAAAAATTTAAATTAACGATATTATTACCTAAATAAACAATTTTCTTATTATAATGCCTTTTCTTTCTCATTATCTCAAATAAACATCCTCTCACTCTTCCCTAATTACCATTAGTAAGTGTGGATTCTCCACCACCTATTAAATTGTAAATCAATTAAATTTTGGAAAGTCAGCAACCTATCTCCACGATTTTCCATTGGCAACTAATGTTTAGGCCATTTATTAACTTTCCAATTAAATTTTTAAAATTGTATTTACGTATTAATGTGCATTTTAAATTCTATTCACATCTATATGCATCTTCTTAATTTATTTTGTCCCTATCTAATTTATCTTATAATTGTAACTCCCACAAAATACACATTATCTTCTCAGATGGGCAGATTTGTAGAATTTCGTTATGATCACATTACGCTATTCTGAAAATAAATCTTTACGTTTCGTTCATATTACAGGAACAACAACACAAAAAGTCAAATGTAAATTGTCTTCCTTCTCTCTTCTCCACATATTTCATTTACCCAAAACCTCAAGATTCACAGTTTACAAAATGATTATTTGATGAGTATTGCTAGGGGACATCCACTTGGGCCACCTAATATGTGGGCCCACATGTCGATATCCAAAGTATGTTTTCTGATCTAGATGGTCTTCTCACCATTAAGATAATCCTCACTAAAAAAAATTAGCATGTTCTAAAATATCTAATCCCCTCAAAATCTCCTTAAAATTAAATCACTTTTTGATTTTTTTAAACTATTGATTTCCAAACATTTTTTTATGGGATTTTAAGTTTTACAATAATATGAATTTTTTTTAACAATGATTTATATGGTGAAGAAATCAGTCCTTAAAAATCACTTTTGGTCGTCTTTTTTTAACTGTTGATTTCCAAACATCTTTTTTGTGGAATTAGAAGTTTTATAATGATACGAATTTTTGTAACGATGATTTATATGGTGAAGAAAATATTTTCTCCAAAAATTAATCCCAGGATCATCTCCACGGTGCTATTTTGTGCGCCCTTCTTAAAAGAAGTTCAAAATGGGGGTTACCCTAGCATTTCTCTTATTTATTTTGAGTTATTTAAACTAAAATAAATTATTTTCCAGTATTTTAGCCTTTTTTACCAAAGCTTTTTAAAAAGTATTAAAAATAAAAAAAAATATAGGATGTACATTAATTTCAATAACTTTTTCACACTTTAAAATATATAATTCTTAAAAAAACTGAATAAAAGTTATTTATTTTCAAATAGTACGATTTAAAAATAAAATACTTTATAACTATATTAAAAGAATAAAAAGGTTGAGAGAAAAATAAATTTACTTAAGAACAAAGAACTTCTGATAACAAACTTGCAATTTTATATAAAAATTTCTTGAACACAGATAAAATGATTGGTAAATACAATTTAAATTAAAAATTAAACATCAATTCTTTTAAAAATTACTGACTTGAGCAAAGTAAGTGAAAATTAATCTATTTTCGATATCTTTTAGATTAACAATATATCCCCTAACCTAGCAGAATAACTAACGTTGAACATGCAATATTTTCGAAGTCTCTTTTAATATACATGCAATATTATCTAAGTAACAATTCCATGATTCAATAACGATTCAATCAACATGAATTGAAAGTTTAAGGATTATATATATTGCATCCTCACAGTATCCGTGATTCTGCCGTTAGAAGGCACACGTGCGTCTCAAAAAACTAAATTATCCTAAAAAAAATGGTGCAGAGTAGAAATTAACCCTGAGAGAAACCAAAATGGAGAGATGGGTGATGGTGTTTTAGAACCATTGTAGAAGAAAGGGTTTATCCCCTTCTTAGTTTTTTGACATTAGCTGCTCTTCTTTACCTAAACTTCAGTGACAAGTTCAGATTTCCGATCGTATGGCTGCCTAAGATGAACTTCATCAGTATAAATTCCACTCGTTTCGTCATCACCAGTGATGGTGGGGAGGAATCACCATTGTTTGTCGAACTTGGGCTTTTAGTGATGGAAATAGTTCAAATTCTCTTCAAATCTCACCTGGTGTCTTTGATGAGAGGGTCTTTCAGGTTCGTCCTTGTAAATTAGAACAATTGGTTAATATTTTTATCTTTTTTATGTAGTCAATTATAGTGAATTTCTCTTAACTTTTAATACTTTTATCTAGATTTAATCAATTCATTGATATCATTGGAAAGAACCCAATACAGAGAAGGAAGAGCAGTAGATCTCATTCTCTGAAAATTTATGATGAATTTGAGGATGGAGAAGATGAAGTGGTGGTGAAGGAGTAGAAGTAATTAAGAATTCTGATAAAAAGTAATTAAGAATTCTGATTAATCAAATCCCTAAACACCAACATCCATCTCTCCATTTTAGTTTCTCTCTCAGGGTTAATTTCTACTCTGCACCATTTTTTGGGATAATTTAGTTTACCCCCCAGAATAATTGGCTAATCAGACTTACCCCCCTAAAAAAATGGAGCGTGCGAGACGCACGTGTGCCTTCTAACGGCAAAATCACAGAAACCGTGAGTTTGAGGGAGTAAGTTCAATATCTGATCTTTGAGGGGGGTAAGTTCGATTGGCCAATTATTCTGGGGGTATACTAAATTAACCCTATATTTATTTATTTATTATAAAATAATATTTAACATTAGTTAAATTTGCAATATATATATATATATAAGAAGAATGAAATATTAAAAATAAATAAATACCCATACTTTGCACGGGCTATAAAACTAGTAATATACTATAGGAGAATCCTTGGGTTAACAAAACTCTCTCTCTTAGGTGTGGGTTAAAAAAACCTACATTATAAATACCTGGCCTAATTTATTATCTATTATTGGGTTAACAAAACCCTCTCTCTTAGGTGTGGGTTAAAAAAACCTACATTATAAAAATATGACCCAATCTATTATCTATTATTGGGTTAACAAAACCCTCTCTCTTAGGTGTGGGTTAAAAAAGCCTACATTATAAACATATGGCCCCATCTAAAACAACTAAATCTTCTAATTATCTATAAAAATATTTTTATAAAAATTTTTAAAAGAAGCCCCGTACCTTGCACGGGATATAGGGGCTAATTATATATATATCTAACCCCCCTTATATAACCTCGCGTCTGCGGGGCCAACATGTAATGCATCTAGGAGCTGATTTTTGGGAGGATATTCTCCCCACTATGTTTTTCATCATATTAAAAAATCAGCTCGTTTTAAAACGTCTAACCCCCTCAAATTAGCCGTTAAAAAATTTTCAAGTTTTAAACTTTTTTTTTTGACCGTTGATTTAAAACGGGTATATTTGAAGTTAGAAGTTATAAAACAGGTTGATTTCAGGTAACTATGTTCTCCTTTCATGTAGATCATTCTTTCCAAAAATCAGTCCGTGGATGCATTATGTGTGGGCCCCATAGGCGGGGGTTATATAAAGGGGCTATATAACCTGACCCTATATATAGAGAGAACGGATCGGTGTACAACCTTATTTGTACATCGTTATATTTACATTGATTGTAGGGCCCACATGGTGAGGAACTAAGGACTGATATTTGGTGAGAATAATCTACAAGATGAGTAGAACGTCTCTTCTAAAAATCATATCATTCTAAAATTACTAGCCCCATAAAAAATTGATGGGAAGTTGACTAAAAATTAATGGTGAACAATGAATGATGATGAAAAAAAGTCAATTTTTAATGGGGTACAACTTTAAAATAATTTAATTTTTAATAAGGATGATCTACAAGGTGAAGAGAACATTATAAAAAAATATCATCCCTTAGATCAACCTCATATGGGACCCACATACCAATGTACATATAAAATGTATAAATAAGACTGTATGTGGATCCGTTCTCATATATATATATACTACATAAAGGGGTTGGCCCTTTAGCTATTTGGGCTGGCTTCACACCCATAGCCACATAAGAGCAAGTCTATTGGGAGGGATTGAGCTTGTTGATCAACAAATTTTCTCCCATAGTAGAATCCCTAAACATCTAAAAATGGATCCCTTTCCACTGGAATAGGGATCCTTAGTGGAGAGTTGGATTATTGGGCGGACAGTTCACTAATTGAGCGTCACGCTCACTGACTGAGTGCACCGCTCAACCATCGAGTGTCACGCTCAACTGTTGAGCGTGCGCTCAGTCAGTGAGCGTGACGCGGAATTAGTGAACGATCCACTCAAACAGTGAGCGTCAAGGAATATAGCCGTTCCCAACAGCTATATTTCCTCCAACGGCTATTTTGTCTCAACCCCATTATATAATCAGGACCCTACCCCTTCATTTTCTCCACTTCAAACCCTCTCCACTTGAATCCCTCTTCACTCTCAAAGTTCATTACATCATTTTCTTTTAGCTAGTTTTCAATTTCTTTTGCAAACATGAGTGACGCTAAACGTGGGGAAAGGTATACGTCTGAAGAGGATATAACAATTTGTAAAGCTTATGTTTCCATTAGTGTTGATGGAGATATTGGTGCGGGACAAAAAAAAGACACTTTTTGGGGGAGAATTTTTGACAAATTTACAACGATGTTTGAAAATCGTGAAGGTCGAACTCAACACGGGATAAACAATCGGTTCGTTGTTATAAGTAGAGAAGTCTCAAAATATGTAAGCATCCTGAAACAATATCACCGAAATAGGGCGAGTGGTTGGTCCGAACTTGACATTGTAAGTAACTACTCATTTAGATATTATTATAAATTTACTAAGTTTTATTTTATTTTATGTCATTCAGCTTATGTGTTCATTTCGTTGTAGATTCGTAACGCCCGTAGAGAGTACGAAGCCAAAGAGAAAAAACCATTTGTATTAGAGGAATGTTACCAAATTCTCTTAGTAATTCCGAATTATAATATGGACATGATTCAAACGAACACGTTCAATATGGATCTAGAGGTAGGCGGAGGTTCAAACCCTGTCACACCTACGGTAAATGCCCGCAACATTAATCTGAACTTAAATGTAGAGAATTAGGGTTCGGAGCCAAACAATTGAACCCAATCCCAACAACTGAATCTTATAGAGAGACCAATCAGAACCAAAGCTCAAAAAAGGGCTCATCGATCAATGGCTTCATCATCTTCTTCTTTCGATTCATTTGTAGCAGACACTTTACCTTCTACAACAATTACAACGAAACTCAAAAAAAGAGGGATGATGCCCAAATAGTGCATAATGAGTCAATAGCAGATTTTGTCCAAATCAAGAGTGAAGAGTTAGAATTAAAAAAAATGAGAAGAAGAAGATCGCATCATCGCGATGGAAACCGATGAATTTCCACCGGCAAAAATGCAATATTGGGAAGGAAGTCAAGCAGAGATACTTCACAGTAGGGGTTGTCTGTAATTGAAATTTATATGCATCCTAGTGCTAGTTTAGTTTTTATGTTAATTTTACCTTTTTCTTGGTTGGTACGTAGTCTTGGTCATTTACTGATATTAAATAAAATTATTGTTGTTAATTTTTTGGCCTAAATTGTCATCCAATTTAAACAACTAACACTAATAACATTACGACATAAAGCAAAACTAAACTACCTAAGTTGAAAAATTAAACCACCCACAATACAACTTACTAGGGGGACCCAACTCCCTCTTCCATACTTTACCCAGATGTGTTGAACGAGATCATCCCTTAGCTCGTCATATTTTTTATCATTTTGCATTTGAGCTCCTCTTGCAGTATATCGACCATAAGTCAGTCATCGGTGCACCTATGGTCGAATGTCTGCTACGTGGGTCCATTTAGAGTCCCAACATTCGTCTTCTACAATCATATTGTGCAAAATTATGCAAGTCCTCATAATTTTGTCAATTTCATCCTTATCCCATCTCTTTACGGGTCCAGAAGCAATAACAAACTTTGCTTGCAACACTCTAAATGCACGCTCGACATCTTTCCTTTTTGCTTATTATTGTTGGTTGAATAGCTGCTTTTGGGGGGAATCTGCCACCTCAAACGATTTGACGGTTGTCGCTAGTTTAGGCTATATCCCATCTACCAAATAGTACCCCATATTATATGCCCTTGCACCTACGGTGAAATTAATACTTGGGGCAATACCGTTGAGAACGTCGTCAAAGAGGTTAGAATTATCAAGCACATTCAAATCATTACAAGACCCTAGTGTATCAAAGAAAGCATACCAAAATCATAAATCGTGAGATGTAACAACTTCAAGAATAATGGTTAGCTTTGGTACGTGTCCCCTGAATATTCCTGCCCAAGCAACCGGACAATTCTTCCACTCCCAATGCATACAATTTAGGCTTTCTAACATTCCAGGGAATCCCCTAGTTTTAGTTGTCATGTTCTCTTTGTACATGTCACCCCACATTGGGTGTGTACCAAACCTTGGGCCCAGCCCATGGGCTTTTCAAGGCCCAAACAAAAATTTTTATGGTGTTACATAAGTAGTTCAAGACCAACATGTTAAGGTATTTCCATGAAGTTGTATTTTAGAATACAAATAGCCTAAGAGCATATATCATGGCATCAAATCTACCCGAGAGTTCATTATTGATTTGTTATTGATTTGCACTCAAGGCACCAAGACTTGTCATATGGTCACAGTAAGAGCTATAATGCCATCAAGCTCATAATCTTTTACGAGAGCTTACTCTTTAGGTGGCTCCAGCAGGCTCAAAATCTTCTTCGAGAGCTTACTCTTTAGGTGTTACACCGAGTTCAAAATCTTTTACGAGAACTCACTCTTGAGGTGTATAGCTAAAAAAATACCAATAAGGCATAAATGCTAGGATAGCTCCTCCACACTAGTTTGGTTCGAAATAGTTCGAGAGAAGTAACAAATATACAAACTAGGATCAACCCACACACATTCAATCAAACACAAGATACAAATATAAGTTCAGAAAAGTTCGAGTGAAATGTGTGAAGCAAGGAACTTGAGATCTCAAAGTCTATTCTCTAGAGATATGCAATAAATCCAAATACTCATGATCTTAAGAGCAAGTGATCAAAAACATTATCTAAGGTATTCAAGATGCATAAGGAAAAGATCACAGCAAAAACAACAAGTCAAGACTAAATCAAAGTACAAATGATCTGCGTGCAAAGCAAAGATACAACGAGAGAAAAAAATGCATAAAGGCCATGAATTTTTAAAACACTAAGTATCACAAAATTTCTCCTAGAATGCACAAAAATCGATGCAATGCAAACTAGAAGAAACACACTTAACTACCTATTACGAGAGAAAGACAAGTAACAATAGGGGTAGAAGAGTGAAACAAGGTGAGCTCAAGAAAAGGAGACTACACCAATTGCCCTTCCAAGAATATCAAATGACAAAGAATCTAAAGACTAGGAGAGGATATCAACAACTTTAATCACAGTCGGCACATACTCATGATAAAACACCTTCTCTTCAACTAAGTCATGGATAAAGTGAAGCCTAATATCTATATGCTCAGTTCTAAAGTGTTAAACATGAATCATGGTGATACCAAAAGTACAAGAGTTATCACAACAAACAATTATAGTGGCATGCTAAAGATCATGATTAATAATCAAATGTAACATCCAAGATAATTGAGTGAAAGACAAACCTGTCGCGATATCCTTTGCCTTATTTGTGGATAAGGATTGAGAGTCTTGCTTTTTGCTCTTCCTATCATCCACATTTATGGCCCAACTTGTATCAAAGATGACACAACCATTGAGATTCGTTGTCCTGTTCATTTCAAATTCTCTTGATTTTTCTTTCTTGTTTCTATTGATTTCTTCTGCACAATCACAAGAGATTCATCAAAAGAATCGGGTTTCTCTCAGAGAGAAACCACCCATAAGAACCGAGAGAAACCACTAACCATAATCAAAATAAAATAATTCAACACTTACGGTCAAGGAACCAAAAAAAACCAAATATCTTGAGAGAGATTCAAAGACATTGGTTGGCTCGAATTCAATTAAGACGACAAGCTAATATACAGAATTTACATCTTGTTACCTCATTCGATTCCGATGATTACATCCCCACTAATGTTATTGGGGATGTGGGGCCTTGCCCACTTGAGTTGACTGGTGTTCAATGTTGTCAAATCGTTTCTTCACCCACACCAACTTCTCTTTCTTCTCCAATCTCTCCAGTCAAAGCTCTTGCTTTACCTTAAAGTTGCTTGAACTTCTTGAGCAATTCCTTTTCTCTTTGCGATCGGTGGAGGTCTTCAAAGTAGAAATTGAAAGTATTTTGCAAGTGACTTTGATATCTACAATATCATGTGTGGATACTTTGAGGCGATCTCCTAGTGTCTCTTGACTTGGCTTGTGGCTTGGCAACCTTCTTTGGAGTTTATTGCTTGCCAACTTGCTTTGGAGCTTGTTTGTCGGCTTGCTTAACTACTCTCTTTTGTAGAAGAGGAGGAACCTTAGCTTTCACAAAGGTCGTCGAAGTTAAAGTGCTAACAATCTTACTTGGATCAAACCCGAGTCCCTTCTTGTCACCTGAATTCTTTGATCCTTTCAACATTGACACAAGATTGTTCGACTTGTGATTAAACTTAAAGAGCATCTCTTTAGACTCTCTCAGCTCTTCCTTTACTCTCTTCACCTCATCAAGGAGAGATGTGACTCTCTTATTTGCCACCACAAGCTCGTTTTTGAGAAACTTGATTTCCTTTTATTTCCCTTCAAGAATCTCTTCGGCTTTCGCCTCTCTCTTGGAGGCTTCTTCCACTTGAAGAATTAGATCATTCTTCTCAATTTCAAGACTTGAGATCTTCAGTTTTAGCTCTTTTTTATCCTTAGACAAGCTCTTATTATTTTTTTAAATTCTTGAAAACAATTCTTCTTCCTGGAGATCATCTTCACTCTCG
Source organism: Macleaya cordata (assembly GCA_002174775.1). Lineage (NCBI taxonomy): Eukaryota > Viridiplantae > Streptophyta > Magnoliopsida > Ranunculales > Papaveraceae > Macleaya > Macleaya cordata. The sequence goes on from MVGT01002172.1 coordinate 34,368, forward strand.
TCTTCCTCACTAGAGGCTTGAACATTTCTCTCATCCTTTATTTGCTCATGTGAGGAGGCATGTGAAGCAGTGAATGCAACATAATTTCTTGTCGTTGCTTCTTCACTATCATGAGAAGTATCGGATTCCGATGTTGAATCATCAAAAATAACGTTCATCGCTTTTTTGCCCATAGAATCTCCAAAGCTTCTCTTATTTGGGCTAATGTTTGCCATGTGTCCAAATCCTTGACACTTGAAACATTGAACCTCATCACTCTTCTTCTTCTCAAAACTCTCTTCATCGTATTTAGACTTGGAGAGGGAAGAGTTACTCTCATCGAGTTCTTAAAATCCTACATTCTTCATTCTCATGTATTTCATGAATTTCCTTGTGAGAAAATCAATTTCTTCATCACTTGAATCATCAAAGGATTTGTCTTTCGACTTACTAGCTTTTTTGGCGGCCTTAAAAGCTATATTCTCGGACTTCTTTGAAGAACGGAAGTTTGACTCGAATGTCCAGAGATTTCCTGCAAGTTTCTCAGGTAGAAGAGCATAAATATCTTTACTTTCATCAGTAGCCGTAACCTTGACTTCAAATCTTTTAGAGAGAGATCTTATAACCTTACAGACTATTTTAGAGTTAGAAATATTCTCTCTTGAGGCAAACATATTATTTACAATCTCACCAAGTTTGCCATAGAACTCGTTGAAGGTCACATTCTCCTCCATTCGAAGATTTTCGAATTGAGTTGTCAATATTTGCAACTTTGCAACTTTACAACTTTGACGGTCTGGGTACCTTCATGTGTGACCTTTAATTTGGCCCACGCCTCCTTTGCCACGCAATTAGATATGCTCTGAAACTCATCGGCTGTAACCGCATTAAAGATAGCATTCAGACCTTTATTGTTATAGTTGGCCTTTAAAATCTCATCCGAGGTATGGGTGTCAACGGGACGGTTCCGGATCCGGTACCACTAGGATCCGCGGGTACGGCTACCCGATACCCGTTTTTAATTTTTAATTTTTAATTTTTTTTACATAAAACTTATTTGTATTTTCGTATTTTATTCAATTATAAAATTTATTTTATTATGAAATTTGTTATATAATAGTCATTGGTTTCTTTTTTAATTAAAAAAGTTAAAAAAATTAAAAAAATATTATATAATAGTAAATTAAATTATAAAATTATAAAATTTATACAGAACCGGGTACCCGCGGGTACCTGTTGGGTGGATCCGAAATTAAACGTATCCAAAACGGGTAGATCCGAAATGGATCCGAAATTTATCGGATCCACAAAATGAGGTCCTGGAACCGCAAAAAACGGTTCCGGTTGGTATTTTGGTACCCATTGACACCCCTAATCCGAGGTCCATTCATCTCTCGGTTTGGGACTATTCACAGCAACGCCATCAATTCTGGCAGTCGTGGTTAGAGGGGACTAACCATCTTCTACAACCATCTAAACTCTTTCATCTATAGAGCTTAGGAAGGCTCTCATACGTGTTTTCCAATACGCATAATTGCTTCCATTGAACAATGGAGGTTTGTTCACGGAACTTCCTTCCATATTTCACTACAAGGATCTCACCAGGATGGTAAAGCCCTAAATAGTGAACTATGCTCTGATACCAATTGAAAAATCACCTACTCCTAGGTTTAGGTCACAACACTAAACACTAATCTAGGTGTATGTGGAAGGGGGATCAATATCTACCAAATTAAAATTTAATTCACAATTAATTCATAATAAGTAGAAATTGAAACAAACAAGTATTGACTTATTCGATTCTCGAATGCCGGAATTAAGAGAGAATCAAATATTTTAATCTTGTACAAAAATCATTTACATATAAACATTCAACACAAATGATTTTTGTTGACGGGAAAAATCTAACGGAAAAAACTCTGGGACTTAGTCCAGAAATTACCACTAAGAGTTGTGAGAAATCTTACAACCGTTCACATTGACAACAAAAATCCCTCATGCAAACTCGACCGATCTTTCTCAACGACTTGAGTCTATGAATCGCCGCTTCAATGGTATGTGCGTCTCCAACTCTGAATCCACCAAGCCCCACACTTGTTAGCTTGAATCCACAAGCCTGCACCTCGCCGGAACTCCACCGACGAACTCACCGGAACTCCACCGGTGACCGTAATGGTGTTTGAAGATTTGGTGTTCTTCAATACTTTGTAGCTCTCATGCTAGAATGATATGAAAAATCAAGCCAAACTGAAAAGCCCTATGAGAATAGAAGAAAATTAACTCTCATGGAGGAGTGAGCAATCTCTCTCTCAAGAACTTGGAAGTCCTAGTTTTGGAAAAGATGACTACAAAGATGTTCTAGGGTGTTTCTGTCTCTAAAACCTCTAACTCTCTCACTCTCCTTAGATGCATCACCTAAAATGCATTTCTTCTCTTCTATATAGAGAAGGAGCAAAACCTAAGGTCTTTAGTCCAAAAGACCAAAATAGTATAAAACCCTAGGCCAAAAATCGCACAAAAAAAAAAGTTCCAAAATTTACGAAACGGACTTCAGATGGCCTGAGTATCGATACTGGCAAAATTGGTATCGATATTAGCTGATGCCAGCTGAGTGAGTATTGATAGTACTGAAGGAGTATCGATTCCAGCTAAATTGATATCGATACTAGCAAGCCAGTATCGATATTCACCTTGTAGGTATCGATACCACTCTGCTGAAATGCGTAGAATGGGCCTAAAAGATGTTCTAAATTGTGAAAACCCCGTTAATAATAATAATAATAATAATAATAATAAAGGAAATAAAAGCAAAACAAACAAAAAAAAGTAGCAAAAAAAAAAGAAAAAAGAAAAAAAATGCAAGAAAGAAAGATGAGAGTAAAAGAGAGAGTAGGAGAGACTTTGAGAGAGGGAGTGAGAGAGAGATCATGAGGGAGAGAAGCTGAGAGAGAGTGAGAGAGGCAGATCGTGAGAGAGAGTAAAAGAGAGAGTGGGAGAGACTTTGAGAGAGGGAGAGCAGAGAGAGGAGGAACGAGAGAGAGCTGAGGGGAAGAAGGAAGAAGAAGGGGACATCAGTAGCAGCAGCAGCTGCTGCTGTCCACGCCGGAGGAGGAGCAGCTATTGCCAGCGGCAGCAGCTATCGTCCAGCTGAAGGAGAAGAAGAAGGAAGAAGGAGGAGAAAGAAGAAGAAGAAGAAGGAAGAAGGAGGAAGAAGGAGGAGAAAGGAGAAGAAGAAGAAAAG
>MVGT01002172.1:40139-54351 GCA_002174775.1 Macleaya cordata
GTATTGATCTTGAAATAATTCTGACTGGGGTAACCCGGTCGTGTTCCTTGGCTATACTAGTAGAAGTACACTGCTATTGTTTGTATATGTATATGCAGGATTTTCTTTGATGTTCAAATCAACTATATAATATGCATTGCTTTTATAAATGCTTTTGAGCTGTTATCGGATTAATCGCTGCATGTGATGGTATTAGGATAGTTGATCTACCTACTGAGTTTCTCACCCAATTATTTTCTTGGTTTTACAGTTGACATTTTGAGGATCGAGGATCCTTAGTGGTGCTGTGACGAGGTTCTCTTAGCGAGGGATTCCTTGTTTTGGGTTGATGTAGGTTTCCCTCTCTTCAGTCACAGTGGGCGTGTTACTATTTCTAATCACTTTTCTTGAGACTTACGTTTATGGCTCGGTTGTGAGCCTTATGTTACTTTTATCATATGAAAACAACTCCTACTTTATCTTTCTCACTATATATATTTTTACAAGAAACAACAAACGTAACTATATATCATATCACAATTATATCCATGTTAAATGAAAGATTGAATGTCGTAGTTATTTGCAGGTTTCTCCTGGTCCTACATCGTTGGGATTTCAGTTGAGTTGAGAAAAAAAAATGGGTGGCAATTTTAGTGCATACCCTTAGTTTCTTTTGCTTCCGCTGTGTATATCTTGTATGCACTGTGTTTATTAGGTGACAAAAGGTCCAGTTTACAGGGGAGACTCGGCCGGATTTGAGTCTCATTGTAGACTGATGGTAATGTCCCTTATTCTGGGGTACGAGGCGACACATAAATGGTTCTAAGTTCATCCTAGCATATGAGGCTAAGTCCTAATGCATTCTAACCACCTATGAATGATAATCAAGGTCACTTACCAACATGTGGTAAGTTCCGGTGGCGAGTTTGAGTCCGATGGCGTGTTTTATCTTCGATTCTCGATGAAGTGTGAGTTTGCACGAAGGATAAGCCTTAACTCTAACTCAAGAATGGACTTACAATTGAGTTCATTGTCTCACCATGAACATTGACAAACGTAAGGGACTTTTCACACTGTCTGTTAGACATATATCCTCACCACTTATCCTGAGACTGGATAGATTACTGTTGGAATCCATATCCTTTCATGAACAAAAGAGGAAGTAAGATAAAAACACACATATGTATATATATATATATATGTATAAAGGCGAGTACAGATATTTACAAGCAAAAGTAATAAAACTATATTTGGTGTAGACGTGCCCATCACCAAAGAGTTGATCCAACTCACCGCCTTCAAGATCATCGAAGGCATCAGGTAATTCCAGATGAGTATTTGCAAATGGGTCACTGTTGTTACTAAAGTTCATCTCAGCATTAGCTTCTAGCTTTCTAAGTAAAGACTTATACAAATCTACCAGATGTCTCGTTGTACGACAGGTACGCGACTACTGCCCATGCATACCACAACGAAAGCAGACTTCTTCATAAGTTTTACGAGGTTTATTCAAACCTCGCTGCTTCGTCTCGGAATTGTTCCTCTTCTGGGGGTTCGATTCTGTATCATCTCACTTCTGGTGGTTTGATTTTGTATCATCCCACTGTTGGGGGTTCGATTTATTATTATTCGTATTTTCTCACTTCCGGTGGTACGGAGCTTGTTTGGAATTACCATAACCACCATTTTTGCCAGATCGACCACGCTTACCACGCCTATTTTTACGTCCAGAAGAGGACTTGCATTTTCTTCTGGCAGTGATGCAAAACCAGTAGGTCGTGATATATGGTTTCTCAACAACAACTCATTATGTTGTTCCGTTACGAGAAGACAAAAGATTAGTTCAGAATATCTCTGGAAACGACGCTCTCGATACTGCTGCTACAGGAGCACACATTCGAGAAATGAAAGGTCATATAAGTCTTCTTGAGCATTTGCTCATCTGTGATGGTCACACCACACAATTTCAGCGATGAGGTGATTTTGAATAAAGTAGAATTATATTCCATCACAAATTTAAAATCCTGCAAGTGCAGGTTGAGCCAGTTGTATTGGGTATTTGGGAGTGTGGCCAACTTCATGTGGTCAAACCTATCATTTGAATCTTTCCAAAGGATCAATGGATCTCTAACTTATAAATATTCAGATTTCAAAGCAGCGCAAATATGTGACGGAGAAAAAGTAAAGCAGATGCGCGACTCTGCAAGGTCGCGCTATTACCTTCTTTTATTGTATCTCCGAGGTCCTTGGATTGGAGATAGATTTTAACATCAAGAAGCCAGGATAGATAATTGTCTCCAGAAATATCTAAAGCTTTTTTATTTTGTGGAGTGTCCAAGAACTTCAAGTTGATCATGAATTCTCGAGGGCACTATCTAGTTTTAATAGGTAGAGACTCGTGCTGATAACGTATTATAATTTCTATACTATAAGGTATAGACCAAAGTATAAGCACAAGAGAGAAGTGGGATATCTATTAACTGTTTGTAACTCAACTTTTCGTACAAGGCTCATATCACTTCTGTTACAACTTAACTTTCAAGTAAACAAGCCAAACAAGTATATATAGAAAAGGATGCATGTGAGGGAGGCATCCTCACATGACACCTTGAGGGGAGGTGGCATATGCATGCCACCGGTCCAAGGTGGACAGCCACCTCCACCTACAATTACTTATAACAAGTCTCTATTTTTTTAACTGTTCTAAGAGTAATTATCAAAAGTTTTCTTCCAGTATTGAAAAAAAAACCATCAAGGATTAAACTAACTTTTTTGTTTAAAATAATTTTTAAAGAGTCAGGTTATTGCTCATGTCTTATTGCACCACTTTTTTGTGAGCCCCACGTGGAGATGATTCGAAAGCTAATGTCCAATGATGTTGTTTTTTTTTTTCATCATGTGGATCATCAAAATAATAAATCAATTTATTCCAAAACTTATAATTTCCTCAAGTCAGTCCTTAAAGAAATAGGCAAGTTTTAGACTTCTTTTTTCACCGTTGATTTATGTTGAACTTTTGATAGAGTTAGAAGTTTTATAATGTGTTAATCTCTAGATATGATAATTTGTATGGTGGGAGAAACATTATTTTCACCAGAAATTGGACCTTGGATCATCTCCTAGTGGGTCCCACTTTGCTCCAAAAAGTAGGTGGTTCAATAGTGGTGCAATAAGACATGGCACAATAACCACACGCTTATTGAAAATTATATAATTTTTTTTTGCACTATTTATTTTTATATTTATTAAGAGGGATATTGCAACACACTTTTTATAGCGCGCACATAGAAATAATTCAAGGGCTGATTTTTGTGGAGATGTTCTTCTCACTATGTAGTTCATCATACTTGAAAATCAAGCCGTTCTAAAGTTGTAACCCCATCAAAAGTTTTATTAGAAAATAACAGTAAATTTTTAATAATACCTTTTGGACCGACCATTTTACAAAAGTGGTGCCCGATGCTTATGTGGCAGGATGGGACCCACCCCTTTTTCCCTCCTAAATTTTTTTTGAAGGGGTTTTTAACCTACTTGGCAGTGAGACCGACCATGCCACATAAGCATCAGACACCACTTTTGTAAAATGGTTGCTCCAAACAGCACTATTGGTAAATTTTACTATGTCACGCCATATTGTTTCGTATTTCAGTAATATCACATCCTATTTTTATTTTCAGCATTAAATACATTTGTTTTTACATTAATATTTAGAATGTACTAAAAAAAATTATAATATCGTCATATTGTATTTCAATTTTTTTAAAACGTTGCCCGTACTAAAAACTAGTCATTATATAATATGTGAGTTACAAGAGGCCTTGAGTGCGAAAATAATTACATGGAATAAAATTCAAAATTCAAAAATAAATGTAAAAAATAATACAAAGGAATCTCACAATTTTGGAATAGATTTTATGGATTCTTTCATCTAACGTGATAATATCATCACGCTAATTGGGTGGGGGGAAGTGAAACTCAAGTTAAAATTGGGGTTAAACCTCAATTTCATGTATTTGTAATGCTTTTATATCTTGCAACTTCACATGTAATCTAGTACTATCAAGAACTTCTTCGCTTACCCGAAATTCTTCACCCACTAAATTCACCCATTGATGTGTCACTAATTAAATTCAGAGAGAAAAAAGAAGTGAAGGTCTCACATCATTTATTTCACATTCTCTCTAGAGCGCTTCTACATTCATCCGAGATTTTTCACCTACTAAACTTACATGTTGACGTGTCATCAATTAAATTCAGAAAGAGAAAAAAAGTGAGAGTCTCACATAGGGATGGCAACGGGGCGGGGTGGGGATTGTGAATCCCCTATAGGGGCCGAGTTCCTCGCGGGTCCCCATTTCCACCTCAAATCACAACCCTAGCAAAAAATTTCAACAAAATTTATATTTAAAATAATATTTTTAAAGGTTAAAATTAATAAAATACAATAAATAATGTAAAAATAATTGACATATATATGTTTATATGATAAAAATAAATATATATTATTATTTAAATAAATATATAGATAATTTTATAATTAATTATATACATTTACTAAATGGGGCGGGGATGGGGTGGGGAATGTGATCCCCGTCCCCGGGCGGGGATAGAATTTTCTCTCCCATTCCCGCCCCTAATGGGGCGGATCCCCGTGGGGACCCTGATCTGTGGGGATTTTTGCCATCCCTAGTCTGATATTATTCATTGCAAATTCTCAGGGGTGAGTTTAAAATTTTCCTACTATCAATAAATTATTGAGAGGCTTTGTAGGCTTTGGGAGTATGGGTTCAATGGGCATTACTAGAGGGACACCAGATTTTGACATCTAAGATTATATCTGCTTATTTTATTGATTGAAAACCAATCATGAAAAAGTATTAATTCCATTTCAGCCCCTCATACCACTTTTAAAAAGCAGATGTAATATTTGGTGTCAAATTTTGGTGTTATTCTAGCAAAACTCGGGTTCAATTGTAGGAGTTTTGCTAGAATAACACCAGAATTTGACACCAAAATATTACATCCTTTTTAAAAATGGTATGAGGGGCTGAAATGGAATTAATCTTTTTTCACCAACTGTTATGATTGGTTTTCAATCAATAAAATAAGCAGATGTAATCTTTAGTGTCAAAATCTGGTGTCCCTCTAGTAATGCCCTAATTGTAGACTTGTGGAACCTAAAAAGAAAAGAAAAATGCTACACCGAGCGACCCCAATTAATACATCAGTACGGTCTGACCCCCTTTTCATTAATTTTTTTTAAATGGGTTAGAAGACATATAACATCATGGGTTAACCCGCTCCCCAAACCCGTTTCACCTAATAAACCCGTTTCTACACTTTTCTTTCTTTTTCATTTCACCGTTACAGAGTACTGAAGAGAAGGGAGAGAGCCGCCCTTTTCTTTCTTTTTCATTTCACCGTTACAGAGTACTGAAGAGAGGGGAGTGCTGCCCTTTTTTTTTCTTTTTCATTTCACGTTACACAGTACTGAAGAGAGGGGAGAGCTGTTAGGGCTTCGTGAAGATCGGAAGGAAATCAGCTCTTGACGTTACCGTGCAGCCGTGCTCCGTCGGTAAGTCCTCTCTCTCTCTTCCCCTGTCTAAATCAGATCTAAAACGATCTGTTTTTTTTTTTTTATTTGATGAAGAATTTTTTTGATCTAATTGATCTGAATTTTTTTTTTCAATGATATTTTTGTGCATCTTAAATGGTTTCTTTCAAAAATTTCGGTGTTGAACCCCAAACCAAAGTATGAAAGGATGTAAATATTCATTTCATTTTTGGGGTTTTTACGTTAAAAACGTTTGGATATGATATTCTTCGCTTTCTTTTACAACTTCTGATCTTCCTCTTTTTGGTTTTTAGGGTTAGGTTTTCGATTGTGAATGCGTTTACATTTCTCATTTCTGACGATTTCGTGAAGAGTTCCTGTTGAGGCAAAATCAAACCTTGTGAATTTTGGTATTTGAATGAAGGGTGATCCTTCGGAGGAGAAAACCCTAGGATCAAGTCGGACTATGTAAAAGGTGGTTGAACTTCGGAAGTTCATCGATAATCAGTACGGAACTCAGTTGATGAACATCCAAGATCGCAACTAGAGGTAAAAATCTAAAGTCTCATCTGTTGATTCTCTCTCGATACATCACCTATTTTGATCTTCAATTCGTCACTAAATCCGATGAAACTGTTTGAATTCTGATGTATTCCATTCAATTAACCTCCACATGTGATCTAATTTGTTGTTAATATTTCTTCTCTGCTGCTTTATGTCATTGATTTTGCTTATATGCAAATTGGCGTCATTATGCTTCTTGACAAATGGATCTGATCACATTCCTCACATGGTTAGGGTTTAAAATTCTCGTAAAGCAAAGATCAGATTTAGTTGTTTAAGTCAATCTTTGACTCTTAATACCCTTCCGTCCACTGTTGACTAGATAGACTCACCATTAACTAGAATTTATCAGTTATCGAAAATCCCTACTTGCATTGACAAATAATGCATGCAATATGAACAATCATTGATATAGAAGACAAAAAGTTGAAGCACAATCCTGAACATCTATTTTGCGGAATCAGTTAAACATACATCTGAGGATAATTGATGTGATAAATAGAACTGATAATGCATCCAAGAATGAAATTCAGATACCCTGGACAGTTACAAGAAAAAAAGTTTGTAGTGCCTTAAATCGATGTCGTAGTCCTTAGAACATACTTTCTTAAAATCTTAAATAACATATCTTGTGTCTGGTGCTAACTTGTTTTCTTCTCTATCTATGTCTCTCTTCCTTATGTGCCTTTACTTCCTGATGGGGAATGGGGTAGTACTTTTTATTCCTTGTTTTGGTTTCTGCATTTACTTTTATTCCTTGTTTTGGTTTCTACATTTACTTTTATTCTTTGCCTGTTCTGGATCTGTTTTCTTATAGGCATTGCTGCCTATCTTTTTAGAACTCTCTCTCTCTCTCTCTCTCTCTCTCTCTCTCTCTCTCTCTCTCTCTCTCTCTCTCTCTCTCTGTCTCTCGCTTCCCTTCTCTTCTCCTTAATGCTTTAGAATCTAGATCGATTTGATTTAAATTGTTGCTGCCCCTTTAAATGCAAACTCGGCAAACTATCATTGTCTGCTTTTCCATATCAACAGTTTATGAGTGCTGAACTTTCATGTATAAATCCATTCAGTAAGACTATGCATGTCTTGTATTACTTCGGAAGTTTATTTGGTTATTCAGGATATTGTTTTCATCTTTTCTTACTTCCTGGATTACTTTTTTACTTTGTTTTTGTTGTTAATTTACTATTTATTGTTTGTTCTGGTCAGGTTTACGTGTAGGTTTGAACTTTTGTCTATTAACTGGTGAGAAATGGCTGAGGCTTCTAATCAGTCTCAAGGTGCCGCTGAAAATCCAGAAATTTCTGTGGATAATAAGAAAGAAAGTACGACTACAAAGAAGCAACGCAAAGGAATTCTCTCTCGAGTTTGGAATGGACTCTTTAGGAACCGCAATGAGGATTTTGAGAAGAGATTGCAATATATATCCAAGGAAGAAGCTACTGTTGTCGCAAGGATCCATAGGAGATCTCAAAGAGGGCGAAGGATGGCTAGAAATATTATAGTTCTCTCTGTCGTTCTCGAGGTGAGTCTTCCTACTTCAGGTTATCCTGGTATATTTGATTCTGTGAGTCAAAGGCCGACATTGTTTGTTTTACGAGAGTTACGTAGAAGATTTTCCTACCTTTCTTATTGGATTCTTTCACCCAAAGGCAACTTTACACAGACTACTTTACTCTTATCCTGATTGCATTTGTTTGTCACCATTATGTGCAACAAGAAGCATTGGAGTAAATTGAGGGTAAAAGGACTGCATATTAACGTTTATCTATGGTCATATATTAGCAAAATTGACCTCCATGCACTTATCTAAAGCCAGAAGTTTCCTTCCCATTAGACCCTTGCTATACTTTTCGATCAAGTGCAACGATTACAAACAAAAGTCTTATTCACCTTAAAATGTTTCTGTACAAAATGACAAATAATAAAAACTTTCTATGCAAAGCATATGAGAATAGAAGGTGTTGCTGCCACTCAATTTGTATGAATAAAATAAATAATTATTGCATGCAGTGTAGTCCAGTGTAGTGAAGGTGCACACCTCAAGGTGGGTGAGGATATTGCACTTCTATATCCCCAGGCGAGGCAAGGTTAGTGAGGCATGCGCGTTAGACAAGGTGCAAGGCACTCAAGGCGCTTACCTCAATAAAATGAGAATATTTTGGGGAAATAAAAATCTTTTCAAACATGGACTACCAAAAGACTTCTTTAAGAAACAGAATATCACTATTACCAAGATAGGAAGCTCCAACACTCGAATTCGATCTCAATCAAGGACAAAGGCGAGACCACGAGCAAGGGAAATGCAGTTACAAGATGAAGATACTTGCTTAGAATATACAGAAGAAGAGGAATATATGAGGAGGGTGATATATCTGATAATTGATCAAATAATGAAATTGTTTAGGCTATGAGAGTTATTAATTGGGGTTGTTTTATTCTTTTAGGCTCTAATGTTACTTTTTTTTTTGTTTTTATCTCTTTTGTTTGTTGTTCAAAGTTTTTGCTAAAATCTATGCCTTTAATGCATTTCATAAATTCTATAAGTTTGTGTATTGCTTCACTCAGGCGTGTGCTTCACTTTGCGCCTTGCGCCTCAGGCGATATAGGCTTTTTGTGCCTTGAGTGCGCCTTGCACCCTTAACTACTCTGGTGCAGTCTAATAACTGTGGAATAGGTTCCCAAGCACGGACTGTGACATGAATTTATATTCTCATTTTTCCAACTTCTACCATGTATTAGGTCTTTAATCTTGTAAGAAATATTTAATAGGCATAGGTTCAGTTCAGTTACAATATTCCTGTTAAATGGTGTATGCACATCGAGTATTTACAATTGATTGTATGAAGGAGACAAGATCTAACTCAAAGACTTGCATAGCACAAAAGTTTGGATTTTGTATATCATTTGGTTTTGTTTTGCTATATTTTCTCCGCAAATTCATCCTCAACATGAAAGGAAAAATTGGCTACGGCGTAGAATATCTCAATGAACACATTTTAGGGTGGGGCAGATCTTGTCTAAGCTTGAAGTTATATTTGCAGGTTGTTGCAATAGGCTATGCAATCATGACAACAAGAGCATTGGATTTAGACTGGAAGATGAGAGCAGTTCGAGTTTTGCCTATGTTTCTTTTGCCTGCTCTATCCTTTGTTATTTATTCAACACTCATAAGCTTCACGAGGATGTGTAAGTATCTTAGACTCTGTCACCCAAATTTGTTCTTCACTTTCTATGACTGGCAACCTTTATTAACTACCCTTTTATGTTTGAAATGACTGAGTTGTTATTGGAATTGTTTCTTTCCCCTTATTCTTTTTGTTATCTTGTGGTAGCATTAATGGATCCATACTCATTCCTTATGCATTCAGACTCTTTATCTTTAAATTTATTTTTGGAAGCTTTTATGTTGGAAAATATGCTTCACAATGTCTTGCTGAAATCAAATATAACAAACTCATTGATTGATAAATTATTGATATTCTTTTATGCTATGAAAGTAGATTTATGATGAGTAATTCTGGAGCAAATTTGTTGCTTTAATCTTCATTTTTTGGTTGAAAATGTCCAAGTTTGGTAAAACTTTAACTTCAGAAAGTGGTGACAGATTATTCAGAGTTTCTGGTAAATGTTTTAGGATAGTTTAATCAGTTATATACACTGCTTTAATGATCATTCATAACCAGTTATTACTTATTGTTTTTTCTCTTCGAGTTAGTGAATGCAACAACTCTTTTAAAGCTTAGGCCACAAGAAGAATATAGGGTTTAGGTATTCAAATTGTGAAATGCACTTCAACTTTACTTGGTTTTGGGTTCTGGCATGGGGGAAAGCTTGCCTTATTTGGGCCTACCCCCAGGGGCTACTTGTTGAGCTAAAGGGAGGTGATCTAGTGATAGAGTAGAAGAGAAGTTGGCTTATTGGAAGAAAATACTTTTGTTGAAGAAGGTAGAAATAGAACCAACCTCATTGGGAGTATACTATCCTTCCACCCTTTCTGTTTCAGCATCTTCTTACCTTCAAGAGGGTGGTGAAATAATTGAGAAGATTGTGACAACTTGCTATGCGCGAGGAGAGTATATAAGGAGTCCTATCTGGTCGCTTCGAAAATGGTCAGGGGAACAATGGGAAGCTGGTGACTTGGCGTTAAAGGTCCAAAGGAGATGAACATGGACATGGACCTACTATGGGTTGTGGCGATTTGGGGTGTGAAGATATTTTTGGAGGAAGGTCATCCTAGAAAAATATGGGAGCATGAACGACAATTTGGTAGCCAAAACTTTCACATTTTTCTATGCTAGTGCGGTTTGGGAACAAATAACTAATATTTTGGAGTGCATTAGAGAAGGTTTCCACTTCAAGGTGGTGCTGTGGTGCTAGGCGTTGTAGGCGATTTCATCCCATTATGCGGTTTACCGTAAGGGGATCTTATTAAGGATTGGACAATAGGAGAACGAACTGGCATCTCATTAAATTATAATTTCTGCAAAAATATCTATGATTTGGAGGTACAGAAGGTGGTGGAATTGCTGGTTAGAGTGGGTGAAAAATCAGCATCGTAGGATCATAAGCAGATTTGGAGTCTCAGCATTTTTTGTTAGGTTCACTGTGAAACCTTTCTCTGTATCCCTCTCTGACCAAACTTCCCTTGCATACCCAAACAAGTTTGGATCCGTATCTTCTGATGTAATCCATGTATATGAGAGTCTATGGGCCCAAGCCCACCATGCAAGTCCACAACAGGCCTTTCTATTCTTTTTAGGGTTTAGATTTGTTCTTTTTTCTACTTTGATAGTAGAAAGCTATGAGTGAACTTTTGCTGTTTCCGCCACATCCACAAACAACTTCATCCCATTAAGGTAGTTTTCTTTACATGGGTTTATTGTGAGAGGAGCATTTCAATCCTCAATATATACATGATGTGCACAAGTATGGTCTAACTCTCTCCATCTCTTTTGTTTGTTGTGGTCTGTGCACTCCACCTCCATTGATTTATATTAATTGGCGGGTTTGGGGGGCTTTACTTTTTTGTGCTATGCTGGTCGACAAAGACTCAATTCAAAGAGCTTAAAGAATTTATAGATGAAATACCATTTCCAATGTGGCTCTTCTAGACTAGAAGTCTCAAAAAATTAACATAAGCTATCCCATCGTGGAGAGGTCTCCCAGTCAGCCATAACAATTCTACCTTCTTAGAGTCTACTGTCAGCTATCTTCAATAGCGGCAAACTTAATCACTTTTACAATTTAAGTAATCATTGGAATCCACAAACATAAGATGGTAGGGTGTTAAATCAGCACCCTTGGTGTATTAGTCAGTTTTTTTCTACTCAGGTAGTACAACCCTTTCTTTTTCAAAGGTTTGTTGTTTCTCAGAGGACAAAGATCACATCAGTCTATCTTTGCATCAGATGTTAAGATGTTTTGTTGTTTCTCTGTAAATACTTTTGAAATTTTTCCCTGATTAGTTTAGTTTTTTGTTTTTGAATTAGCATAAAAGGTTTTACATCTATCTCTTTCTGTGGGGGTCCTGACTCCTGAGTGAATATATTGTTTTGAGTCTATTGCCTACATTATGTATCTTTTTTTTTCGAATAGATGAAGTATTGAGGTAGTGGATGTGGATGTGGGTGTCTTTCCATGGTGATATTATTTAATTATATTCATACTTTGAGAATCTCTTTTATTGTGTTTCCGGATTGCATATTGAGATCTTATAGTTCATCTTGTCCATCTTTGTAGGTGAACGCAAGGATCATAAAACCCTTGATAGGTTGCGTGCAGAAAGGCAAGCAAAGATCGACGAGCTTAAAGAGAGGACAAACTATTATATTACCCAACAGCTCATTCAGGTAACAATTATAAGCTCCTTGTACTTTCAGACTTTCAGTAGCATGTGTGATTACCTAATTCGCTTAATGTGGCAGATATGTCCTAGATATACGTTTCTCCACTTCATAAGAACTTATGTTGATGTGAATATCTTAAGTCTGCTTGGATCATTACTTGGCAAATGACCCTGATCCAGCAGAAATATAATATACGTACTGTTAACCCTTTCATTGCAGAGGTATGACCCTGATCCAGCCGCAAAGGCAGCCGCTGCAACAGTCTTGGCATCAAAGTTGGGTGCGGATTCGGGCTTGAAAGTGTACGTTGGAGAAGAATCAAAGCTCAATCCCCCATCAGGGAGAAGCAAAGATGCTGAGTTTGCACAATCTGAAGGTCTCCGGAACCGGAAGCCCTCGCATGCCAGATCCAACAGTGCTGGAAGTCTTGTTATGCATCAATCAGTTGAGGAAGTGCCCAACAATGTGGGTTCCAATGGCCCTGTGGTCCCTACACAGAATGAGGCTGTGGTTGTTGAGCACCACCCAAATTCAACTGTACATGATGGGGGATGGATTGCTCGTATTGCGGCATTGCTTGTAGGCGAGGATCCAACACAATCATATGCACTCATATGTGGCAATTGCCATATGCACAATGGTGAGTTGGGTTCCATCCTATCCATGGCATTTTGCTTTTCCTTGATGAAGACTCACAGCGTATGGTTCACTTTTTGGAAACAAGTTTTCAAAAACTAGGATTATAATCTGGAAATCTGGATTCTAGTCATTATTTTTTATATTTGAAAACACTTTAAATCCGAAAACTGTTTTCAAATTTAACTGAGAAGATGGATACAATCTCATTGGAAACACCAAAAATGATTTTGTCTCCTTTTTCAGATTTGGGGGTGTTTTCAGGATTGAATCCAAAAACTCCGTTCGGAAAACGATGTAACCAAACACGCTTGTTTGGGATTTTTTCTATCCCTTCTTTACAGAAACAACCATTCTTATCCTGATCACGAACTAAATGCCACCTTACTTTGAGATGTCAATATTGGGAATAACTAATTGCTTCTCATTGTGCAGGGCTTGCTAGGAAAGAAGATTTTCCTTACATTACATACTACTGCCCACACTGTCATGCTCTTAACAGGTCAAAACTGTTGGAAGAGAATGCATCTGTTTCTGGCTCCTCCAATGTGAGTGTTCCAGCAACTCCGAGCAGTGCTGATGCAACTGCTGGTGCCGGTAGCATCCTAACAACTGGCAACCTCACTAGAAATTTATCATCTGTTGCGGAGACCACGGCCGGAACTGAGAAAGCTGAAGCAGAGGAACTAGCCAACCAGTTAAGTGAATAGGAGATTCTTGACCAGCTACATGGTAGAGTATTTTCGGCTTGATATTACTTTCAGTAAATTGTGTCTATGAGGGAAAAAATGTTTACTGGGATTAGATCGGGTGTTTTTTTGTTTAGTTCTTCTCTTGCTCGGGTTTGTGTAAGAAAAGTATATGGATTCTAGACAATGTGCTGATAAAAAAAAAAAGGACTCTACATGGTGTGTGCAACTGTAGCCACCGTACTGTTTATGTGCCCATCACAGGAAGCAACTTTGATAGTTGTTATTGAGATTTGAGAAGTTGTTTGGGGTGTTGGTAGCATTGTTTCACAGGCTTAAGGCTTTAGCCTAATTACACGTACAAAAACAAACAAACAAGTGATTCTTTTCTTAATCTTTACATATTTTTGTAGTTTACTTTTCTTTCGTTTTCTTTTTGGTTCTTTCTTGTCAAGGGTTTATTTTGTATTGGGTCAGGTTATATAGCCCTTTTATATAACCCCTCGCTTGTGGGGCCTACATGAAATGTATTCAGGGCTAATTTTTGGAGAAAATGATCTACACGGTGAGGAGAACTTAGTTACTTGAAATCAGCTTGATCTGAAAGTTGTAATCTCAAATCTGTCCGTTTTAAATCAACGGTTAAAATAAAAGTTTAAAACTTGAAAATTTTTTGAGGGCTAATTTGAAGTGGTTAGAAGTTTTAGAAACAAGTTGATGTTTAAATATGATGAAGTACATAGTGAGGAGAACATCTTTAAAAATTAGCTCCCGAAATGCATTAGATGTAGGTCCCACAAGCGAGGGGTTATATAACCTGACCCTTTTGTATTACCCCCTATGATCCCACAAGTGTCACTCGTGTACGTGTGTGTAAGCTGGCAAATTATGCATGTGTGAATTGGTTAACATTTTTGCAAATCTACTCCCGCCCAAACACCACC
>MVGT01002172.1:54463-78222 GCA_002174775.1 Macleaya cordata
TGGAGGCATTCAATAGATTTCATGAGGGGCATTGAATAGCTTGAGTTAGAGGAGAGCATTCAAGAGCTTGAGAAGGAGAAAAATAGAGTTGGTGAGGATATTGATGAGTGGTAGTCCATTTTGAGTGAAAAATTAATCTCTATTTAAGTGGTAGAAATTAGGTGAGAACAAACCCATTTCTATTAGATCTTGGCCCTACATCTAACTCTTACCCTTCATCCATCATCATCCACACCACCCATCCTAATCTAAACCTTATATATTCAAACCTCACTCATAATGGGAAGAACTCAAACTAATTGAGTTTTTCTTTCCATTTTAAAGTTTAGAGAGAGTTAGTGGTAGATCACTTCATTTTTCAAAAGAAAAATTTGTTGTTTTCATTTATTATCAACAAAACAAATTATTATGGCTTAAAGGAGGTTTAATCATTAGATTTTCTTCACTATCTTTATGGTGGATCTTAAGCAAAATAGGTAGGTGATCATCACCCCTTTTTTTTGTTATAGAGATTCCATATTTGAAGTTGAATGATGTAGTCAGAAAGAAATGAATAAAGGTAGTCATTTAATGGTTCTGTTTTTTTTTGAATGGGACTATTGCCCAGGGTACATTGTGGCATAGATACACGCAGTTGGCGTGTGAGAAGCGCAGAGAAACTGCCAATAACATCGTCACCAACAAAAGCAGGAAAGGCACCCACCAACGGGCACAGAGAAACCGCCAATAACAACGTACCTATATTTATTATCAGATTATATGAGACAAACTTAACGGCAATACCACGACCGAGAAGTTTTGATCCCAAGACCTTCCACTACCAAAGATTTATGGGAGGGATGCACAACCATTGAACCAAAGGCTCATGTGCGGTGGTCATTTAATGGTTCTAATCTTGATGTGCATAAAGCAAATGATGATGTGTTTAGTAATGAATATTTAAATACTATTTTAAAGCAAATGATGATGTGTTTAGTACTTTATGTATCATGAAATAATGAGTGGTTTGATGAGCTAGCAAGATTAGTCTCTTTTGGATGTTGTTCCATCATGTGATGATGTTTTAATGCATGGTTAATGTTAAGAATGACATATTTAGTATGAGTATAAATCATTTATTCATGTTGCCAAGCATATAGATGGGTAAGAGTTGATTTTCAAATCTCTACAACATAAAAAGTAAACCAAACATGCTGGAATCTTTTAATACAAGCTTGAAATAAAAAATCTAACATTTTAATCTTGTAGAGCATGAAAAAATACACAAAATAAGCTCAATAATGAGTCAAAAAGGTTGTGAAATGAAGAAGTTATAATAGTTTGAATGTACACTTTCTCCACATAAAATGACATGAACATGAGAACAGAAAGTGGCTTGATCTTTGTGTTTGATGTGTTAATTCCATGAAATAAGATGTGAATAGGCTTAAGACCAAGTAATGCAAACAAATGAAAATATGAAACTTACATGCTAATGTGAAAAGAATGCCTTGAATGTATGAGAATTGCCATGAACAAATGTTAGCGTCTAATGCAATCCTAAACTAGGAAAGCAAGAGAACGAACAACCTTAAACCAATGCCATGTTGACTTGAAACAATGGCATGTTAATACGAGATTATCTAGGTTGAGAGTAACCTACATTTTGAGTTGATTTTATTAGAGTTTGAGAATTTGTTGGGCTTGTTATGCCCAAGAGAGAGTGGAGGGGCCAAATATGTTAAAGTGGATCATAAGGCTCATTAGTGCATGCGTCTTTAGGAAACTCATGAGAATAATGGGCATAGAGCCTACAAAAAATGCCTAACACTTTGAGAAAGTGTCTAATTGGTTCATTTAAGCACAAAGAATGAGTAGGCCCAAAAGGCATACTAGGTGGATTGTAAAACCCAAATAGCTTATTTGTAAGTTTATTTGACATTTGATTTTTTTTTTTCTAAGGGCAAATATGGAGGGTGACAATGCACTAATTCAAACCCTAGTATTTCATGATAAATATTGATGAAATATTTGAATTAAACAAGTAACGCAAAATTTTAAAGTTAATGGTTTTGCTCACTCGACTAGTTGGATTAATTCTCAAACTAACCCTACCTTTGCAGTAACCTAGATTTTCCAAAATAAAGAAAAATACAAGTATTCAATCTAATCAAATCACTTGCATTAGCTTTAGATTATGTTCATCCTAAGCTAGAAATTCTTCAAGAGCTGGCATTTCTAGATTATTCGTACCCGAATCTCTAGGCATAACTCATCCATTGTTTTCAAAATCATCATGCCATGTGTGCACTAGTAAACATGTGCCACCATCATTAAAAGACCCATTGGGCCATGTATACCAATGTACATGTCAAATCTTTTTCAAAATCAACAAACTTTTATTCGTGCCACATGTGCAATAGTAAACACGTGTCACATCGCAGAGTCCAAGTGATTGCACACTTGTACATCATAGTTGCCAATACTTGGAATAAAATCCAAGTGTCTTCCTCGGCACGCTCGTTGAATAGAATCCACGTTCATCCATGACCACTTGTACATGAGATCGAACCTGTGTACATTCTTATATTACTTATGGAATCGAGCCCACTTATAATTCTTAGCCCACAAATGGGATAGAACTATTTGTGCATGTTTGTTTGTATATGGAATAGAACCCAAATATGAATCGGTTGGTCGCGGAATTGAATCCACGTATAACCATTATTTTCTTTGTAGGATAGAACCCACTCATTCGTCCTTTTTTTTATGGGATAGAGCCCATGAACAAATACGTTTGCTACATATAGAATATAATCCATAAGTTCTTTTATTTACATATGGAATCGCGCCCACATGAAATATACTTTCTTTGCACGTGTACAGAAATATACATGTCACTTTGTTTTGACATGTGTTCCTAGACAAGGCACATATACCTAGGGGTGTCAACGGAGCGGTTTTGGATCGGATCCTAAAGGTTCTAGATCCAGTCTCGCTAATATGAAGGCGTATCTGGACCCTACCAGTTACAATTCTGGAACCTCAATTTGTGGTTCCGGATCCGGTACCATTAGGATCCGAGGGTACTCAATACTTATTTTTATTTTTAATTTTTTTGTCTTTTTTTCACATAAAAAATATTTGTATTTTTTATTTTTGTATTCTATTCAATCATAAAATTAGTTTTATTACGAAATTTATTGTATAATAGTCATTGATTTCTTTTATTTTTATTTTTAATTAAAAAAGTTAAAAATTTGTTATATAATAGTAGATTAAACTATAAAATTATAAAATTTATACGGAACCGAGTACCCGTTGGGTGGATCCCAAATTAATCTTATCCATAAATAGAGGTCCAGAACCGCAATAAACTATTCCAGTACAGGTTCGGTTCTGGGTATTTTGGTACCTAGCGACACCCCTACATATACCATCATTTTTATTTTGTCCTAAATCATTATCAGTATAAAACGTAGATCTAGGGGGCTGCATACTTACCTTTCTTTCTACGCATCCTTTTCTAGAATAATCGTAGTTTGATTAAGAAATTCCAGAGTACCCTTTAGTCGCGAAGTAGATGACGGTCTCACGATCAGGTGGTTGTCGAGTGCCTAACACCTTTTTGTCCTGTACTAGGATTCCCTTACCAGGAATTTCTCTTCGCAGAGCAGACTAGTCAGGAAGATCGCCATATTTTTCGAAACAAAACAATTTTCTAAAAAAAATAGTCTTGATTCCCGTATTAATCAGGTGGCGACTCCTTTACACATCACAGACGATTCCATCCCCCTCAGTTAGGAATCTTGAGAAAAACTCTATTGTTTCTCTGTTCGATCGTCCGCGGTCGTTGAAAGAAGAATGAAACTTTTTTCGGCACGAATCCTACACCTTTTTAAAAATATTTTGAGTTTGTTTAGTCCTTTTTGAAATTTTCGAAATCTACTTAGTCCATTCCTTATATTTTAGTGTTTCTATTTTACCGTTCTTGTTTTTTTTTCAATCACCTTCTTGTTTTTTTCTAACTTGTATAGCTGTAGGAGAGAGAAAGTTAGTATCTTTTTTGTTTTTAAACTTCAAAATGTAACCTCTTCAACTAAACTTCAAATTTTGATGAAATTAATACATTTGGAAAACACTTTTCAAGATTTTTGAAACTAGACCAGTTAAGAATATATTATAAAAAATTAAATAAATTCGCAAAATTAATGCAAAAAATATTTTTGCCTACTATTTCGAGTAACATACTTTAACAAAATTCATATATTTGGAAAGCATTATATGAGATCTTCACTTCTTTATATGATGTTACCTGGTTTTGAGACTCGCAAGTTCAAATTTGATTGCAATCTAGATAAAGGGTACTAGTTGTAGAAGTAGTTCTTTTTTATTTGTGCAAAAATATTTTGCACAGAGTTTTTAGTAATAGATTTTGTCCAAAATTCGTATGCTAATTTGAAAAGTAATAATCGTCGAGATCTTCACTTGTTTTGATGTTACTTAGCTTTAATGCAAATTTGAATTTGGATGTAATCTAGATAAAAAATAAATAAATAGTTAAAAACGTAGTTTATGTTACGCAAAAACAAATTTGCATAAAAAATAATTTATTTGGCGTGTGATTTGATTAACCCCTTGGCAAACCTCCTTCCTACATAAATCTGTTAATTTTTCTCCGCTAACACCGCACTTGTACCTTTTTGACATTGTAGGTGGTTATTAGGTAGGACCCATTTGAGCCACATAGGAGCCGATGGA
Source organism: Macleaya cordata (assembly GCA_002174775.1). Classification (NCBI taxonomy): domain Eukaryota; kingdom Viridiplantae; phylum Streptophyta; class Magnoliopsida; order Ranunculales; family Papaveraceae; genus Macleaya; species Macleaya cordata. The sequence goes on from MVGT01002172.1 coordinate 59,204, forward strand.
GCCCAATACAAGTGTAAGTAGAGTGTAAGAATACAATAGGTATTAGATGGGCCTACTTAAACACAAACCATATAGGACAGGTGTAAGTGAGTGTTACAAAGTAACACCCTATTTTTATTTATGAACACTACACTTGCACTCTTCACTAATATTGGGACCCACATGAAGATAAGATCATCATAACAAAAAATTAGCCCTTAAATCATATTTGAAGGAGACCTAAAACAAGTGTAAGTGGAGTGTAAAATTGAAACCAAAACTCGTGTACGTAAAAATAGGTAGGTTACAGTAGTAATAATTCTGAAGTTGGAGGTATATTTCTTAATTAATATCAATCTCACCCAATTAATTATATAATGCAAATTTTAAATATTTAAACTGACAGGAGCCATCAAAGCACTTCGTCCACAATTACATAAATTTCATTTGTATCCTTTCTTTTTTTTTTTATTAAACTAACTTCAATTTTATACTCCACTTCTAGCAGTTCTAAGGTTCACTTAAATATGATCATATGGCTGATTTTTTGTGAAGATGATCTCTTCAACTTTTAGACCACATTAGTCGATAGGTCGTCTCCAAGTAAGCCCGACCAAGTAATTTCAATAATAATTACACTCGGTTTACATAAAGATTTTGGCAAAACTCAAGAAATAAGGCATGAAGAGGAGCTGACAGATAAGTTTGGTTTTGACAGCATGAGCGATGATTTCGAAACAAAATCAGGAAAACCATTCTAGATGGTTTTTGGTTTCAAATATGAGGTATTGGTTTCGAAACCATTTTGGAGAAATCTTGTTAGACGACTTTACTTTCAAAAGCACAGAGGTTGCTTTCGAAAGCAGTTCACGGAGTTCGCAACAGGGAGGTTTTGCTTTCGAAAGCAAACAGGTACTTTCGAAAGCACCGCCGCGGGAATGGTGGTTATGTCTTGCAAAAATTGCTATTGTGTACTATTTAGACATGGCTTCTTTCTATTACGTGTATACCTTTTGTAAGCCTATAAAAAAGGTCCTTTGGGGTGTTGCAGGGTAAAGAGAATTGAGAGAGCAAGTTAGTGAAAGAGCTTTCCAACATTGAGGGTTTGCAAGAACTCTTGTAAGGGTTGTGAGGCTTGGAGCGTGGATTTCCGTGGGAGGTAAGTGCCTTGTAACTATTCTTCATGTTTTCATTATAGTGGAAATATTCATCATCGTCCATGGATGTAGGCAATCTTGTCGAACCACGTAAATCTTGTGCGTTGTGGTTGCTTATTTAATTTTCTGTTTTTAGGTTATCGTTTTGCATCGTTGGTTGTTTATCTTTAGTTTGTGGTTGAATCGATCCTTAAATTCCTAACAGTTTATACCTAATGGTGGGTGCTACATGGAGTTGATCTAAAAGTTAATTTTGTGACGATGATCTCTACCCAATGAGAGTCCCACAAGATAGTTAAAAAAAAGGAAAAATTATATTGTTAATAGAGAAAAATTATAGGTTTGTGAAGGGGTTCACCAAATAATAGGTAACATAATTTGCCAACTCCCACAGGCAAGTGAGGGGTCAAAGTGAGTTTGAGTTTGTTGAGTGACAGTCAACTCACAGGCACATAGCGCGCACATGTTATTAAACAAAAAATTACCCAAAATCCACTTTTAAAGCTACCAAATATCATTTACTATACAAACTTTTATCGTTTGTATAAAAACTCATATTTAAAAATTATATGTCTATTTACTCCTTAATATCAAAATATCTCAAAACTCTAATTTAGTGCAATTTTAGTTTTAGTTATACCCTTATTTTATCTTTTTCTGTCATTATAAAAGTGTATAGGTGGGGGAGAGAGAAAGTTTGTTATTTTTTTTATTTTTAAACTTTAAATTATTATATCTCTTAAACTAAAAATTATATTTTGATAAAAATTATATATTTGGAAAGCATTCGTCGAGATCTTCGAGATGAGATCAGTCAACAAAATTTTTTTGAGATAAAATAAATTATTACGATTTTTTGGTAAAATTATTTTTACATGATGTTTTTAATAATATATTTCGATAAATTTTATATATTGGGAAATAATTAGGCGAGATCTTCACTTCTTGTTTTAATGGTTTTTATTTTTGAAGCATAAAAAATTGATTTTGAATACAAATTAGTTAAAAACATGCTAAAAATATAGTTTTCTATTTTCAAAATGCAAAAAATAATTTGCATATTTTTTAGTGGTAGTTTATTTATTTGTACAAAAATATTTTTATAAGTATAAAAATATTACAAAAATATTTTTACAGACAGATTTTAATAACAAATTTTGATGAAATTTAGACAAAAAACTAGATAAAAATATAGTTTTATGCTATGCAATTTTTTTTTAGAAAAAAGTATTGTTGCATGGTCTCATTTCAAAAATTTCAACGAATGCTTTTCAAAAATTTAATTTAATTTTTTTAAAAAACTAATTTGTATTTTTAATGGTATGACATTTTGATGTGAAAAATAAAATATAAAAAAGTATTTTTTAGGCGAAAATATAAAAAAGTAGTTGGTACTAACGTGTTGAGTGACAGTCAACTTCTTATTATCAAAATATAAGCTATTGATTCTCCCCTTCCCGTGATGTTCTGGCGGCGTTTCCTTGTTGGTGTGCTTTTCATACACTTTTCTCCACGTTTCCCTCTTCTAGTCAACTAACTTATAATTCTAACGAATTAAATCCTTACATGTGGGGTCATTCGCTTTTGCATTCCTTACCAATTTCATTCCTCGGTATACAGTTCTTGGTCCTCCTATCTCACTCACCCTATAGCTAGTATGGTGAACTCGTATACATAGTGGGCTTTAGGTGTTCTGTTACACAAGTGAGGTCTACATATCCTTATTGGCGAGCTAGTTCTCTTCCCATCATTTTCATCCCAATCTTAATAGAATCCTCTTTCGGTCCCTTTGTGTTCGGTTTCGATTTTTCGTTGTTTCTCTCGCCCTTTGCACCACACCTCTGGGGTTGTGTGGGGCCGCTAGCTTTACGAGTTCTAATGGTCCTTCAAATCTATCGAGTTTTATTGATTCCCTATATCCTTATCACTAGGATGTCTCCCTTTAGCGAATGGGTACTTCACATTCTTCCTTTGGAGCTTTTGTCGTATTGTCCCATCTCGGTTCACCCCATACAACGTCGCACCTGAGTATTCTCCCTCGGAACTTGACTCATAGTTTTTGTTGGTTTCATACCTATGCTGTGATGATCCACGTGCCATTCCTTCAATAGGAACATACTTCTATTAATTTATTGGGTCGACTTATATCGACACTCACAAACTACTTGGTTAAGGTTGTAAAACCTTACACTAATTACATAAATAAGACAAGCTACTTGCACTCAATAGTTTTCCTTTTTCCCTCTTTCGACACATGAGTTTCGATAAACACGACTTCATACAAACTTGTATATGCATTTCTTCTTTTAAAGAAAATAATCTATTAATGGATTAAACAAGTCTTCGTAAACACTTCTTTTATAGAAGTACCTTTTTTTTTCTTTTGAAATCTTAATACAACGAAATTAATGGACTAATTAAGTTCCAAAAAGATCTAGAAACTAAGCTCTGATACCAACTGTAACATCTTGTACTTTTAGGTGTATTTACTCCCTTCATGAGTGTAAATAATCAAAGCCCGAGACATTAATGGGGTGGGTTTATAAATACATTTTGGGTCATTAACTTGGGCTCGAACTAATGAACCCAACTATCTGGGTCTTGGGTCCAAGTTAGGTGGTCCAATTGGGGTCCACTCTTGGTCAACTTAATCCACATAGTTGACTCGGTCAAGTAGTCAACATGACCCGCGTGGTCATGCTAGGGAACCCAGGGTCAATGAACCCTAAGTGAGTACAAGGTCTAATTAATAACGGTTGTTCAGAGGTTGTTTATTAACTTTGTGGATCTCCATATCCTTCGTTACTTAATTAAAATGTACACTTCTTATATTAAAATGTTCTTACTTAAGAGTACTTTCAAATAATATTTTTAAAAGATGTTTATAGGGAAGAAAACATACATGCAATAACGAAAAACTAGAGCATGCGCAAACTATCACTTCTTGCATAGTAGTTAGTTAAAAATTTATATATGCGTCTTTGTTTATTGAAAAAATATTTCGTTAGATCCCTATGAAACTAGACTCAGAGCCCCACATCTTTTATGTTTTAACTGAGATCTAGTTTTGCACGGATTTACACAAAAAATAAGATTCATCTGACTTATATATAATCTAGTAGCAGATTCTAGTACAACTGCATGTTTTTGTCAAATCTAAAACCCTAACTTGTATACACCTACCATAAAAATCTAAAATTTTAACAAAAAAGTCCCCTGGCTGTCATGAATCTATAGGTACTAATGGATTATCAATTAGAATTTTAAAACTTAAGAAACAGACCAATAAACTATCTACTGTCACATTTTTCCAGCACATTAAATAATCCGAGAAATCAAACATGAAACCATAAACAAGTTTTGGAACGTTCCCTAGTAGCTTTAGTATCTTGCTTTCCTTATTCAAGTAATAAAAATTACTAAAAATATGTAAAAGACCTACCTAGTCTTCCCTCCTTTCTGTACGAGTAATCTCAAGCACTTCCTTGCTCCTTTCACTAATATGTGAAATATTTAACAACAGAGTGAGATTTTATGCTCAGTAGGGGAAAGACATAAATCGATCACGGTATCTACACATCATAATATGCAAGTAAATAAATAATACAGCACAAATACCATCTTCCATCATATTAAATTTAATGGTTTAAATCCGTAGATTTTTCTTTTAAACTCTCCATCGTACGGTGTACTATCTTCTGCAGGAAACTACAATTGGTGGATGTAGTTTGAAATTACACCGTGTTATTAAATCTTTCATTCTTGAATATTTGAACCATAACTTATTGATTTTATGGAATGATTATCATGAAATATCAATAAAATATAAAATCTTTCACAAAATTATTTCCATGGAAAAACCTTCATGAATATACATATAAAACCATTAAAACTTAAGTAAGATCATACTTACAAATAGGATGCAAATTCTCCTATCTTTTGAGGCTTATTGAACCACTTTTAGTCCACCATTGACAATTGAGATTACTCACGGCCGCTACTAACTTCTTCCTCAAAGTACTAGCACAAGTTTAATGGTATTTGTTGGAAAAATATACGGAACAGTAAGAGAAAAACAAAACCAGCTTGAGAACTCATGGCTTCATTGAATGTAGATGGTTCATCTTCAGCATTCAGAATGTATTCTGTATGTTCCTTTACCACATTTCTATCTCCTTCTACAAGGTAGATAAGAAATTCTGGTCCAAAGGATTTATCTATCATTTGCCTCTTACTTCTTCTAAGTTCAACCTCTTGAACTAGTTCAGGAACCGGTTCAAGTACATGTATGTTTAAAGGTTCATTTCTAACATAGGGTTGGTCTGTGTGGATCTCTAATTGTTCTAAATTCTTAGATTCAGAATTAGTTCTAGTTAAGTTCTCAAAGAACTCTATACAGATTCAATAATAGTATTTGATTCAAGATTGAGAAATCTATAACAAACACTATTACTAGAATAACCTATAAACACACATTTGTTTGTTCGGTCACCTAGTTTAGGTCTCTTTGGGTCTATTTTTCTTACATACGCAAGACACCCCTACACTTAGAGACGACTCAAATTTAGTTTTCGATTAAACCACAACTCATAAGAAGTAACATTTGATTTCTTTCTAGGAATTCTATTTAGAATATAACATGCAGATAATATAGCTTCTCCCCATAAATTCAATGGTAGGTCTGAACTTAATAACATAACATTACATATGTTAACCAAAGTTCTATTCTTGCGTCCAACGATTTCATTCCGTTGAGGTGTATAGGGTGCTATGAACTGATGGATAATACAATTATTTTCACAGAACTTTGTGATTTCAATAGAATCATATTCTCCTCCCCTATCCGATCTTACTGCTTTGATCTTCTTGTTATGTTGATTTTTAACTTCTGCTTTGAAAATTAAGAACTTTCCAAAGGCCTCATCTTTTGATTTTATAAGATATACATAAGCATATCTCGAAAAATTGTCGATGAATGTAACCGATATTTGTTACCCCCACGACTTAAAGTTTCCTTTAAGTCACATACATCAATATGTATTAAATCAAGAAGTTCAGAAGATCTTTCAACAGATTTAAACGATGGTCTATGGATTTTAGATTGTGCACATGCTATACATTTATGAAAATTATCGGAAACACATTTAGGAATTAATCCTAAGTTAGATATGTTCTTATAGAACCATAATTCACATGTCCTAGCCTACTATGCCATACAGGAAAATACTCAACAACATAAGTAGAAGAAGCTTTATAGATTAAGTTAAACTGAATCATCCCATTACAAGAATATCCTTTTCCTATGAAAACTCCATTCTTAGATAAGACTAGCTTATCCGATTCATACATAAGTTTGAAACCTCTCTTATTAAGGAGGTCACCATAAACTAAGTTCTTAGTCATATATGGAACATGAAGGACATCTATTAAAGTAAGAGTCTTCCCTGACATAAACTTGAGATCCACAGAGCCAGTACCAACGACCTTAGTGCGGACATCATTTGTCATTTTCACCTCACGTCCATCACTGATTTGATCATAAGTTTTGAACAACTTTCAATCCTTACATATGTGGATGGTTGCTCCTGTATCCAACCACCAACCCGAGTCGTTGCTTACATTGTTTGCTTTTGACACCGTTGCAATGAAATTCCCTACTTCGGTCATGTTTGCTTGGTTCTTCAAGTTTTTCTTCTTGATTCGGTAGTCCTTCGTAAAATGACCGGGTTTGCCACAACAGTAGCAATCACCTTTATTCTTTTTATTCTTGGTCTTGTTCTTAGAATCCTTCTTGAACTTATTGTCATTCTTTGGCTTAAGGCTGGTATGATTGGACTTGTTATCCTCAACCATGTTTGCCTTAGAATGATCTTCAAATTTTTTTTCACATTTCCGTGAATCTTCTTCAATTCAAAGGTGATACAGCAAGGATTCCAGAGTATACTTCTTCTCATCATGTTTGAGTTTCTTTTTGTAGCCATTCTATAACTTTGGAAGACATGCAATGATGATTCCAACCAAAAACTCTACAGAGAGAGTAATTTCTGCCACTTTAAGATCACTGACGATATTAAGAAAACTATACGCTTGCACAATTATAGACTTATCGTCAGTCATCTTAAAACTCATGAAATTACCTGTCAAGAATTTCTGGTTACTAACCTCTTCAATGCGGTATTTCTCTTGTAAGGTTGTCCACAACTCTTTCGCAGTTTGGATATGACGATGGACTATATAGATGGTGTTGGAAAGTGCACTGAGAATGTGTCCACGACATAAGAATTCTTCTTCTTTCCTCTCCATTCTCTCCATCTTTAGTTCAGTTGAATCTTCCAATGTTTCGTCAGGAATTGGTTGAAGATTCTCGCCCAGAATGTAAGACAGCTTCAATGTTGTAAGGAAGAACATCATCTTCTCTTGCCACCTTGTAAAATCTTCTCCATCGAACCTCTCAAGCCTAGTGAAGTCTTGGTTCATCACTTGAATGGATTGCGACACTATTTTCTCCATTGATGTAATATATTTTGAAAATTGTTGGAAAAAATATGCGGAACAGTAACAGAAAAAAAAGAACGGTTTGAGAACTCCAAGGCATGTAAACGCTGTCTTTCAAATAATATTTCACTCCTATAATTGCACCAGGGTTATTTGAAATATATTCTTAGGATACAATGGAGTCTAACCGTAGTATTTGTGAGTTCGAATGTGCAAGATTCGATCACAACTTCAAGAACACTCTTTTTTGATCTCTGATAATGCCAAAGTACTCTAACTTTACTTTGGTTATCTTAGAAATTCGAAGTGTTTTGAGAATAGCCAAGAAACCATCTATTTATAGCCTTGGAAGCACCATTTTGGAGCAAAAATGGTGACTTTTCTGAACTGGTGCGAGTGGGTATCGCTACCCACTGAATGGGTATCGATACTCATTCAAAACTTGACTTCAGATCACCTTAGTATCGATACCAATATGAGTGGATATGGATACTAGCGTGATCTAATCACTATCAGTCACGCCTCTCCAGTAGGTATCGATACTGACTTCCCTTTGGCTGGTATTGATACTACAGTGATACCATCTCATTTTTGGAAAATATTAAGGCTCCAATAGCTCTTAGCGACGATGGGCACGTGCGAAGTGCAAAGTGCGCCACTAAAGCGCCCAATGCACTTGAAACGCCCAATCGCCTTTCGCACACGCACGTGCGCGTGCGCGTGTGCAGTGGTGCTTTGCACCACCTTATCAATTCTAATGAGGACCCAACACCTTAAAGATAAACTATAATAAGTGTAGTCACTTATAAACCTCAACATTCCACGTCTCCCAAGCAATGTGGGACTAAACCAAAGAAGAGTTATAGCTACAAACCCAACCCAAACTATTTTGGAAATTTTACAATAGTATTTTTAGGGTTAGATGTGTGACGAATGAAGTGATATCAACTGTAAATTAGCTATACAATCATGTTTTTGAATCTCCTTATTTTCCTTTTTGTGCACATATGTGATATTTACAGAAACTATTTAGGATGTATCTTTGAAGAATGGGGGTTTAAGCTTATTATAATAGGTACACATGTTGCTTTTGGACTTATACACTACAATCAACTACATTTGTCTTCTTTTGTTAAGTACATCCAATTTAATATTAGATAATACAAACCCTTTATTTGGGTTTCTAACGTTTCACATCATTGTGAGATAAAGCTAGTGCTCATTAATTTTTTAGTTTCTTAATCGAATGTTTTGTACGTAGAAATATAAGAGATTCATTGTTCTTAATTTTTAGTTTGCATCGTAAGATTCTTGGGTTTCATATGAAATCAGCTTTTGAGGTATTAATTTTTGGCATTGGTTCTTCATTTTTCTATAGTGGGCTCAATATAATTCTTATTGATCAAATATGCTCCTACTAGATTTTGGGTTGCACTTCTCTTGATTTGTTATCCATTTTTTTATACACTTTGATGGGGTTATATATGATTTCCTTCTAGTGCTCATTATGATTTGTATATGTAGTTTGTTAGTAATTTCTCTTGTTGTTTCTTTCCATTTGATTTCTTGATTGTTATGTTTGCTTTTGGATGTAGAGAAGCAATGAAAGTGTCTAGATTAAGGTAATAATCCATTATCTCTTTGGTTTTTGCAATCCTTTATTGATGACTAGCATTTTCACTCTAATTAGGCTTCATTCTAAAACAGTATCCCCTCACTAATTGTATAGCCAATAGTTAGGTCTTGGTTGAGGACTGGTTTAGTTATTTTTACAAAGAATGGAAAGATGTACAACTTAAAATGGGTCTTCTTCTTTGTTGTGAATCACCTTTAAAAGGAGTTCTTTCTTTTCATATTGGTGTACACACACAAACTTTGAACTATTTTTCATACTTTGTATAAAAATGATTACGAACTTGGCCACTTCGTTGCTCTAATACATTTTAGTTTTTCTTGCTTTGCAGAAGAAGGCTAGCTCTATGCGTATCTTGGAATTTTTTTCAGGATGAAATTGGAAGTAAGACGACTTCGAAGTATTTTTTTAGGGGATATGATTTATTCAAAACTGGTATTTTTGATATGTAGATCAACTTTTTTTTAGTTAAGAATACTTGGTAATTTGTTGAAAGCTTAAAAGTTTCATATGGACAAACTTTATATATACATGAAATTGTGATTTTGATGGTGAATAAAGTGAAGGAATTGTTTTTGTGAATAGTTTAATAAATTTGAATGAGGATGTATATGAATGGTTTAGTAAATGGGGATGAATTGATGCACATGTATATTGGAAACAGGTCAATGAAAAAGGTTTTAAGCTTGGAAAACCAACAAACTAGGGACAAGGGATGGGGAAGAATAAAAAAAATATATACAAAAAAACATTTGTGATGGCTTTGTACCGTAACAAAAGGTCGGTCAGGTATCGTAGCTACAGGTTAAGACGACCTTTTGCTACGGCTCGAAGTCGTAGCAATAACCCACTGAAAGTGGCAAATTTAGTCCCAATTTGCTACGGCCTAAATCCGTAGCAAAATAAGGAACAGTTGTTACGGTCTACTACACCGTAGCAAAGTTTCGTCACAAAATCTATTTGTTACGCCGTCTAAACCATCACAAAAGCCCTTTGCTACGATTTTCTGACTTTATGCTATTGTCTTTGACCGTAGCAAAAGCCTCATTTTTGTAGTGGAGAATTCTTCATCGTCAATGTGCTGTCGGCGACCTGGAACCTTTTTCCTCTCATTCTTCTTCTAGCTAGTTTTCCGATGAATTCTATTGGTTCAAGTTTCAGATTCTGTGAATGTTTTCCTCTATTTCTGATCAAAATAAATTTCAAGAGTAGGGACACAATCGCAGAGACTTTATAAGTAGAAATCGGTTCCGAATCACTGCTAAATCCTCTTGTAAGAAGATTTCAAGGGAGATTTCACGATCTGGACTAGATCGGTGACAGATTCAAAGACATCGAAAGGAGTTGGAGGGAAGAAATATTGAAACTTCAACAAATAGTTACTAAAGAAAATTTGCAACTCTTAATGCATCTCAATAGTCTAGACAGCTAAATAGGGATCATCATTATTTCAGTCAAAAATTGGCCGGAGATTGAGGCGGTGATGGTGATTTTCCAGAGATGAAGACGATGATCCTATGAATTATGCTCTGAGATCTATAGATCTTTATTTGATTAAAGACAAGCTAATCTATATAGTTCTTTAAGAGATATCATTGCTGCTTGGGATCTTTGAGTCCGATGTAGATCTGATGTTTCGATGTAGACGAAGAGATAAACTAATCTCTATCTTCAGGGATATCGTTGCTTAAGGCTTGTAGATCAAGTCGTCGAAGGTGATGAATCAAAGTAAAATTTCGCGTCTTCGGGACACTCTGCTTTCGTCGTCTTTGAGAGTCTCAACATTCGTTGTCTTTTAGATTCATGCCCAGTAGCGTCCATGAATCTGTTTTCGTCGTCTTTCAGATTCACGCCCAAGAGCGTCCATGAATCTGCTTTCGTCATCTTTGTTTGTGCGTGGATACAAAGTACGTCTACGTCACTTGCTTCTCATCGTCTTTGGGCACATCCTATGTTGGATGTGATCCCTCAGTGTATGGTGCATACAACACCATGCCACATGTTTGATTGTACATGTACACATTGCACGTATCACACCCCTTGTTTGCGAGTGGATACAAAGTACGTCCACGGCACTGTGCTCTTAGCACGCAGGCCTACTGATGGAATGCATCGCTTCCTTTGCTGCATTCAGACAGATGGATGTATGCATCTTTCGCCCTAGAACTATTTGATAATGACATGTAGATTTAGGGGGCTTACTTACTGTAGTGCAGTTGTTTTTGTGTATGTAGCATGACTTAGTATCGATCATATATTTCCCTAAAAGTCTTTAATCGCGAAGTAGAGGCTGTCCTCATGGACGGGCGGTTGTTGGGTGCCTAACACCTTCCCAACCCGTACCTAGATCCCCGTATCCATTATCTCTGTACCGCAGACCATCTACTTTGGACTATCGCCATGGTTTTCTCGAAAAACTAGATTTAGGTCGATTTTTCGAAATCTCGGGTCCTGATTCCCATAAATCAGGTGGCGACTCCTTACATATCACATTCATACCCCTTCTGAGGTGGGCGAATCCAACTTATGCGTCTCCCACGCGCGAGTTTCTCTCGAGCGTGGTGTGCACCAGATTCTGGCTCCACAAGGTGAGCCCAAAGAGCTCACCTAAAAGGCCTCGGACATAATGTAAGGCAATTCGTAACCTCATAGCCCAAGCTCTAGACACTCTCCTAGGCGATGTGGGACTAATACCTCCTCCCACCACCCCATAGGATGAGCCGTCCTCGGCTCTGATACCATAATTGTCACGCGTCACTCACACGTGTGCCCAATATTGTCCCTACTTTATCCANCTGCGGTACAGAGATAATGGATACGGGGATCTAGGTACGGGTTGGGAAGGTGTTAGGCACCCAACAACCGCCCGTCCATGAGGACAGCCTCTACTTCGCGATTAAAGACTTTTAGGGAAATATATGATCGATACTAAGTTATGCTACATACACAAAAACAACTGCACTACAGTAAGTAAGCCCCCTAAATCTACATGTCATTATCAAATAGTTCTAGGGCGAAAGATGCATACATCCATCTGTCTGAATGCAGCAAAGGAAGCGATGCATTCCATCAGTAGGCCTGCGTGCTAAGAGCACAGTGCCGTGGACGTACTTTGTATCCACACGCAAACAAGGGGTGTGATACGTGCAATGTGTACATGTACACTCAAACATGTGGCATGGTGTTGTATGCACCATACACTGAGGGATCACATCCAACATAGGATGTGCCCAAAGACGATGAGAAGCAAGTGACGTGGACGTACTTTGTATCCACGCACAAACAAAGATGACGAAAGCAGATTCATGGACGCTCTTGGGCGTGAATCTGAAAGACGACGAAAACAGATTCATGGACGCTATTGGGCATGAATCTGAAAGACAACGAATGTTGGGACTCTCAAAGACAACGAAAGCAGAGTGTCCAGAAGACGACGCTAGGTAGGTTCAGCCCTTAGGAGTGAACCTTAAAGACGATGATAGTAGAAAATCTCCAAGACGACAAAAGCGGAGAATCTCAAAGATAGAATCATAGACGCTCTCGTGCATGAATCTGAAAGACGACGAATGTTGGGACTCTCAAAGACGACGAAAGTAGAGTGTCCCGAAGACGAAGGTAGGCTGGTTCAGCCCTAAGGCGTAAACCTCAAAGACGACGATAGTAGAGAATCTCTAAGATGACGAAAGCGGAGAATCTCAAAGATGATGGAAAGAAGATTCATCCCGTAGGCGTGAATCTCAACGACGAGGATTGCAGAGACTCTCAAAGACGACGAAATCTGAAAGTCACAAAGACGATGATAAGCAGATTTAACCCGCAGGCGTGAATCTCAAAGACGACGACGAGAAGATTCAATCCTTAGGCGTGAATCTGAAAGAAGGGTCATGTCCAACATAGGACGTGCCCGGAGATGAAATGGGATCACACAATGCACGTGTGCCCGAGAAATGCGAGCGTCGGTGAGACGCAAATGATGTATGTCCTATGCTCTAGTATCGCTCGAAGGTATCTAAAGATTCCTAATCTGATTAAGGATGTTCTGACCCTATATGCATGAAAATCTCTAAGCTAAATGTGATGCATCTGGTGAACTAAGCTAGAGACCCTACACGCCCTAAAAAACAACACATAATCCTAGGCTAATGCAACCTAAAGCTACAAGCCCGCAAAGCCTAACCCTAGGGTGAACTAAGCTAGAGACCTTAATCTCTATTATTGTTTGTTTTTAGGGTTTGGCAAGTTATCAAGCCCTGAGGTCCTACATGAGAGGATGTGGGTTCTTGGACCCGCAAGGAAGAGAATAGGCTCTAATGGCCCGATGGATAGTGATGGGCTTTGGGCCTTAGAAGAATGGATCTAGGCTCGTGGGCCTGGCATGGAGGCGGGACCTTAGGCCCAAGCTCGAGAAATGAGCTCTTAAGCTCATAAAAACATATAAAGAGCCCGATGGCTAGAAATGGGGGAAAGGAAGGAGGGCCCGTGGGCCCACCACGAAGGGATGGGCCCGCAGGCCCAAAATAGCTTATTTAGAGGTTTATTGAGTGTTTTGATCTAAAACTAGCAAAATAATCAAAACACTAATACAAGTCCCCAATTACTTGAAATCAGTAAACAAGTAAATTAACGCAACTTATGATATCAAAACTTTAAGCACAAAGATGGGAGTGTAAACAATGATCATTACGCAAAAATGTTTTTGCAAAAATGATGAAGTCGTGAGCACGATATCAATCATATTAAACGTGGCAAAAATGGTGATACTAACTCATGGTGAAAAAGATGTACCATGCTCCATATGAAAAATACCTCATTGTCACATGCTTGATCATTTCATGCATGCATCCATTTTATGGAACATTTATCATGCAAAACGTTCAATGTAAAGATCTCAATCCATGTTCACGTAAACCTCATGTTGCATACATGCATGTCACTAATCATTTCATACAAAGTTAACATATATCACGTAGCACATGCTAAAAATCACATGACATAAAATTTACATTTATGACATTTTTACCGTCAAAATTGCATGCAAGATTTCACTGAATCATCAANTCGCCATGGTTTTCTCGAAAAACTAGATTTAGGTCGATTTTTCGAAATCTCGGGTCCTGATTCCCATAAATCAGGTGGCGACTCCTTACATATCACATTCATACCCCTTCTGAGGTGGGCGAATCCAACTTATGCGTCTCCCACGCGCGAGTTTCTCTCGAGCGTGGTGTGCACCAGATTCTGGCTCCACAAGGTGAGCCCAAAGAGCTCACCTAAAAGGCCTCGGACATAATGTAAGGCAATTCGTAACCTCATAGCCCAAGCTCTAGACACTCTCCTAGGCGATGTGGGACTAATACCTCCTCCCACCACCCCATAGGATGAGCCGTCCTCGGCTCTGATACCATAATTGTCACGCGTCACTCACACGTGTGCCCAATATTGTCCCTACTTTATCCATCCCCCGGAGTACAGGGTTTTGTTCTTAGGTGAGCCTAGAGAGCTCACCTAAAAGGCCTCGGACACAATGTAAGGCAGTTCGTAACCTCATAGCCTAGGCTCTGGACACTCTCCTAGGCGATGTGGGACTAATATACCTCCTCCCACCACCCCATAGGATGAGCCATCCTCGGCTCTGATACCATAATTTTCACGCCCCGCTCACACGTGTGAGTGGGGCGTGACATAATGAATCATTTTTCTTTATCAATGAGCAACAAAGAAGAAGAAATACAAAAAGTACAAGCTCAACTTAAAGCAGAATAACTGCACTCAACTTCGTCATCTTGAAGAGAATTTAAAGCGATATAAAAAGGCTTGTTTGGATAAAGAACATAAGGCTGCATTAAAGGAAAAAGATATCCAGGAACTGAAGAGCCCCTAGTTATTACAAGAGAGGAATTATCGATCTCTAAATTCAAAGTTGAGAAACTTGATAGGAATAACAGTGAAAAAGATAGACTGATTGATTCTAAAAATACCCCTTTTTTTTTTCTTTCACATCTGTTCCAGACGTCTTTTTTTTTTGACGATGACAGCAGCAGCAGCTGCTGCTGTCTTCCTCCTCTGCTTCTCTCTATTCTCTCTTCTTCTCCCAAGTTCTCTCCCTCACAACTCACTCAAAGTCGATCTCTCGATCTTCTTCTCTCATTGTTTCTCTCTCTAACAGTCCCATCTTCATTCCACAGCTCTCTCTCTCTTTTGGTTTCTCTCTAACTCTCTTCAGCTCTCTCTCTCTCGATTTCTCTCTCAATTTCACTCTCTATCAATCTCCCTTGCTCTCCATCTGTCCCCACTCAATCTCAACTGATCTCTGTTCCCTTTCTCTCTCTAACTCTCCCTCAATCTCCCTTCAGCTCTCTCCCTCTTGGTCCCTCTAACTCTCACTCAGACCTCTCTCCACCGCGCCCTCAAATTTTCCCTCTCTGTTCTTTCTATCCCCAACTCTCTCCCCTCGATTTCTCTCTTATCTATCTCTGGGCTCCCCATTTCCCTAAGCCGACAGCCCCTCATCTCCTCTCCCACATTGTCTTCCTTGTGTCAAAACAAGACACAACCCACAGAACATGCGTGGGAGCATGGGGGACCCAAAGAAAATGTTCCCCATGCCAAAACGCGCTGGCCGAATTTTTTTTTTAATTATCATTATTTATTTTTTTATTATTTCCTTATAAAAATAGAAATGGGTCCCACTATTTTGAAATTTGTTTTTTAGATAATTATTTTAAAAACTGATTTTTGACAAAAAATAATTGATTTGGGAAAAATTGGGGTGGGCCAATCCTGTCACGACACGTGGCGATACCCAGGGATTAAAATCCTACGGTTCCTTGAGATTTGGTTCTCTTGTTGTTCCGGCCTTGAGCGAATTTTGGATGAGGAGTAAAGCCTGCTTAGTCACATTAAACCAATTTTCATTAAATTGTGCACATAAATCGTGGTACGGCCAAAACGGGTATTTTTTTGGGGTGTGCAAAAATTTGGCGTCTACAGATGCCCCTCCTCGCCAGAGACCAGTTGCGATCGAATGGCGAGGCATACGATGCCTGATTTTCGCCCACCGATGAAATAGTCAAGCATAAAAGTCCAATGATCTATGTTTTGAATTTTGCTAACCGTTCGTAGTCAGCCAGAGCCGGACACGAATTTCGTCGGTCTGCTTCCGAGCTAGTTCGGCCCTTACGATTGTGTGTAGATTTGTGTTGTATTGTTGTCCTTGGTCAGACGGTCGCTGAATATGTATGCTCCTGCCAACTTTGCCATGGCAAGGAGTGGTCTGCAATTCTTTGGCATTTTTTCGGGTTGTGTGTGGTTTGAAAGATGATTTTGAAATCCAGATCATTTTTCCATTTAAAAGATCAATTTTAGCAATTTTTAATTTACCCAGATGGCGAGGGGAGATCACTTGCTTGATCATCGTCGAGGGACTCGTGCGTCGTGCTTGGGTTTTTACACCACTCAATTATATCATCTTCTTCCTTGATCTTGTTTGATTGACTGGAAACTGAGAGATGAACTGGCTGTATCATTTCTCCTATTGAAGACATTATTGCACCCTTTTCCGTGTGCACTCTTCCCCTCACTTTTCCTCGAGAGAAAACAATCCTCACATGCACATATGTGCCTTTAGTTTCTTTGACTCCACATTATCATTAATGGGGGTAGTGGAGGTAGGCTCTCTTTCCAATCTTTCACGTGCTTCCATGTGAGGAGTTTAAGCAAACCCGTTCCTCGTCCCTCTGAGTTCTATAAATACCTGGTGCTTCATGGTTTGGCATCCACACCAATCCTTTTCTTATCATGTTCTTCCCTCTTCTGCTGCCTTTTTTGAGAGAATGGAGGCTTTCCATGCTTGGGTGAACAATCTCAATGACTTCTAGAATTCATTCATCTGAGCTCACCGCCTCGGACATGTTTCTAGCCTTATGGGGTTCTATTTAGACATGGACCTTTTGAGGGCAGCAACCACCTGCTGGGTCCGTGATCTTCTTATTTTCCGTTTTGGTTTGTGCGACATATGTCCCACCATCGAGGAGTTTAGCAAAATCCTTGGCATTTCTTCTGATGGTCCTCTATTCGCTCCTGTCACTTCTCGTATCATCACTGCCACTACCTGCTATTGGCATCTGTGACCTTTGATTGAGCCACCAATCTTTCCAGTGGAGAATCCCATATGTGTGGAGGGATACCATCCATGGCCTACTTCCTTCCTTACTTTAGCACCTGCCCAGGATACTGCTGACGAATATGGAGACGAGGGGGATTGATCGAGGCTTCATTGTATGCCTGGAAATGAAAACGAAGGAGCTTCATTAGTTGTAGGCTTTTTCCTTTTACGCCACTAGGTGGCGTTAGTGCTATCCCTGCAAAACTTGTTAGTCATCGTATAGATAAGATGAAATAAATGGAGTAAGTTTGGAATATGTGCACCTGTGCAGTTTATTCATCGATTAGTGTTCAACAAACCCATCAATTGCGCCAAAGCAGACGACTTCCAAATGCCAACTATTGTGACCCTTCATGCATTTTTTTTTCTTTTTTTTAAATGCGCTTGTCTTTTGGGAAATTTGCCTCAAATGTCTAAACTAAAGTCGGCTTCTTGCCAGACAAGGTTTTAAAAACAAAACATATGCGTCTTTTGAAAAAAAAATTCTGAAACCGATACGACAGACGTGCGATATTTTGTAAACTCCTCTTATTCTTTGGGGATTTTTGCCTCAGACGCCTAAACCAGAGCCATGCAAAGCATGCCTGTCACACCCCGATTTTCGGTACTCTAAATCCGACCCAATTCACCGAGTCCGAAAACCCAGGCGTGATTAATGTAATAGATATGTAAGTAAAAATATCGAATAAAACTAATTTTCTTTACTTTTGAAAGACAATGAATTTAAAAACATTTATTGATAGTCTACTTTAGTCAACATCGGTTACCTTAAAGTCAGGCCCAAGTCAACTAAGTCAATGTAAAGGTCAACTTAAGTCTCTAGCTAAGTCAAAGTCAATTCAAGTCAACCAATATTTAGGTCAATGCTCATTGACTCGTCAAAATCAATCCAAGTCAAAGAAAAATAAAAATGTAATGTTTTAAAAATAATTTTCGTGTAAACTATATACAGTTGAGTAAAATAGGCGTATCTACTTAACCGTAAATTCGAATTTTATAAATAAACCCATTCTAAAAACTAGATTCACAGATCTACAATTTTATCAGAAATAGCCCACGGCCAATTCTGAATATAAAGGGCCCAAATATGCATCCTAAGTACTGATACGGACGTGTAAAAACTCAAAAAATATAATTTCAACTTTTTAATAATTTTTGAAAAATCAGTAACTTAGAAGAGAAATTACTCTCTAACCCGGAATTAGAAATACATAGTATAATAACTTTTTGAAAAGGAAAAATCGAGATCTATAATTTTATCAGAAATAGACTCGGCTTAATTTTGACCGGAACATGTCCAAAAATACCGTTTTGTAAATCTGACAGTATGAATTACGGGAATTATACAATTTCGTATAAAACCTAATTAATTCAATTATTCTTGACGAAAATTAAATGTAAATTAATACATAAATTATACAATTTAAAACTTAACATCTAAGTTTATATGAATGTCAAAACAATAAGAATTAATAAAAATAACCCTTATCCCAAGTGATAGAATAGTAGTTTAATTCATCAGCTATATTTATACAAATTTGATAATACAAGCTATCTGCTTCTTAATCTGTACATCTTTGAATCCTTCACC
>MVGT01002172.1:79286-89890 GCA_002174775.1 Macleaya cordata
TTTTTTTTTTAGAGATAACTCTCTTAAAGTATATTATAAGTTTCTATGCATTTTACCATGTATATGAAAAATTTATTTTTCAAATCAATACTCATCCAAATGGGCATACTTTTATACTAACTTAATTATGTTGGTCAAGTGTTGAATATTTACACTATAGAATTTCTTGGGGTATTACAATGCCTTAGCGTCCTCGATTTATCCTCATAGGCTCCCCGCCGGACAAGGCTTTTTTTTTTGAAAAAGTGCAGAAACAGGACAATTAGACCCCTTAGCTTGGATACGATTATGAATACTCGCCCAATTAGCAAGAGTCACGTCGACATGTCGCCACTTTCTTTGGTTGACCTTGTATTGCTTCACCCTTTATCCTCTAACTTTGCTCGTTGGATCCGACGGGTACCAACTTATCTAGAGACTTGAGGGTGTTGCACTTCAAGTCTGGATGAAGACTGTCTGCATTTTTACCTATGTCGTAGCTTGCTCTTTTAATTGCGTCTGCCAACTAGTGCTCTGACTCTGAGGGTGTTGCACTTCAAAGCTCACAAATGCGGATCAAATTTTCTCAAGTCTTTATTTTTCAGACTACGAATTCTATTCTTGAATTTTTTCTCTTCTTCATTTTTTGGAGGTCCACCACCCTTCCCGTTGACCAAAGACTCGTGTCGCTCACAGGGTCCATGAGGTCTTCTAGGTTGTAGCGTGGCTTAGGTCGGCTAGAAAGAAAGGATAAATGCTCGAAAAATTGATGAGTCTGACTTTCCAAGGTTTCCCCTCTTTTTACTACTGCCCCTTGCTTAACTCAGGGCTTGTGAGTATTTTCTTACTTTGCTTTTTTGGATTTTCTATTTTTTGGATTTTAATTTTTCAATTTTTTCAATTTTTTGAATCTTTCGGATTTTTTTGGATCGTTTTGGGTCTTATATATATATTTTTTTGGTTTTTTTGATATTTGATTTTTTTGGATTTTTTGATATTGTTGCCCCTAGGGCAGAAACATATATACAAACGAGAAGATAAAATCTCTCCGATTTAGAGAGGGGATTATTTGCTGTGTATAAAGGAAATGCTTAGGCTCAAACTCATTTTCTAGCAGAAATGAAGTTTCAACTAGGTTCTTTTGGAAATTTGGATATCGGCCAAAGAAATGCCTCATTTTTGGACCTCTGTCGGCTTCACTTGCCCTTAGTCTAAGAGTCGAGTGGTCACCTCAAGCGTAGTACTTCTTGAGTTGGNAAATGCCTCATTTTTGGACCTCTGTCGGCTTCACTTGCCCTTAGTCTAAGAGTCGAGTGGTCACCTCAAGCGTAGTACTTCTTGAGTTGGTCCGCATTTGTAGGTCTCTGATGCTCAATCCCATCAAGATCTGTCAATCGGACAGCCATCTCTGGAAAGATGTTCTTAATGATGTAGAGACCTTTCATATTGGGTTTGAATTTGCCCCTTGCGTCAGAATGATCTACGGGCCTGATTTCTTTGAGCACAAAGTCTTATATGCTCAAGTTTCTTGGTCGGACTTTCTTGTTAAAGCTACGAACTATCCTTTGTTGGTAAGACTGTGCGTGACATGCTGTGTCTATCCTTTTCTCATTAATGCAGTTCAAAGCGTCTACTCTGGTCTGAATCTAATCGACTTCATCTTCGGTTCCTTCCATTAGAATCCTAAGAGTCGGAATCTCGATTTCGATTGGGAACACGACCTCCATTCCGTATACAAGAGAGAACGGTGTCGCCCCAGTTGGCGTTCGAATTGAGGTGCGATAGGCCCATAAAGCATAGGGTAACTTGTCGCTCCAGTCCTTATAAGTCACAGTCATCTTTTTCAGGATCTTGACTAATGTCTTATTGGCAGCCTCCACTGCACCATTAGTTTATGGCCTATGAGGTGACGAGTTGTGGTACTGGATCCTATATTTGTCAAACAAATGGCGTACTTCAGAACCGATGAAGTTTGGACCATTATCTGAGATGATTTCGTGAGGCACTCCATATCTGCAGATGATGTGATTTTGGATGCACTTCGCAGTGGGGGCCGACTTGATACTTTTACACGAGATTGCTTCTACCCATTTTGTAAAATAGTAGATTGCGACGATAATGTGGTCATGTCCACTTAATGAAGATGGGCGTATCTTGCCTATCACATCGATCCCCCATGTTGAAAAAAGGCCAAGGCGACGTCAGACAGTTTAGGTTTACCGGGGGAACATGGATTAGATCTCCGTGTATCAGGCATTCATGACATTTTCTGACGAACTTTTCACAGTTAGTATCCATTGTTTGCCAGTAGTACCCATACCTGTGGATCTTTTTAGCCAACATTCGACCACTCATATGTGGACCACATACTCCAGCATGGACTTCTTCCAGAATGTTCAGTGCTTAATCTTTGTCTACGCATCTTAGCAGTGTATTATCAAAGGATCTCTTGAATATATGCCCACCACATAGAGCAAACCCTGAGGCCCAAGATCTAATAAACTGTCGATCTCTCCAGGTTGCGCCTTCTGGATATTCTTGGGTCTCCAAGAATCTTTTGATGTCTGCATACCAAGGCTCGCTAAGCTCTTGGTCTTTTAACTCTTGCGCTTGGTAGTAGTATGCGGGTTCATCTCTTTGGATTACCTCAATTGGTCGAACAGTAGCTCCTTCCGGGATAGATAGCCAGGATGATAACACTGCTAAAGCATTCGCACAGTAGTTTTTGTTCCTGAACACATGATGGAATTTGACTTTATCAAACTCGTCGACCAATTTCAAGAGGTACTCATGATAGGGCACCAATTGTTCGTTCTTCAGCTTCCACTCACCCTAAACTTGCTTAATGATCAGGAAAGAATCTCCATGAACCATTAATCTTTTGACTGATAGGGCAAGGGCTGCCTTCAAACCAGCAATGCAAGCTTCATACTCTGCTATGTTGTTTGTACAAGGAAATCCCAATCTGATGGCGATAGGTGTTCTGACTCCTTCAGGAGATACAAGTATTGCCCCTACTCCTCTGCCTATCTTATTGTGGGCTCCATCAAAGTACATTCTCCAAGGTGCCACTTCTTCTGCTTCTTCTGGCTCTGTTGACAATATGTACTCATCAAGGAACTCTGTTACCATTGTTGTTTTATCTGGAAGTGGATGGGCGACAAGATGGTCAGCTATTGCTCCCTTTTATGGACTTTTGTGTGACATAAGCTATGTTGAATTCTGATAAAAGCAGCTGCCACCTAGCAGTTCTCCCAGATAACGCTGGCTTCTCAAACAAATATTTGATTGAATCCATCCGCACGAGCAGCTAGATTGAGTGTGACAACATGTAATGTCTGAGCCTTTTCGCGGCCCATACTAACGCGAAGCAAGTCTTCTCTAAAGGTGTGTATTTTATCTTATATTCGGACAAAGTCTTGTTGATGTAGTAAATGGCTCTTTCTTTGCCGCTATTTTCATGATATTGCCCTAGAGCTGCTCCCACAACAGTGTTAATAACAGAGATGTATAGGATCAAAGGTTTCCCCGAGACAGGCGAGACCAGTACTGGAGGGCTCAGCAGATAATCTTTAATTCTGTCGAATGCCTTCTGGCAATCTTCATTCCATTTCTTGGGAACATCTTTTCTTAGCAATTTGAAGATGGGCTCACAAATGGGCGTGAGTTGAGCTATAAATCTGCTGATGTACTGAATCCTTCCTAAAAACCCTTGAATCTCTTTTTCGCCGCGAGATGGAGACATATCTGCAATGACCTTTACTTTGGCTGGATCAACTTTGATACCTTTGTGGCTGACGACGAATCCTAATAATTTCCCTGATTGAACACCGAATACACATTTACTAAGGTTGAGCCTCAGATTGAATTTCCTTAGCCGCTTAAAGAGTTTGGTCAAGTCCTTGATGTGATCCTCTCTTCTTTTTGATTTGGCAATCATGTCGTCCATGTAAACCTCCAATTCCTTGTGGATCATGTCGTGGAAGAGAGTGGTCATGACCCTTTGGTAAGTAGCTCAAGCGTTCTTAAGTCCGAACGGCATTACTCTGTAGCAATATACTCCCCAAGGTGTAATGAACGATGTCTTCGCCATGTCCTCTTCTACCATCTTCATCTGATTGTATCCGGAGAACCCATCCATAAAAGAAAACAAACCGTGGCCAGCGGCAATGTCGACTAGTATGTCAATGTGTGGTAATGGGAAGTCATCTTTCGGACTCGCCTTGTTGAGGTTCCTGTAATCGATACACATTCGAACTTTTCCATCCTTCTTGGGTACTGGCACAATGTTTGCTAACTAATCTGTATATGTAACTGGGACCAGGAACTTTGCATTCAGCTGCTTAGAGATTTCTTCTTTGATCTTCATTGTCCATTCCGGTCTAAATCTTCTGAGCTTTTGTTTAACAGTTCTAGCATCAGGATAAGTAGGTAGCATGTGAACCACCATTTCAGCGTCTAGTCCCGGCATGTCCTCATCATATGACCAAGCAAAGATATCTTTGTACTCATTTAGCAACTCAATCATAGCCTCCCGTTCATCTGGAGACAAGGTGGTACCAATCTTCACCAACTGAGGTTGGTCTTCAGAGTTCAGGTTTATCAATTCAGAGTCTTCCTCAGTTGACGACGACCTGTCTTTATGTCAATCCAGCAACTCTTGGATCTCCTCAGGCATTTCCCCCCAGATAGCGACCCAGTCGTCTTCACCGGGCTCATACTCATATTTATTGCCAATTTCGAGGTCACCTATTGCTTCTTCAAAATCATTTATGCACAAAACATCTTTTTGGTTTTTTGATTTTTCATATTTTTTATTGTTTTTGAAAATATTTTGATTTTTTTGGTTTTTTGAAAATAACGGAAAACTCAAAGCAGAAACAAAATCTGTTGGGGACCACACTTCTTCCTCTTCAGACGAGGACGCCCCTTTTCCCGATTGATTCAGGTTGTCTTTTTTTTGGGTGCCAGATGTTGTGGCACCAGGAGACTTAGCTGCAAAAAGGTTAGTATCAACAGTAAGATTATCATTAACAGAATGGACAAAGAGATGAGGTTGGAGGTCCATATCTTTAGAGATCACATAGACCCATTGCGTACCTGCAAGGCTTTCAGGCGATTCTCCTTTTGACCTTTCGCGGTCGATGTCTGCCTGGTTATTGATTGTTTGAGGAGATGCTTCTGTTACCTGTGTGATAAGGCACTCTGGGCTGGATGTGATATTTTCCTTTCGAACAGACTGAAGGCGCGCTCAAAATTGCACTGTTATCATCCTCTTCTTGCAAGGAGGGAGATATTTGCGGTATTCTTTTCATGTCCTCTTCTTGCTCAGAGGTTTGAAGGCTGCACGATATTCTTCCGCATTTGCCCATTGGGTCTTCGATGCTATGTACTCCTCAGCACTCATCCTTCTCAAGCTCGAGGTTGCCGTGTCATCCAACTCTGAGTCATCGGAGATCATGTGCAAACCTGGATCAATCTGTTGTTCGGGACAAGGTTCTGTGTATAGCTAGTTGATCCCTATCAGCAGTATGTAAACCGATTTGTTCTTGAACAAATTTCATGTGGGCCTTGATTACCTCGCATACCCCAAAAATGGAGTTTAGATTTCAAGTGAATTTTAGGTCACACGACCCCTTAGGGACACGTGCACACTCTTACACGTGTGTGACCTGGAAGGTACCTCTTTTGAAACACAACCACCCTTTTTTTTTTTAAAATAGACACGACATACTCTTGTGTGCGTGTACGACCTAGTGGGTACATTTTTTGAAATTCCATTGTTTGGAAATTGGACACATTTATTTTGGCGCACATGCACGACCTATGAGGTCCCTTTTTGAAATTGGACACGTACATATTTGACGCACGTGAACGACCTATGAGGTCTTTTTGAAATTGGACACGTACATATTTGATGTACGTGAACAACCCAGTGGGTACATTTTTTGAAATTCAATTGTTTGAAAATTGGACACATGCATCTGGCGCACGTGAACGACCTATAAGTTCTTTTTTTAAATTGAGAGCGTGTATCAATTGACTCAGTTCTTTGAACTCTCAGACCGATTTTTAAAATTTGATTCGCACAGTAGTTGTAGAATATTTTGCTCCTAGTTGCGAGGTAAATTTTTTAGGAACTTGAACGAGTAATTCTACAGCAGAAGAATCCTCAGGATAATTCTCTCAAAGAATATTCATCTTTTGCTCCTGAATGAGCTAAATAGTTTGAGGGATGTAGGAGGGCAAATCTAGGGAGATGAACCCTTCCCTCTCTTGGTTAAGATGATTATTTCTTTCCTTTCATCATGTCGCTCTGGAACGAGCTTTTCTCTATTGGAAGATGGCCGAGAGGGTCAATCTAAAAAGAAGAACCCTTTATGAGTATCTCATTCTCTTTTCATTTTCTGTTTTTTAGATGAGTTGCACTTTGAGAGTGAAGAGGGCTAGTCTAGAAAGAAGAGCCCTTGGATTCCCCTCAAAGTTTTTATTTCTCTTGCTCTTGAAAGAGTAGAGCTCTCAGGGGTTCAAAGAGAGTAAATCTATGAAGAATGACTCTCAGACATCTTCCCCTAGCAAAAAGATTTTTTTTTGTTTTTCTTTGTTTTTTGTTGTTTTTTTTGCAAACCCAGAGAAAACTAGTCAATATCAAAAATCCTCTACACTGAATTATACCTCAGAAATTGTGTGACATGAATGCAGTCTTTGGGTTAATCCTGGGGATACATCTACCGCTACTACATGCATGCAGGGCTCAACTAGACTCTGTATTTGGGTAAAGGTTCGGGTCACCTTGATAATATATACCTCGCAGCCCAAAGACTGGTCGTTAGTACAAGGCGGAGGGTGTGGAGTTTCGGTCGTTATTCCCATATGACCACCCAGTCGGGACGAGACCTACCGCAACCACGGGTTTTGTTTCCTATAAGATCANAAATAGTTTGAGGGATGTAGGAGGGCAAATCTAGGGAGATGAACCCTTCCCTCTCTTGGTTAAGATGATTATTTCTTTCCTTTCATCATGTCGCTCTGGAACGAGCTTTTCTCTATTGGAAGATGGCCGAGAGGGTCAATCTAAAAAGAAGAACCCTTTATGAGTATCTCATTCTCTTTTCATTTTCTGTTTTTTAGATGAGTTGCACTTTGAGAGTGAAGAGGGCTAGTCTAGAAAGAAGAGCCCTTGGATTCCCCTCAAAGTTTTTATTTCTCTTGCTCTTGAAAGAGTAGAGCTCTCAGGGGTTCAAAGAGAGTAAATCTATGAAGAATGACTCTCAGACATCTTCCCCTAGCAAAAAGATTTTTTTTTGTTTTTCTTTGTTTTTTGTTGTTTTTTTTGCAAACCCAGAGAAAACTAGTCAATATCAAAAATCCTCTACACTGAATTATACCTCAGAAATTGTGTGACATGAATGCAGTCTTTGGGTTAATCCTGGGGATACATCTACCGCTACTACATGCATGCAGGGCTCAACTAGACTCTGTATTTGGGTAAAGGTTCGGGTCACCTTGATAATATATACCTCGCAGCCCAAAGACTGGTCGTTAGTACAAGGCGGAGGGTGTGGAGTTTCGGTCGTTATTCCCATATGACCACCCAGTCGGGACGAGACCTACCGCAACCACGGGTTTTGTTTCCTATAAGATCATAAAGAATATGAGATGCAAATGCAAATGTAAATAAATGGGTACGTGCAGTGTGTGTGTGCAAGCCCGAGAAGTGTATGATCATGAAAACCCTAAAATTATTTAATTGCTTTTCAAGTCAGATCCCTAAAATCCCTAGTGGAGTCGCCAGTCTGTGGAGCCAGAATCTGGCGCGCACCATGCTCGAAAGAAACTCGCGCGTGGGAGACGCATAAGTTGGATTTGCCCACCTCAGAAGGGGTATGAATGTGATATGTAAGGAGTCGCCACCTGATTTATGGGAATCAGAACCTGAGATTTTAGAAAATCGACCTAAATCTAGTT
Organism: Macleaya cordata; assembly: GCA_002174775.1. NCBI lineage: Eukaryota > Viridiplantae > Streptophyta > Magnoliopsida > Ranunculales > Papaveraceae > Macleaya > Macleaya cordata. The sequence goes on from MVGT01002172.1 coordinate 87,234, forward strand.
TTTCGAGAAAATCATGTCGATAGTCCAAAGTAGATGGTCTGCGGTACAGAGATAATGGATAAGGGGATCTAGGTACGGGTTGGGAAGGTGTTAGGCACCCAACAACCACCCGTCCGTGAGGACGGCCTCTACTTCGCGATTAAAGACTTTTAGGGAAATATATTATCGATACTAAGTTATGCTACATACACAAAAACAACTGCACTACAGTAAGTAAGCCCCCTAAATCTACATGTCATGATCAAATAGTTTTAGGGCGAAAGATGCATACATCCATTTGTCTGAATGCAGCAAAGGAAGTGATGCATGCCATCAGTAGGCATGCGTGCTGAGAGCACAGTGACGTGGACGTACTTTGTATCCACGCGCAAACAAGGGGTGTGAAACGTGCAATGTGTACACGTACACTCAAACATGTGGTATGGTGTTGTATGCACCATACACTGAGGGATCACATCCAACATAGGATGTGCCTAAAGACGACGAGAAGCAAGTGACGTGGATGTACTTTGTATCTATGCACAAACAAAGATGATGAAAGCAGATTCATGGACGCTCTTGGACGTGAATCTGAAAGACGACGAAAACAGATTCATGGACGCTACTGGGCATGAATCTGAAAGACAACGAATGTTGGGACTCTCAAAGACGACGAAAGTAGAGTGTCCCGAAGACGACGGTAAGTAGGTTCAGCCCTTAGGCGTGAACCTCAAAGACGACGATAGTAGAGAATCTCCAAGACGACGAAAGCGGAGAATCTCAATGACAGATTCATAGACACTCTTGGGCGTAAATCTGAAAGACGAAGAATGTTAGGACTCTCAAAGACGACGAAAGCAGAGTGTCTCGAAGACGAAGGTAGGCTGGTTCAGCCCTAAGGCGTAAACCTCAAAGACGACGATAGTAGAAAATCTCCAAGACGACGAAAGCAGATAATCTCAAAGATGATGGTAAGAAGATTCATCCCGTAGGCGTGAATCTCAACGACGACGAATGCAGAGACTCTCAAAGACGACGAAAACAGAGAGTCACAAAGACGATGATAAACAGATTCAACCCGTCGGCGTGAATCTCAAAGACAACGACGAGCAGATTTAGCTCTTAAGCGTGAATCTGAAAGAGGGATCATGTCTAATATAGGACGTGCCCAGAGATGAAATGGGATCACACAATGCACGTGTGCCAGAGAAATGTGAGCGTCGGTGAGACGCAAATGATGCATATCCTATGCTCTAGTATCGCTCGAAGGTATCTAAAGATTCCTAATCTGATTAAGGATGTTCTGACCCTATATGCATGAAAATCTCTAAGCTAAATGTGATGCATCTGGTGAACTAAGCTAGAGACCCTACTCGCCCTAAAAAACAACACATAATCCTAGGCTAATGCAACCTAAAGCTACAAGCACACAAAGCCTAACCCTAAGGTGAACTAAGCTAGAGACCTTAATCTCTATTATTGTTTGTTTTTAGGGTTTGGCAAGTTATCAGGCCCTTAGGTCCGACATGAAAAGATGTGGGTTCTTGGACCCTCAAGGAAGAGAATAGGCTCTAATGGCCCGATGGATGGTGATGGGCTTTAGGCCCTAGAAGAATTGATTTAGGCCCGTGGGCCTGGCATGGAGGCGGGCCCTTAGGCCCAAGCCCGAAAAATGAGCCTTTAAGCTCATAGAAACAGATAAAGTGCCCGATGGCTGGAAATGGGGGAAAGGAAGGAGGGCCCATGGGCCCACCACGAAGGGATGGGCTTGCAGGCCCAAAATAGCTTATTTAGAGGTTTATTGAGTGTTTTGATCTAAAACTAGCAAAATAATCAAAACACTAATACAAGTCACTAATTACTTAAAATCAGCGAACAAGTAAATTAACGCAACTTATGATATCAAAACTTTAAGCACAAAGATGGGAGTATAAGCAATGATCATTACGCAAAAATGTTTTTACAAAAATGATGAAGTCGTGAGCACGATATCAATCATATTAAACGTGGCAAAAATGGTGATACTAACTTATGTTGAAAAAGATGTACCATGCTCCATATGAAAAATACCTCATTGTCATATGCTTGATCATTTTATGTATGCATCCATTTTATGCAACATTTATCGTGCAAAACGTTCAATGTAAAGATCTCAACCCATGTTCACGTAAACCTCATGTTGCATGCATGCATGTCATTAATCATTTCATACAAAGTTAACATATATCACTTAGCACATGCTAAAAATCACATGACATGAAATTTACATTTATGACATTTTTATCCTCAAAATTGCATGCAAGATTTCACTGAATCATCAAAGCACTGCTACATCATTACTTCATCATATGGGATATAAACTCAACAATGGAAGAAAACAAAAGATGAGGTAGGGATTATCACCTAGTCGACACAAACCCATGGCTCAATCGCCAGAAATCTCATCCCTTCAGCGTTGATGTGTGGTGGAGGCGACAAGCGGGCCCCACTCTGTGTCCACGTGGAGAGAACCAAAACTCTAGGGGTGTTGCAAAACTGTTTTGCAATTGATGCAAATGAGAAAAAGAAAACAAAAATAAAAGGATTTTTTTATTTTTTTTTAAATATGTTTTTTTTTACTATTTTTACTTTTTTTCTTTTTCTTTTCTCTCTCCTCCTCCCTTCTTCTTCTCCACCAC
>MVGT01002172.1:90046-107706 GCA_002174775.1 Macleaya cordata
ACAGCAGCAGCTACTGCTGCTATCTTCCCCCTCTGCTTTTCTCTATTCTCTCTTCTTCTCCCAAGCTTTCTCCCTCGTAGCTCACTCAAAGTCGATCTCTCGATCTTCCTCTCTCACCGTTTCTCTCTCTAACAGTCCCATCTTCATTCCACAGCTCTCCCTCTCTTGGTTTCTCTCTAACTCTTCAGCTCTCTCTCTCTCTCGATTTCTCTCTCGATTTCACTCTCTATCAATCTCCCTCGCTCTCCATCTGTCCCCACTCACTTTCAACTGATCTTTATTTCCCTTTCTCTATCTAACTCTCCCTCAATCTCCCTTCAGTTCTCTCCCTCTCGGTCCCTCTAACTCTCACTCAGACCTCTCTCCACCGCTCTCTCTCCGTCTCTGTTCTTTCTCTCCCAACTCTCTTTAGCTCTCTCTCCCCGATTTCTCTTCAGCGCTCTCTCAAATTTTCCCTCTCTGTTCTTTCTCTCCCCAACTCTCTCCCCCCCGATTTCTCTCTTATCTATCTCTGGGCTCCCCATTTTCCTAAGCCGACAGCCCTTCATCTCCTCTCCCACGTTGTCTCCCTTGTGTCAAAACAAGACACAACCCACAGAACATGCGTGGGAGCATGGGGGACCCAAAGAAAATGTTCCCCATGCCAAAATGCACTGGCTAAATTTTTTTTTTTAATTATCATTATTTATTTTATTATGTTTTCCTTATAAAAATAGAAATGGGTCCCACCATTTTGAAATTTGATTTTTAGACAAAATTCTTTTAAGAACTGATTTTTGACAAAAAATAATTGATTTGGGAAAAATTGGGGTGGGCCAATCCGGTCACGACACGTGGCGATACCCAGGGATTAAAATCCTACGGCCAAAACGGGTATTTTTCCAGGGTGTGCGAAAATTTGGCGTCTACACACCTAAGAACAAAACCCTGTACCCTGGGGGGTGGATAAAGTAGGGACAATATTGGGCACATGTGTGAGCGGGGCGTGACAATTATGGTATCAGAGCCGAGGACGGCTCATCCTATGGGGTGGTGGGAGGAAGTATTAGTCCCACATCGCCTAGGAGAATGTCAAGAGCCTGGGCTATGAGGTTACGAACTGCCTTACATTGTGTCTGAGGCCTTTTAGGTGAGCTCTCTGGGCTCACGTAAGAACAAAACCATATACCCCGGGGGGTAGATAAAGTAGGGACAATATTGGGCACACGTGTGAGCGGGGCATGACAATTATGGTATCAGAGCTGAGGACGGCTCATCCTATGGGGTGGTGGGAGGAGGTATTAGTCCCACATCGCCTAGGAGAGTGTCTAGAGCCTGGGCTATGAGGTTACGAACTGCCTTACATGGTGTCTGAGGCCTTTTAGGTGAGCTCTCTGGGCTCACCTAAGAACAAAATCCTGTACCCCGGGGGGTGGATAAAGTAGGGACAATATTGGGCACACGTGTGAGCGGGGCGTGACACATTAAGTCTATGCGTTGCTTATCAGCATATCTTGCTTCAAATCTCATTTGTTCAATTTTTTTCGACATAAACTGACTATCTTATGATTGTTTAAGACAACCAGATTGAAGTTTTTCTATGTCAAGTTTCAATTGACGATTTTCTGCAGACAACTCCTGGATGATTTTGCTTTTTCTTCCAATTCACGCTTCTCATTTGATGACACTCTCGAAAGACTAAGAAGCAAAAATATCTTGTATCGATTTTTCCAATACAACATATCTTTTTGAAGGACATGAAGTCTTTTGTTCAAACTAATAATTTGAGATGAAGGATATTTAGCTTCCTTTAGCTTTTCTCTTAAAGAAATCTTTTCTCACTCTAAAACTTCCTTTGAATGGTTAAGTTCATAGAATTTTCTTAACTCAATGTATTTTTCCTTCAAATTTTTAAGATCAAAATCTAAAGTATGGATAGTAAAGGTCTTACCTTAAATCTCAGAATCGCGGGATTTCAGTTCTTCTTGAAAGTTCTTTTTAGTCTCTTAAAAATTCTTCTCTAACTCACTAAGTCTGTGAACTTCATTTACTTCAGCCTTTAACCTCCTTTTAGTCACTTTTAGCTTTTCCTTCAGAATAGAAATTTGGTAAAGGTACTGTAAAACAAGGGAAAAGTAAACACAAGATTTTAAAGAAGAGCGATGATGAGATAAAAAATGAAAAGAATAAAATTTAAAATAATCATACGACATAAGAGTGGTGGCAAATTTCTTCATTTGTATCTGAATCCTCATAAAGCACATCTTCGATAACAACTTTTGGGGATTGGAAATCGTCTGGAACATTGAGTAAAGTTGTTGCTACTACATCTTCTGAAATCGAATGCTTAAAAGAATTTTTCAGACCAGATTTCTTCAGCATTGTTTCTGGAACCTTGTAAAAAAAATCACTTAATGAATCAGCTCTCTTCGCTTCAGGAATAATTTCATTTAATGGTAAGTCGTTAGTACTCTGAAGCTGAATGGCTGTGTTGGACGAAGGAATTCCTGCATCCGAACCTTCTTTCTCTTCCTCTAAAATAGCTAGTAAAGAAGGGGGATTAGGAGTATTCAATAACAAGGAGTGATTTTGAGCAACATCATGTGCTGGAGTACCAGGGCATTATTGTTCAGTACTGGAAACTTTAGACTTTGGAGCCAAGGGTTTTCAAATTCTTCAAAATACTAATAGTCCCCCAGCATGTTCTCGTAATTCTGAATTTCAACAATGCAGTCAATAACAGTCTTCTCTGACGGAGACTCTAGAATGGTTGGGGGAATAGTCTTTAATTTTGATGCCTTTGGTGATGGAATAGAAGTCACATAGTGTTGTAATACAGAGAACAATTATTAATGATTTAAGAAAATTATGGCAGCAATTAAAAAGTTCAACAAAACAAAAGGGGGGTAGAGAGAAGGAATGTTAGATTTACCTTTTTATTCTTTTTCTTGAGAGGGAGAGTTGAAATAATTAAGTTATTGTCGTCTGGAGAAAAGGTTTTCTTGTTCTCAAACTCAGCTTCGGATTCAGTTTCAGTTTCTTCTACAAATTGTCTCCTTTTGGAACAGAAACATATTAAAACTTGAAGAAAATCTAATTTCGCAGAATCTGATTTGAGAGAGAGGTTGTTCTTTTTCAAGTTTAGTTTAAACTTTGGAAGCTTTTGGGTTAAAGACAAATCCTGGCTGGTTAAATCATGATAATGAGAGCTTAATCCTGACAAATTTTCAGTTTTTTGGCCAGTTATAATCTCATCATTAGACTCTTGAGATAGATCCTGACGAAAGGGGGAATTAGTTCTTAACCCGAAGGGTTTAGAAACAGGAGCTTTTGATGACCTATGAGGTTTGTTAGTTTTTGGCTTCAAGGAATCTAAAGAAGAAGAAGCCTTTTGGGAAGTGTTATTGGATTTTAGTACTAAATCTTCAAACCTCTAATTACGAATTGGGGAAAAATCATTAATCCCAGCAGGAGAATTGGAAGAAAGGAAAAGCCAATTACCAGAAACGATTAAGGGAAATTTGAACCATTATCTATCCCCATCTCTTTGAAAGGAAGATACATCAAAAGGACATCTATCTTCATTCCTTTTTAGTTGGAGATAGCAGCAATAAGGGAAACCAGTGATATAAACTTCATCGTGCATAGACAAAATGTCATCAGCAGAAAATAAAATCACATTGAGATTATCTTTATTCGCAGCATTGTGTTCTTCGAATTGATTGATTAATCTAAAGAAATTACCAGAGAGTTGTCGAGGAGCCCTTTGTAATTTCATCAAAACTTGAAACAAAAGAGGGCGAGAGGAAGAAAAATTGGAAGGGATAAACCAGCTTCCAATTGACCTAAGGTAATTAGGGTCCCACCTGAACCTTCGGGATGCTTAATTAGGGTTGAATCTCTGGGATATTTAGTCTCCTCAGCATGACGAAGATGAATAGAGTCAGGAATGTTGTGAACTTCACGAATCACAGAAATTTCTCAAAATATATAAGTATGAAATTCTGGTTTCTTTGAATTGGGCTTCTTCAGTGACGTCATGGAAAGTGGCGAAAGAGAACGATAGAAGAAGGGATTGAGAATCTATACTAAGGGCAGAGGAATCGGAAACACTAAGGGGCAAGGAAGAAGATGCACTAAGGGGCAGGAAGGACATCAAAATCAAAGAGTTTAAAAAGAAGAAGAAAACTAAAGACGAATTTGGGAACAAAGCAAAGACTGTAGTCTCAAGACCTCCCTAATACTTCTAAATATCTTGAGAAGGGGCAAACTGTAAATACAAAATATCAGTTATACACGTGTCTTATTATTAACTAGGGGTTATAAAACGTTTTAATACATTGGAGAGTATGTAATAAAAGCCAAATGTAAATAATAATGAGTCAGCATAGTGAAGGACATAATTGTAATCTGTATCTTTGAGGGCATATGTAAACCCCTCAACCTTCGTTCAATGAGATATCTTTTTCATTTTTCTCCGAACTTCAGAACTCATTTCTTTAATTGTGAAATTTGTGTTTACACTATCCACTTACAGTGTTAAAAAGGCACAAATACAATGTTAACAGAAAAAAATTAATAGGTTTATGTAGAGGATAGGTTTGCAAAGGAGTTAATCAAATCACACACCGCATAATTTACCAGCTCACACGTATACGCACATGTGAGAGAGAAAAAGTGAGTTTGTCAGAGTACATCCAACTCGCACAAACATAACGCGTGCGGGGGGCTGCAGGGTCGTTCACTATAATGACGATTTCCTTAGTGTTGATTTTCCAATCAACTTTTTTGATGAGATTAAAATTTTAGAATTATGATTATGATCGTCAAATTAGCAAAGGGACAAGGACAGCCACAATGGGGACAAATGATTTTAACTCAAAATACACGGCGCATATTGGCTTGACGTGAAGCTATAGTAAAGAGAAATATTTGATACTCAACATCTTTATCTTTACTAATATAAGGGGCTAAATCAGCCAATAGTAACGGCTGGATGCAGCCCCTTGAGCCGGTTTAAAAAGGAAAAAGGATGAGAGAGATAGAGAGAGAAATTGGAGGGAGAGGCGGCGGCTTATGTGTGGGTGGGGGCATGCTATAGTGCAAGCCATAGTAACGTCCTCACCCTATTTCTTTTTATTTTTTTAAAACTTTTTTATAAATATCTGTTGTGTCCTATAATCTTATTTATTTACACTTAGTTTACACTTTTCAGTGGGGTTGTTTGGAGTCGATCCAAGGGCTCATTTTTTTGGACGATGATCTCATCGACGTTTAGATCACATTTGACTATACATCGTTATCGGTGGACCCACATAATATCTATGTATTGTGTGGGGATGATGGACGTCCAAGTCATACGCATGAAGCGCGTGGGGGAGGGGGGTGGGGTCTCGTTATGTATAAGTTCCGATGCTTAGTTTTAAGTGGGGTCTGTAAAGCAGTAAAGGTGGTGGATGTGATCTCATCATGGAAGCCCCACTTGGTTGGAAACATGGTTCCAAATTGTAGGTCCTGTATGGAATCCCACTTAAAGGATTCATCAAACCACCGAAATAATCTTAAATTTTTTATCCATTGGATCTTTCAATCAACAAATCATATTAGATCATCCAAACCGGAGTACACAATTATTGTACTACCTCGTACCATGAAATCATCACTTAAGTCAACGTTTTGAAGAATTCAAATTTGAGTTCAAAGGTACTATTGAAAATTCATATAAAAAGTAGGGGTATTTTAGGACTTAAAAAAACTTGAACACTGGTTTTTTTTGGGTTGGTTGGTCTCTTTTATTACCTCTGTTTTTTCTCTCTTTTCTCTCTCTCTAAAAACTGGTCTTCTTCTTCTTCTCTCTGAGTTGTAAGCGAGATATTCTCTGTGAGATTGTTCATAATACATCAAATGGGGTTCATCTCGTTTGCAGGCAGAGTTCTCTTCGCCTCCGTTTTCATCCTCTCTGCTTGGCAAGAGTAAGTTTTTTTTTTTTCTTCTACTTTTCTTCTCAGATCTGTTCAAACTTATTCAATTTTAAAAGCTCTGCTTGTTTGATTTTTCTCTTGAAGTTGTTTTTCTTTGCTGATTCTCTAACTTTATGAGTTTCTTGATGGAAAAGTTAGGTTTTGTTTCTTATTTGCATTTGGTTCTTGGATCTGGTAGATTTGGGTCTTTGTGTTTTTTTTTTTTTCCATCAAATATTTTGTTTCTTTAGTGTTTCATTGATCTGATTGAATTGTTTGGACTATCCATGTTGTGGATATGGTCTGTAATAATATTAGATCTGTTACTGATGATGATTCTGTTTGTTGTAATTTTTCGGATCTGTTATGGATCACCATTTCTTCATTAAAAAAAATCAACCCATCCTTGAAATAAAATGCATAGGTTTTCTTACCTCTCAATTGTGCACGGCTTAGATGTGTTCTTCCAAGGCCAGAACTTTCCCTTAACGTTTTCTATCAGTTCTGAGAATTGGGTGACTGAAATTGGGAAGAAAGCCTGAACCTAAGTTTCTATGTGAAGGACTTGTATCAGCAGAGAGGGAGCAGTGCAAGATGGGAATCGAAAGAGAAAATATTGGCAAAGAGAGATGCGAGGATGAGAAGGAGGAATGATAGGGTTGGAAGTTCATATGGAGAGAATATTGATCTTAGGAATTTGAATTTTTCGCCTCGAGGTGATGATTTCAATTTCACTCTTTTTGGGGAGTTGAAGTTGGGATACTCAAGGTTATTTTTTCCCTAATTTTGCAATTTAGAAATTGGGATATTTGATTCCAGTTACAATCTCAATTCCCTCCATAGTTATTGTTCTCGAACAATAGTGATGACATCCATAGCTGATAGCACTCTCTCTCTGCCCTCTCTGTTCTCTCTCTCTCTCTCTCTCTCTCTCTCTCTCTCTCTCTCTCTCTCTCTCTCTCTCTCTCTCTCTCTCTCTCTCTCTCTACATCCTGCTTCATTTTGTCTGTAAAGTGAAATTCATTTCCATTATATCTACTTAAAGTCATTACAACATGAATAAACCAAGTGTTAAAGCTATTTCTACCTGCTAAGAAGTGCTTTAACTCCTTTCATGATCAAACGTGTTTTATGCTATATAGCAGTAGCAAGTGCTTGTATCCATATTAGTTTTCCCAAGTTTGCTCTAAGCTTGGATCTTTAGAGCTTATTTTTTGAACTTTTCTGTGGCAAGCTGGAAAAAAAAAAAAAAAAAGGTCCAGCTTGTAGGTTGGTGATAGACACCTCACATCTTGAATTTGTATGTGGCAAGCTGAAAATATAAGGTCCAATTTGTGGATATTATGGAAGACCCTTTCTTGTTTAGTTGGAAAGGAATCTGCACAATCTCAAAGTTGCAAGACAGCAGCATCCAACTGACCATAGGTGCACAGAGTTAAAGAGTTTTTCTGTGATGTTTTTTCATCAGGCTTAATGATAGTTTCTTTGCTGAATTTCCTGTTTTCTCATCCAACATAAGTTCAACCTCTGTATTTCCTTTTACGTTCGAATTCTTTTATTCATGACTACAGTGTATTCCTTTACTTTGTCATCTTCCTTGCAATTTGCATCTTACCATACTATTGTTTATCAGAATCCTGCCTCATGCAGGTTTTTTTTTTTAATAAACTTATAGAGCAAATTGTCCGATGTGAGGTGCCAATTGCCAAATGGTTCTAATCTTCTGTGACCACTACCTTAGGAGCTTGTTAGCAATTTGATATAGTAATGGCCCAATCCAAGCTTTTGGACTATTGATTAAAAAAATATCCACACCATTGGAAGTGAGGAATAATAGGTTTATGCGCCTTTTGTTTTGTTTTTTGTTTTTTTTAGGAAAAAAGTTTAATTTATTTTTAGTATAACATGTTTCACTGTTACCTGCCTAATGGCTGTTATTTCGCAAGGTGGTACTTACTACTTACCTGTGCAGCTACAATATTGATTACATCTTTTATTGCTTGGAAATGCTTCACTGGGAGGATTTCTTACAGCTCATCTTATTCATTTTATGCTCTTGTAAAGAAATTGTTGAGATGCCTTCATTATGATCTGATGTCATCTCCACTTTGTAGTTTTAATGAATTCGGAGTCGATGGTGGGCCGTCAGCAAAGGCTCTCAAACCAAAGTACGAAGTCTTTACAAATCATGTGACCTCTAATTTTGGGGTGCAGGTGCCAGAAATCGAAGTAAGAAAAGCTCTTCCTTCATATTTGTTTTCCTCTTAACCTCAATCCATTTGGCTGAATGATTTTCTCTATTTATTTGCTTTGACCACTTGGAATGGAATCATGTGATTTCTAACCTTGAGAGATGATGTTCGCAGATTAAGCATTTAGTTGCTGCTGCTATAGCTTTCAAGGGTATTGGAGGCGTACTTTTCATCTTTGGTAGCTCTCTTGGAGCTTATTTGCTGGTCTGTACTCTTAATCTATATGTTAATTTCTGCATTGGGTCTCTAAAGTTATTTCCTTCAGATTCTTAGTGCCCCTCTCTAGTACTCTTGAGCTCCATTGCTGATGGATATTGTATTATTCTTGTGCAGCTTCTTCATCAGTTGGTTGCTTCTCCTGTTTTGTATGACCTCTGCAACAAGGGCATTGACATGAATGATTGTGTTCAACTCTTCCTCAAGTACTCACAGGTAGGAAATGTGATTTTGATGTTTGATCAAAGTCAAACTAGTTAATTTGTCTGCTTGTATCTTCTGAATTGTGGCATCTATGGTGGTACTGTTTGATCGAGTCCGATATTCTCAATACACGTTCTCATTCTCTGCAGAGCTTGGCAGTTTTGGGAGCAATTCTCTTTTTCCTAGGGATGAAGAACTCGATCCCGAAGAGACAAGTCCCCAAGAAGAAGGGTCCCAAGGCAAAAACTGTCTAGAAGGAAAGAGACATCATCTCCATTGGAGGGAGGGTTCACCATCACCATCCACGAGACAGAGAGAGAGGTCATTTACATTTTTAGGTTCAGTTCTTGGTGGTTGTCTTTGACATTCCCAATATTTTATCTGCCAGGATTCATTAGTGAAATTTGTATTTCATCAGAATATTTGCTTCTGCATTTGTTGTATTGAACCTTTTTTTTTTTTTTTATATGAGGGGGTGTTTTTGTTATTTTGTACTTTATGTACCTCCTCCTTTTAAATGAATTGAGGTTTAGAATGAGTCACATCTTTTTCTATTCTAAAACAGAAGTTTGCCTCTGAAAAAAATTACAGCCTAAAAGCATCACTTCATGCTGTTACCCATTTGATTTTGAATTAGCAGCGTGAAGATCCTACAGCTCGGGCGCTTTAATTCAGGAGAAGATTTATCAATTGATTGATACTCCCATGTCCATGGATATTTTTAGATGTCTGGTCATCAGAACTACTTAATTCTATATTTTTGTTCTTTTCAATATTGTTTATGAGATCTTTTTCACATTGGAAATCTTTTAGTCTCACATAGACTATGGCTCAGTCTTCATAGGACGGTCTAAATTTATTTAAGGACAATGGATTGAGCTATTTAATGATAGAGACTTATTATTATTATTTTTTATGAGAAAAATGACCAAAATACCTAATATACAGCTTTTTAAATCCATTTGTTCCACAAGAATTTCAAGAAGGCTCAAACACCTTTTTTTTAAGCTTTTAAACTGAGTCTCTTCTTTTTTAACTTTTTTGAGTCTTTTTTAGTCCATTTCTAGCTTTTTAGTGTTCTTGTTTTGCTCTTTTTATTTTCAATTACTTTCAATTTGTATTGTAGGAGAGAAAGTTAGTTATCTTTTTTTTGTTTTAAATTTTAAAATGTTATATCTCTTAAACTAAAATTAGAATTTTGATGAAATTCATACATTTGACAAAGCACTTTTCGAGATCTTCAAAAATAGACCAATCAAGAATATATTTTTTATTAAAAAGAAATTAGCTAAATTTATGCAAAAATATTTTTGCATACGCGAAAAACATGCAAAACTATTTTTGCCTACTGTTTTGAGTAACAAATTTGACGAAATTTATATATTTGGAAAGCATTATTTGAGATCTTCACTTTTTCTTTTGATGTTACCTGGTTTTGAGAGTCGCAAATCTAAAATTTGATGCAATCTAGATAAAAAGGTATTAGTTGTAATAGTAGTTATATTTTTGTAAACAGTTTTTAGTAACGAATTTTGACGAAATTTATATATTCGGAAAGTAATCATCGAGATCCTTCACTTTTTCTTTTGATGTTAATCAGAGGACATATTCATTCAAACTTTATTTTTGGACTAAAAAGACTCATATATTATTGGTAGCTGATATTGCCACCCAACTTTTATTATTGCAACACAACTTTTCGTCGAATTGTTCGTCAGTAACTCAAAACCACCAATACAAATTTAATAAAGTGATATGTCCGTAACCTAGAACCGCCAAACTACTTTGTAACTGTGTAGTCACTAATACATACTCAATAAACTATTTTGTATTATCGGCTGTATGGAACTATGGATTGTATGGTTTTAGTAAAAAGTTGTGCAGAAATATCAGTGGTTATACATAATCATAACCCATATTTAATGTATCTACCAACCCACATGCAGGCCCGACCCTGAGGACAAGCAGGACAAGCCTTGCTTTGGGCCCCAAGAACTAAGGGGCCCCCTAGGCCCATTGTATAAGTAATTTGGGTTAAGTAGAAATTTATTTTTTATTAAGGATCTTTTAATAAAATAGCTACTTAATTAGGGGCTATTTAAAAAAGCAAAACTCTACAACTAATCCCATCGATGGGATCTTCTTCGTCAAAACACATAAAACTTAAACAGGAAAAAAAAAACTCGGACTCACGGTGGAAGCCTACTCCATCTCATCGCCGTCATCACTTCCCCCTTTAAGGTAATAAATAATTTCTTCATTATCTTCACTTATTATTCTTAGTAATTATTAATTTGTATTCATTTTTGTTTTAAATTTTAGTATTTCACTAGATCTAACATCTAGGTATCTAGCTAATTTTTATCTTAATGCTAAAAGAAAAATGATGAATGATGATGATGAAGGAAGAAGGTGGATTACTGGATTTATTGAGCAGTTGATTCATTGAAGGGTGTGGACAGCTGAAATTTCGCAAGTCTTTTTTTTAGTTATCTCTAATTTCTAATTTAGTAATTTTTATTTTACAGATAATTTTTTTTTGATATCCTATAATTCCTATTTCTATTTACTTGGGTTTTATAGATAATTATATATAAAATGTTAATTGTTTGAGCAATATTGTTCTGGCTTGTTATTTGTTAAGTTATTCTATAGATATTATATATAAAATATTAATTGTTTGACTCCTAATTGTCTATTTACTAGCTAATATAAATTGAGGGATAAATATGTGATAATTATGCACTTAACAAATACCCCCAAACTTATATTTTGCTAGTCCTCAAGCAAAACAAACACACAAATTTCTAACTACACCACTTTCGCTAGTATTCTCGATTGCATTTAGCAAATGCAATAAGCCTTTAAACCCCTAGGTCACCCCTAGTGGACGAGTTGTAGTCTCGTGAGGGTTTGCAGTAAATGTACCCACAAAATTTTAAACTTCCAAAACTAAGCTCACAATTCCTTGAAAAATAATCATTGCATACATGAGGTGACCTTTACAATATCATTGATCTAGCATATCAATGGCACAAATTTTCTGAACATAGTATAACAAGATTCCCTGCTTTTAAAAACAAATTTTAGAGTTCAAATCATTACTCGATAGTTAGAGATTCTCAAAACTTTATGATTAGAGTGCAAGTGGGATCTGTACTTAGCAAGAATAGTAATCTAGCTCTTCCAAAGTAAAGTTAACACTGATAATCACTAAGAAATGGTCAAACCAACTAAGAATGATTCAAAGCCGAGCTAGCTGTCCAGGACTACGAGAATATTGGATGTTCACCTTAATACCTCATGGGCTTTATCTGTGATATTCCAGTTTACTCGCGTTTTGCAACGACGGCTTTCACCCTACTTGCTTTCACATCAAGGTCATTTTCATCACTTTCTTTTCTTTTACACTTTGAATTTTCATTTTGCCGCTAACAATGACTTTTCTCTCATTATTTGATTTATTTTTTTTACTGAGAGAAAAAGTCAAGAATACAGAGAATACAATAATACAACACTTCAGCTCATTTAGACCTTAGCAAGAGGTAGCCCTTTTCAGTACACCTGTTCTAATTCACTGGTTGCTTTCCATAACGTGTACAACATCTACTATCCCAGCCAACCAAATGAACAAGCTAATCAAGGCTCATCAGACTTAGAGGATTCTAACACTCTAGGTGATTATCAGGCTAACAACACAATGTCGAACATAGACACCAAAAATGCAAGTCAAATGGTGCAGATAATGAAAGTTGTTCCATATCATATGATTATGAAATCTCTACCAGTCGAGTAATAAAACGAACTCACACTAAACACATTCAGTTACTGGAAATCAAGCTAGCATATCTCAAGAAACAAGTGTCTTATCATCTAGACTTAGATGTTTCAAGGTATTAGAGATAACAGTAATTATATATCAAGGTCAATGAGCTTATTTTTTATTTTTATTTATTTATTTATTTTTAACAAATATGACAAACGGCATGCATCTGGCCTCACCCCCAAACCTAAACTATACATTGTCCTCAATATTTTAAAAGATGTATACGTGGAAATGAGAAAATGAAAAGTAGAGATAAGGAAAGAGATTACCAGATCATGGTGCTCAGAATTAAATGGGTTGCCTCCCAACAAGCGCTAAGTTTTACGTCTTCAGCCAGACCAGCATGGCCCAGATAGATTAATCCTGGTATATATGATCCTCTAGAAGTATCTCCTCAACTTTTGGGCTTACGTACTCAAGGTATGGCTGAAGTCTGTATCCATTCACTTGAAAATTTTTACCATTCTTGGTATCCAAGATCTCAATTACACCATATGGGTAAACGTTTTGAATGATAAAAGGTCCAGTGCATCGGGATTTAAGTTTCCCCAGAAACAAATGCAACCTAGAGTTGTAAAGTAAGACTTTCTGGACGGATTGAAATTCCTTACGAAGGATAATCTAATCGTGTTGGCCTTCATATGATCCTTATACCTTTTCGCTGCATCATAGGCATCATTTCAAATCTCCTCTAGTTCAGATAACTGGAGCTTCCTATGCTTACCAGCCTTATCAAAGTCAAAATTTAGGTGTTTGATTGCCCAATATGCCTTATGTTCTAACTCGACAGGGAGATGGCATGGCTTTCCATAAACTAACCGATACGGGGACATCCCAATAGGAGTTTTGTAAGCCATTCGGTATGCCCAAAGTGCGTCACTCAACCTAAGTGACCAATCCTTCCGGGTGGTGTTAACTGTTTTCTCAAGGATAGTTTTAATTTCCCGGTTGGAGATCTCAACTTTCCCACTCGTCTACGGCTGGTAAGAAGTAGAAACTTTGTGGGTGATGAAATATATATTCATCAATGCTTCAAAGACACGATTACAAAAGTGTGTGCCCCCATCACTAATAATAGCACGTGGGGTGCCAAAACGAGAAAAAATTGTGTCCTTAAGGAATTAGACAACCACTTTGTGATCATTGGTTTTACAAGGTATTGCCTCAATCCATTTCGATGCATAGTCCACCACAACTAGGATATAGAAGTAACTAAATGATATAGGAAAAGGGCCCATGAAATCAATTCCCCAAACATCGAAGATCTCAATGATGAGGATTGGGTTAAGTGGCATTTCATTCCGTCGGGAAATTTTTCCGAGATGTTGACATCGATCGCATGCCTTTCAATACTCTTGTGCATCTCGAAACAGTTTTGGCCAGTAAAAACCACACTGTAGAATTTTTGCAGCTATTTTCTTCCCACTAAAATAACCACCACAAGCTTAGTCATGGTAAGAAGAGAGGATCAGTCGTATATCGTGGTCAGGGATACATCGTCTGATGAACTGATCAGAGCAGTACTTGAATAGATATGGTTCGTCCCAAAAATACCACTTCGCCCTAGCAAGGAAACGAGAGCGTTCCTGCTTATTCCAGTTAGGGGGCGTTTGTTCTGTAACTAGGTAGTTGACAATGTCAGCATACCATGGGAGACTAGTGTGAGAAACCGTCATAAGTTGTTCATCAGGAAAGGTTTCAGACACTGGCTCAACAGATGGTTCAATAATCAGCCTGGACAAGTGATCAGCTACCACATTTTCTGCTCCCTTTTTATCTCGGATTTCGAGGTCAAATTCTTGAAGTAAGAGGACCCAACGAATTAGCCGAGCCTTGGCATCCTTTTTGGCAAAAAGATACCTTAGAGCGGCATGGTCAGTGTAGATTATGATTTTCGATCCAATCAAGTAGGGGCGAAACTTGTCCAAAGCAAAAACTACTGCCAACAACTCTTTCTCCGTGGTAGAATAGTTGAGTTGTGCGTCATTTAACGTCTTACTGGCATAATGAATAACGTGGGGGAGTTTCTCAATACGCTGCCCCAAAACAGCACCTATCGCGTAGTCTGAGGCATCACACATCACCTCAAATGGCAAGTTCCAATCAGGAGGTCGAATAATGGGAGCGGAGGTTAACTCAGACTTTAGCCTTTGAAAGGCTATGAGACACTCAGTAGAAAACTCAAAGGGAACATCCTTGGCCAACAGGTCACACAAAGGTTTTGTGATTTTACTAAAATCTTTTATAAAGCGCCGATAAAAACCAGCATGGCCTAGAAAGGATCTCACCTCCCGAACAGTGGTGGGAGGTGGCAAATTAGCGATGAGGTCAACCTTAGCTTTGTCAACTTCGATCCCACGCTCAGAAACAATGTGTCCTAGAACAATGCCTGACTTCACCATGAAGTGACATTTCTCCCAATTGAGAACTAGGTTCTTCTCTATACAACGCTTAAGGACAAGTGTCAAATTGTGTAAACACGTGTCAAAACTAGAACCAAAAACTGAGAAATCGTCCATGAACACTTCCAAAAATCTCTCAACCATGTCAGAGAAAATGCTCAACATACAACGCTGAAAAGTAGCAGGAGCATTACATAACCCAAAGGGCATGCGACGATAAGCAAACGTGCCAAATGGACATGTGAAAGTTGTTTTCTCTTGGTCCTCACGAGCAATTGGGATTTGGTTATAACCAGAATAACCATCGAGGAAACAATAGTAAGAGTGACCTGAGAGACGCTCTAACATCTGATCAATGAAGGGCAAGGGGAAATGGTCTTTTCGGGTCATCGAGTTCAGTTTCCTATAATCTATGCACACACGCCAACCCGTTTGGACCCTAGTTGGAATCAATTCATTATTCTCATTCTTCACGACAGTGACACCTGATTTCTTAGGAACTACTTGGATAGGACTGACCCACTCGCTGTCAGAAATGGGGTATATGATACCCGCATCCAATAACTTAATAACCTCAGCCCTAACTACCTCCTTCATGACAGGGTTAAGTCTTCTTTGTGGTTCCCGTGATGTCTTTGCATTTTCTTCAAGATGAATTTGATGCATGACAATTGAAGAACTAATTCCCCTAATATCAGCGATGGTCCAACCTATTGCTTCACGATTGGTGCTAAGAACCTTAAGCAATCGATCTTCTTGTTCTTTCTCTAAGTCAGATGCTATGATAACTGGCAAAGTTTCTGACTCTCCAAGAAAGACATACTTCAACGTTTCAGGCAAGGGTTTCAGCTCTAACTTAGGTGGACAAACTACAGATGGAACAGGATCTGATGTAGAGATAGGCAATGGTTCAGCTTTAGCCTTCCATCTTCCTGTGTCCAACAAATGAGTAGAATCAAGTAAGGCATTTACTTCTTGAATTGACTTATCCATATCAAAATTATGACCGAAATGTGCCAAACAATGTTCTAATGGATCAGAGTAAGAAGTTTCCTCAAACACTTGACTTACTATGGAGTCAATCATGTTGACCTCCTCAAAGTCATCAGACTCGTGCAAATTTGTGCCATTGTTGAAGACATTTAGTGTTATCTTCATATTCCCGAAAGCTAACGACATCATCCCATTCCTACACCGTACAACTGCATCAGCTGTGGCGAGGAAAGGGCGTCCTAAAATGACAGGCACGTGACTATCGGGGTTGATGACAGGCTCAGTATCTAGCACGACAAAATCAGCAGGATAGTAAAACTCATGAACCTTCACAATAACGTCCTCTATAACTCCCTTGGGTACCTTAGTTGACCTATCTGCTAAACTCAAGGTGATTTTGGTGGGTTTTAACTCCCCCAAACCTAGTTGTTTGTAGACAGAATAGGGTAAAAGGTTCACACTAGCTCCTAAGTCAAGCAAGCATTTTTCAATGATTGTGCTCCCTATCTTGATAGCAATGGTGGGACACCCTGGGTCCTTAAATTTGGGTACAACCTTCTGTTGGATGAAACTAGTTGCTGATGCAGCAACATCAACATGCTTAGGGATAGAATTTCTTCTCTTCACTGTGGTTAGGTCCTTAAGAAATTTGGCATAGGAAGGTATCTGTTGAATGACATCTAAGAAAGGAATGTTGATTTGGATATTCTTAAATACGTCTAGGATTCCTTCTGTGTTATGTTTCTTCCTATTATCTTGAAGACGTTGAGGAAAAGATGCTTTAGGTACAAAAGGTGGGAGAACATCATCAATGAGTTTACGTTTTCCCTTTTCTTTCTGAGTTGATTTTTTTCATCTGCTTTCTCTGTCCTTCTCTGGTTCACTCGGTTCTGGTATTACAGGAAGTTAGACTTTATTGTCAACTTGCTTTCCAGATCTTAAGGTGATAATGGATTGAACTTCACTCTGATGCTCACTGAAACTACTGCCGACTTGGTGTTGCCCTCGAGGCATAAAAGTAGGTCCAGTTTGTGCTTTAGAATTTGGAACTGTATCACTAGGAAATTGTCCTTTCTCTCTCCCTCCGACCATAAGAGCTAATTGGTCCAATCGCACTTCTATCTTGGAAATAGCCCTAGAATGGTTCTGGATTGTCTCCATCTGACTTTGCATGAACAGTTCAAGGGTATCCTCCAAAGATGGTTTTCTCTGATTAGGTGGGACATAGGGAGCTGCTAGAGCAGTTACATGAGTATTTTGTTGAGCAATATTCCCATTGAACTCATGTGGCTGCTTTCAAGAAAACTTAGGATTGTTTCTCCAACCAGGATTGTATGTGCTACTGAAGGGATCATTGTTGGGATATGGCTTACGGAAGGAATTAAAATGATTGACGTGTTCGGCTTTGGTAGCAGCTAACCCCAGACAGTTCTCAACTAAGTGATCGAAAGCTTCACACAACACACATATGGGGGATTCTATAAACCTAACACTCTCAAGATGGTTGGATCCCTTCTGGGCCTCTAAAGCTTCTAGGCGCCTAATTACTATAGCTAATTTAGCTTCAGTTTCAACACTACTGTCTAATTGGTGAATGCTTCCTCTAAAAGTGGAATTCCTACTTGGCTCAGGTTCCCTCATAGATTCCCATTGTCGCACTTTCTCAGCAATTTGAAAGAATAAATCATAGCATTCATTAGGGGTTTTCAAAGTAAAATCCCCTCCGCTCATTGTTTCAACTTGGATGCGAGATTCACTATTTAGACCTTCGTATAAAATTTGTACCAAATGAGAGTTGGGAAATCCATGGTGAGGACATTGGTACTGT
>MVGT01002172.1:108452-130543 GCA_002174775.1 Macleaya cordata
TAACCTAACAAACTCTGTCAAAGCAGTCCGATTAGGTAAGTTTCCAGTTCGAACAGTAAGCTTGTAAAGCTTTTGGCACTGTCTTACTTAGGCAACGTTCCCCTTTCTCAGGGTGGCCTTTTTGTCAGAACTTTCCTTAATCGCTAGCTTTTCCTGAGTGTTTGTCAAGTAAACAATGAAGTTGTTTTCCCTTTAAAGAATTTTCCTGTGAGCTTGAAACCCTAGGGTCCTCTTGCTAGTCCGTATTTTAGGCTTAGGATCGCGTTAAGTTGTGATTTTCCTAGTTCGGACAAAAGAATCAGGTGATGAAATCCGGTTCTTATCTTTTTGGGTCCAATTATGCCCTTTACTATGAAAGACAATAACTTCTTTTCAGATCGCAATCAATTAATCAAGCAAAGGCATCCAGAAATTCACTTGCACGAGATTCGTGAGTGTTTAGAAATTACCTCCTGGATACCACCAGGCGATGACCAATTGTAGTCGACTAAGGCCACCGTTCTAAAATGATGTGCGAACCTTAGGTGCAGATCACATAAATAGAGAGAATATTCACAGATGATACGAACTTTTCTCTCTATCTAGTGACAGTCCTTCCTTGTTGATTTACAACTTGTGCTCTTTTTAAAAGAGTCAAAACTTATGTTTTACAAAACTACAATCCAAAATACATTGTTCTAAATAACCAAAAATAAAATAAATAAATACAAAACAACAAACAAAATTCTTGGTCTTGCACTTCAATTCTTTTTCCACTTCAACCTGCACAACAAAAACAAAAAATACCAAGAGTGAAATAAAAAAAATAAAAAAAATAAATCTCTTTAAAATAAAACTAATGACATCAGCACGACATCATGTTGATGTCATCAAATGGAATTGCTTAATATGTTTAGTACGATTTTTTTTTTAATGAAATAGCTAAAATAAAAAAAATTACAAAGATGGAAATAGTACTATTTTTTTTTTACTTTTTTTTTTGTATAAAACTAAAAATTAATAACTACCATCATTACCTTTGTTTTTAGGCAACATGATGATGTCATCGAATTTCAATTCAATAAGTACCATGTTTTTTTTTAAACAGAAAAAAAAATCTAAACTAAAAATTTTAAACAAACCAAAAACAACAAAAATCAGTACTGGTTTTTATTTTTTTTAGATTGATGACACCAGCATGACATCAAGCTGATGTCATCAAAGTTCAATAACTTCAGTAGAATACCAAAAACATTTTTCCTCTCTTTTTTTTATTAAAATTCTTATTATATAATGAAAAAAATAGTACCAATGAACAATGTGAATAATATTTTTTTTCTAAAGAGAGAAAAAGAAAATAACCTAAACTAAAATTACCTAAATAAAATTAAAAATACATATTACCGTTAATCCCCGGCAACGGCACCAATTGATTGGTCGTGATTTTATCACTCAATAATATTTATACCGCAATCGCACGGTTGTATATTGAGACAACGACAAGTACGGGTCGATCCACAAGGATTAAGGAATAAGTAAAATTAATTTAATTAAGGTTGAACAGTTTTTAATTGATTTGAAGCAAATGAAATAACTAAATAAAAACTTCACAAAAATTAGAAGAACTAGGATTTCAGATTCCACTAATTATATGCATACCATCAATTTAAACTCTCTCTAATCTCCCTTCAATTATAACTCAAACCCAATACAAATTATGTAATAGATTCGAAAAATATTTTCATTAATATTTAAAATAACCAAAGAAATAATATGATTTTCTTCACTTTTAAAAAATAACAACTCCAATAATTAATTGTCAAAGTTAAGCATATAATATCAAAACAATAGTTAAGCATATTATATCAAATCTAAGCACAATTAATAAAGGTGTATGTACTAATTTCATTAAGAAGCAAAAGTGTAATAAATAATATTACGAGAAGACAAATCATTTTAGCTAAAAATAATTATTAAGGGAGATTAAGATTAAGATTAAATATCATGGCATGCACATAACTAGCTTCCTCTTTAATCCTAGAAAAGAAATTTAGCTAGACATAACTCTAAAATTAATAACAAAATAAGTATTCATTGATGAAAATCTTAAAGAACTTACAAATAATTATTTGATTACTACACTCCTAAAACATCCTTCTTTATACAATTCTCTAACTCTCTACACTTCCCCCTTCTTCCCTTCTTCATTCTCTCCCCTTTTATAGAAATCTTCCCACTTTCCTTCTTTAAGAAAAAATAAATAAAATTAACAAGTGGGAGGTATTGGATGGTGGGGGTATTTTCTTTGATAATTAATTTGGTATTGGATGATTTGTAAGGCTTATGTGGTTTGACATCATGATGATGTCATTAAGATCATTTTTGCCTTCTTTGTTTCATTAGTGATTAAACTCCAATCTTTGACCAATTTTGACTGCCTTTGACTGAATTGATTTGGTCATCATATGCCATTTGTATGTACTCTCATGGTGCCTCTAATAGATTTTTGGGGTGCTTTTAATAAATTTGGCTAATTGAACTAAATTTTGCAATTGAAACATTTGAATGCTATTTATCTGCAAAAATATAGAAATCATTAAAAATAATATACAATTGAATACTAGCTAATATAAATTGAGGGATAAATATGTGATAATTATGCACTCAACGCCGACTCCCAAAACTAAAATGATTAAAAAGACACACTTCATTATAGAATTATTGGTTTCTGGTGGGTATTATTGGAAGATTCCACCTACTTCATACTTTTGGCATTGTCTTCGAGACTTATTAAAAAAACTAAAACAGAGAGTGTTAGTATTCAGACTAACATTTGTGTTGAAGAACTTTTGCTTTGATCCTCTCTTCCTACCAGTCTATTCTATACAAGAAAAGAAAAATGGGTAAATCTGGAACAGATGAAGTTTTTAACTATGACAGATTTAAAGAATTGAAAGCCTTTGATGAATCAAAATCAGGTGTTAAAGGACTTGTTGATGCTGGTTTAACAAAGATCCCTCAAATATTCATCCATCCATCAGATGAGCTTGATAAAAATCCAGGTATCGATCAGATCGCGATTGGGGTTCCAGTAATAGATCTTGAAGGCATCAAGAAATTTGATCAACGAAAGGTGACTGTCAATGAAATTCTACGAGCATCGGAGAAGTGGGGTTTCTTTCAAGTAGTGAATCATGGGATATCTAAAATTGTGATGGAGGAGATGTTACAAGGGGTACATAGATTCAATGAGGAACCCAAGGAAGTGAAGATGGAGTTTTACTCAAGAGAGCTCATGAGAAAGGTTAAATTTGGGAGTAATTTTGATCTTTATGAATCAAAAGCTGCTAATTGGAGAGATACATTGTTTTGTGTTATGGCTCCTGTTGCACCCAACCCTGAAGAATTGCCGGAGGCATGCAGGTATGTGCACGAGCAGAATTTTATGACACGTGTCAGACATAGAGAGTTAGGACCCACCTAATTGTGGATCCATAGAAGTTGCCTTTTGGATGATTGGTTGGAGATCATAACTATTGAGAGAATTAGGAGATCTGTTGGGGTTTAGTACATTCACAATTCACAAGTATGTAAATTTATGTTTGATTTCCTTGAACCTAATGATAATATGATCTTTCATGTACTTACAGAGACATAGTAATTGAGTATTCAAATCAAGTTGGGAGATTGGGGATAGCTTTGTTTGAGTTACTGTCAGAGGCTCTTGGGCTCAATCCGAACCACCTGAAAGATATGGACTGTGCTAAAGGGCATGCCTTCTACAAGATCATATAGGTGGCCTCCAAGTTCTTCATCAAAATCAATGGGTTGGTGTTCCATATAGTCCTGGAGCTCTAGTGGTAAACATCGGAGATCTTTTACAGGCAAGGCTCTGTAATTATACTACACCTTTTTTTAACTGCTACCTGATCTAGAATTAGTTTTCCTACTGAGTTTTCATTCATAACATGTTTTTGAAGTAATGTTTAATTGGTTTTCTGTACTGTTTTCATGTAGCTCATTTCTAACGACAGGCTTAAAAGCGTAGAGCACAGAGTGTTGGCTAACCAAATAGGACCAAGAGTATCTGTGGCATGCTTCTTCACTACACATGTTCACCCATCTACAAAGGTATATGGCCCTATCAAGGAGTTGTTGTCGGAAGAAAATCCCCCTATCTACAAGGAAACCTCTGTGAAAGATTTTGTTGCATACTATGATTCAAAAGGACTTGATGGGATTTCTGCCCTAAAACATTTCAGGTTGTGAACTAGGGTAAGGAAACCAACATACATCAGATTTGGAAGCTGGTCGAGTGGATTGTCAATAACTCTTACTGCAGATGATCAGTTAGGATGACTTATGGGTGGGTTCTGCTGAAATAAACTGAATGTTGTATGGGGATGGAACTGTATGTTCATAAACTGATTGTCTTTGTTAACTGAACAGTGTGGAAACAGACAAGATGCATTTGCATGTGTAGTCTCATCAAATTACCGTAAATAAGTAAAATAATATATATATATATATATATATGTAAACTGTTTGTTTGAAACTTTATGTAAGTACAGTTTTTTTGTATGAAGAATGACTTCTGAGGGTTTTCACACAGATGTGGTTCTGGCATTCTATAATTGCTTTGGTGCATAACGAATTCTACATTATTTTCTTCAGTGAATACATCTGAACGGTTCCATGTTGAAGCAAATAGGCATTAAGAATCTATGAGAGGTTTCCAGAGGGAGGAATTACCTGATACATTGTAAAACCTGCGGAGTTTGTTTACTTTGAAGGAAAATGGTCAATTAGGGAAATTTTTCTGCTCTACTAAGTTTTTTTTTTTTTTCAATTAGTGCATACAACACCAAATTGGTCTATCATTGCAATCTTAAATCTAAATAAACTCTTACACCAATAGGAATCTTTCTTTAAGGATGCATTTCTGCAACTTGGGTAGATCCAACCTGTGCCTGATGGGCATATCATTGAGTAGTAGCAGTAAAAATTGGGCTCTTCTATGGTTATGTTAATACTCCTTCACAATCTTATGTTAACCTACTAGTGTTTGTTTTGCTTGGCATGTAGTTTGTCACTTATGTAAGTTTAAGAGTGTGGCTTGGAAGTGTTGACCCCAGGATATCAGTGGCATGCTTTTCTAGAGTTGAGGTTAATGTCAGTAACAGTTAGCACTTAGCAGGAGATAAAGTTCCAGAGTTGCTCAATTTTCTATTAAGACAAAGCTCAAAATCCCGTATATGACAGTGCAATGACAGATCAGTTTTCGCACTAATTAAGAAGTTTGGTTTTTATGACACTGGGTTTGTAGCATTTCATTGACAAATTTTGTGGTTAAAAAAATTAAAAACCACTACTGAAATAAATATCAACAGCTTCAAGAAATTTGGTTTTTATTGAAGATGACAGTATCACATTACTAAAATATAGAGATTTTACAAAAGTCACTCTCAAATGCTTTAGTTCCAACTTCCCACAC
This sequence comes from Macleaya cordata, assembly GCA_002174775.1. Taxonomy (NCBI): domain Eukaryota; kingdom Viridiplantae; phylum Streptophyta; class Magnoliopsida; order Ranunculales; family Papaveraceae; genus Macleaya; species Macleaya cordata. The sequence continues at coordinate 113,926 of MVGT01002172.1, forward strand.
TACTAGATAAATCAAAATGAAACCAAACAAACCAAATTGAAAAAGATGGACAATCATCATAAGGAGAAGACCAGATACCATCTCCAAAAATGAGTATTGAAAAGATAATGAAAAGCATATAGATAAACAAGAATAGAGATGACAATCGTGACTGCGACCATGAAACTGACTCACAGTATTTGCCTCGCGATCACTCTGGGTTGACTCACTTGCAATCAGATTGTAGTCTTCGGTTGCAATAACTGCATAAGTGAACACAAGATATCCATCCTGTGCATGCTTCTGTTGTTCTGTCCCTGCAAGATCCATGTCCAGTGAAACAAAAAATGTGATTCCTGAAACTCTGATACATCGATGATATATAGATTTTTTTTTTTTTGATAAAAACGATGATATATAGATGATTATGGTGATTCCTAGAATCTGATAGTGCCAAAACATTGATCCCTTCCATTATCAAAACAAAAAAGAGAAAAAATTGAATCCCTTCTTAGGATCATACCTCAACAACAAAGCATGCCCATGTCTTCTCACCATGAACTTCCGCCACACCCTCTAAGATCACTAGACCCAATCTTCTAATGGCCTCAGCTATCTCAAGAAAGTCAATGCAGTCCTTACACAACATCTACAGAGATACACGAAGAATTCTATTCAGAGGAAAGTTGAGTGGGTAAATCTTCTTTTCTGTTGACACGTACAAACCTCTATAAGCATCTGCCCGTTCATGTTGAGATTTTCTACTACAATGGGGCAACCTTGTGTCTCATTTCCCATCTCTAATGCCCAGCTTGAGCCATATTCACGGTTGCAGGATCCTAGCAAGCCCATTCTCTTAGCATGGAACTGCAGGTTCAGAAATATAATGTAAGTTTCATATGGTGGGAATGACAAGTGAAACTAAACCAGATCTTTGGTGATTTCATGGTGCACATGATGCTTATTGATCCCAGTGTGCCAGCTCTGCTGTGGTAAGGGTTCAGGAGGTGACAGCATGTTGAGTAAACAAGCAGCACAGATGTCCGGTGTGAATTCCTTGGCACACCAGCCTCATTAGTGCGCTGTGAATCCTCTTTTTCTTTTTAAATTGCGTTGGCAAACACCAAACACAAGCTATGGTGAAGAGAGCCAAGCTATCCCATGATATAACTAAGGCCGCTATGCAACCTATCTTAGATTATGCATCAGTGTATGAGAAAGTCTGAGAGAAAAAACAAGCCAAAAATAGAAAAAAGAGAAGGAAGACAAGATACCATATATGTGGGTTGAGAATTTTTGTATCTTTCAAGGTTTCCTTTTTCCTGAAGACTACTCTTATTTCTAAAGAAAACTCAACTTCAACTGGGTTCCTTGTCCCCCCAACTAAAGGAATATTTTGCAACAATCGCTGCATTCAAGGAAAAGTAATTATATCAGTATGAAACTCTCACCTTTGATGCAGCACATGATTTTAGTTTGTCAGCATGCTTAGTGACACTTTGTAGAAAAAGCATGTGCTTGATTGTACGCTCTAGTAGTGAATCAATACTGCACTGCATAATGGTTTCAAGAATTTCAGTGCATTATGAAGCAACATGGTCCCACAAAGGAAAAAGGAATCTGAACACATCTTGTCACCAAAAGTCATCATCGAGATCATCTGAGCGAATTACCTTTGAACCATTGGGTACAAGCTCTCGCAACTCCTTAACACGATCTTGTATCAGTTGTCTGTCTCTTGGCCTGGGCCTACAACTTTCACTGGGCCTGGCCCTCTTTCTATTTATTTTAGCAGGTTCAACCTGCAGCTCCAATTGCTTGCCACATGTACTCGCAGTCTTCGATGATGACTCCTTTGGAGACTTCACAGTACATATTTCTGTTGATTCCAAAATCAAATATGAGTGGTGATGAGTACCATCTTCAACAAAGAGAGAGGACTGAACAACTGATCCATTGGTTAGACGACCACCACGCTTAATATGATTAGGAGCCTGAGGGGTTTCTTCAGTTGTTAATAGTGATTCTGCTGATTTACATAATGAACCCTCACTTTTAGAATTGCTAGAACTTGGACGTGTATTCGCCACGACTGCTTCTAGAAGCTGCTCTGATTCACACTCTGTTGTGAGCTGGCTACTGTACATCCCTTCTGAGAGTGGATTATGTATTCCAGTTTCTGTCTCTGATTCACTCCAAGCACAAGGGTCTTGCTCTTTCTTGAAAGCCGATCCAAGGGCTTCATGCAGTTCCGAGCAAGCAGAAAATTTAAAAGAATCCACAGTATCAATGCAACTTACCTCAGTCTGGAAATCCGAGATCTGCTCAAAATCTTTTCCAAGATGCATTTTTAATGCTTGAGGTAATTCTAGCTCCTCATTTTGAAGATACGTTACTCCATCAAACTTAACCCTACCCCAAACTGCAGAGTATAGGAGATCCAAAGGTGATAAAGGATAGTCCACTATGGACTTGTCAACTGGAAATGCAAAATAATTATCTACACATGTATTCTCTGCAGGAAAATTGTATGCAACTGGGGCATCACGTATTTGGTTCCGTTGCTCCAAATTGATGATTCCAGATTTTGGATGAAGTAAGTGTCTGCTTTTATCATCCCTTGATGCTGGTGATTCAACTCTAAAACGTTCATGGACCACTTCAACTGCATTTTTTTGAACAGTACCAGGTAGTGGAAGCGTATTATGAGATATGTCATTGTATATTCCTGGAGACAAGTGAGATAGAACATCTGCATTTCTGTTTCTCATGGATATTTCTGATCCATATGGCATATCATTAGAAATCTCCCGAACCAAACTTTTTGTTGATCCCTGCGACTGGGTAGGAGAGCTCAATCAGCTGGATTGTGTTATAATAATACGAATTTCTTAGTAAAGGAGAGCGTACGTACCGGACATAATGTTCTCGGCATGGTATAATCTGTTGGGTTGGGAATAACTCCCAAAGAGGAATTTTGAAGTGAATAAAATACATTCCTGATATGGGTCACCAGTTTCGTATCTTCAATGACCTGAGACTCTCACACAAAGGAAAAAAGGTAGATCATGAAACTAGCTGTAACTCATGTCTATAAAATGGCTTAGACAAAATAGGAGTCCAAGATGTGCACTACAGATGATCCATCATGGTGAAAAAGATACAAAAATTAGATTGAGGTATATCAAATGGATGTGAATGAGAATAATTGGAACTGAGTATTATAGATGAAAAAAGAACAGAATATAGTGTGTCTGTGTGCATGCACGTGCAAACATGAAAGCGTATTTGAGTTCCGTGTAGCCAGAGTATTAGTCTAGTGTACCAGGCATCCCTATATGTGCATAACACTGAACCACTCGTCTGAACAAAAAAGGCTATGCCATGTGTTTGAAGGTGTAGGAAGTTTTAGAAAGACAAACTTATGAACTCTAGTAAGTTTCATAAGTTCAGGAAAAATATTTAATCTTATCCACTGCTATTAGTATATCTAGGGGGTTTAAAGTTCCCATTTATGGTAGTAAGAAGTTGGTCTGTTTGGAGCTTTCAGCTTTGGAGTTAGCTAGCAACTCCTCAAAGAGGTTGACTTATGTTATGGCATAGGATGTGTTTTATGTGTATAACAACTGTACTGCATCATGAATTGGCTTGAGATTTTTTCATTCCTCATTTGTAGTTGACCCAAGAGAAACATGTAAATACTCCTTAGATTCATTACTCAAGATATCATTAAACAGAAGTGTTCTTACAAAGGGTTGAATTTAATCTATAGATGTGGAAATTGAAAACTTGATATGGAAATTCCTCAATGTGATGATACTGACCGCTTCTCCATATGGAAGTTTGTCCAACACTTTAAGTGGATGCAAAAATTTGATCTACATATTGTTTTATTTTATTTTATTTTTTAATAAAGGCAAAACTAATTTGATCTACATATTGTTAGTTTGAAACAGATGCAGGATTTGAAGAATGTCAACTTCCCCTCACTACCACATGCATAAACTCCAATCTACAAAGACATTGATATCATCATCATCATCATCATCATCATCATCATCATCATCATCTAGGCCTTTTTCAATTTACGATGACCAAATTGCGGGGTAGGTTTTAGTTTTTTAAGAGATCAAAGTAGAGAAACAGAAACTTAAGCTTACTACTTCCTATTTAAATGTTCTAGGAACCCCACATCAAATCATAAAATCACCAAGTCAGAATCTACATAAGGATACATGATACATAGAGTTTTCGATGCAACCAATTAATTGTTTTTTTTTTGGTCAGTACAACCAATTAATCATTATATTTAAGACTTCTTATACTTACTTTATTTAAAGATCCAATTTGTACAACTCCATGTGGAGCGACAGCTACAACAGCGACGGTCTGCATAATGAAGAAGGAAATATATTTATTAGCAAAGAATGATAACACTAAGTCTAAGTTATGCTACTTGTAGAGCGTAACTTAAACAGGCTCTGTTTATAAGGCAAGGTGTATATGTGATATCTAGGTTCCAGTTCCCAAAATAATGTCCGATACTCCTATATCTAAAGTAGCCTTGGAAGTAGATCACCCAAAATGTCAGAGCACCCCTTCGATCAGCCAAAGAAAAAAATTGACATTAGTAGCAATCTATCTAACAATGATATACCTCATCCTAATGTTCGACACCAACACACGATTTAAACTCTTGTCTCAGTTATCATGTTCCTTATGTTTCAGTTATAATTTGTACTTTTAGATCTAACATTGTTACACAATACACTGGGGTTATTAACCTAAATCAGTGTATATGTTCTAACTTCTAACACTATTATGTGCCAATGCACACACAAGATCTAAAACTTTTATTTGCAAGATCTAGCTGTCATGTTCACATTTTTCGGACATGTGCGTGTCGGAGTTAACATGCCAACACGGAAAAAAGGCACAAAAGTGCCATGTCGTACATAGATAGCAATACCGCCAGAAGGAGAGACTTCATTCTGGAAAAATAGTGAAGTAGTTGCACCAACTGAGACCAGATTGTCATTGATACAGACCACTCAAATTGTAGGTTACCATGGACTGATGTAGCCCTGAAATTTTAGACAAATCCAACATCTCGAAAAATGAGCTGTAGATCATCAAATTGACCATCCAATTACTGCAGCATTGTCTTATTAAGGCCCACATGCTGAATGTCATATTGATAAAATGACCTTAATATCTGTTCAGTCACATTCTTTTTGACAGTCAATGGAAAATGCAAAAGAACAGAAAAAAGGTTGCTGTCAGATGAACATTCTTGCCTCTATTTTAACTTTTTGGTGCATGCACATCCCAAATGCAGCCAGTCTACTGGATGAAAATATGAAATTCATCACTAGAAGATAAGCAGGAAGTACTTATCGTTCTTTTTATCTATTTGTTTGTTTGTTTCAGTATGCACAGTATTATGACATTCACCACAATAATTTTAAACAAGTAACATATGGAGGAAGCATACCCTGATCCCAGCTGAAAACTGAGTTTGCCATCCATCACAGAACTGGAAATCACCAATATGGAAAAAGCATAAGAAATTAGGTAATAATGTAAGCAGAATATTAGTTTTAAATTTTATCTGTTATTGACACTTGACAGCAAACTGAATGTACATAACAGATGTTTTTTCCCTGCACAAGGAAACCCCTCACCTCAGATGATGACCTGAAACTGGATGAAGGCTTATCTGCAAAGATCCACTGATGCTTCCCACTAACTGCTACTTGTCCAACAATTCTGTTCAGTAAAGAACTTATAAGGATATTTATCATAATATACAAAGCTGTCACATACTGTAAGAGATCATACCCTTCCCCAAGAGCATATACAAGATACGACATCTTTGCCACAGCTAAACCAAGCGGATCACGCAAACAATGCCCATCAGGCAAGTTCTTCAGGTTGTTATAATGCATATAATCTGAAGGATCAGGTGGTTCATGATTGTCGTAATAGGCATCCTCCCAAGTCAACACCCTGAAACGAATTCCAACAACGAAAAAATTCAAACGCGGCGGAGTCACATATAAACTGGCAGGTTACTGTTTACCACAAAGAAAGAGATCCTCGAACCAGATGCCAAACAAGAGTTTTGCTAGAATAACACCAGAATTTGACACCAAAAAATTACATCTGCTTTTTAAAAGTGGTATGAGGGGCTGAAATGGAATAATATTTTTTCAGCAATTGTTATGATTGGTTTCCAATCAATAAAATAAGGAGATGTAATCTTAGATGTCAAAATTTGATGTCCTTCTAGTAATGCCCGCCAGACAAAACATAGGGACACGGAAAGTCCTGAATTCTTAAAAACTCATCTCCTAATCATCAAACTTGGAGCATTGCTTTAAAATTAGCCTGCACATTTTCCAATTTAACATAGCTCTGCATCTTTTAATCTTATCTACATATTCTACCCCTTGTTAGCAATTTGACATACAACCAATAATGCCACGCCCCCAAAAGTTCAAGTGTTATTAGTGCTGGCGTTCAAAAGTTTCGGGGGAAAAATCTGGAAATTATCTAAATAATATATAAATTTGATAGTAAATACAGATTTGATATTTTAAATTTTTTTTTAAAAAGATTTGGAAATAATACGATATACCAATACAATTGGCGAATTTTACCGTACCTTGAGAAATAAGAGAATTTAATACGAGTTTCTAAACTAGCATAAAATTTGTGACTCGAATTTAATATTACTTTCCCTGAAACATAAAATTCATGCATTAAACGCGAATTAAATGGTGATTGCTAACAAGGATTCTACCAGCCCTTATAAATGCTACTAAAGTACCAAGATCCAAGATGAACATGGGCAACAAAAGCAAGATTAGTAAGTACACTGTGATGATAGTTCTGCATAAAAAAATACATAGATGGGAAAATGTGAACAAAACTTACGTGCGAGTTCTTTGCTTGAGCTTCCAAAAGACTGCATATTTCCACTCTGTATTAAAACAGAGGCTTTTAAGTGTTTGCTGTAATTTAGTTAGTCCCATCTCCTCACCCATTATATTGAAAATTTTAAACCAAACCCACCCCTAAAATATAGTCCAAATCCCACTCTAACTCCCTCTGTAAGAACCTCTTCCTGCTTGTTTCCTTCGCAAACCAGCTCGCCGTTTTATGGGCGGTTCTGTAAAAGGAAGCAACAATTGGCCCATCTACTCTCTCTCCCTCAGACCCACCCAAAACCCTAGTTTTCCTCAATCAAAGTATTAACAATCTTCAAAGAGCTCAAAATTCACTATAAAACTAAACTATCCTGATTAATGAAGAAAATTTCAATGCAATTCAGTTTAGTGGGAGATTTAGCCATAACTTTCAGCGTACTTGAGAACAATTCTCTGTTGATCCACTCAAAATGGGTTCAATCAGAGTGAATCAGAGAATGAAAGTAACTTTTAGAGAGAGAGAGAGGTAATGGTAGTTTAGTGTATATCCGACGACATTTGGAGTTCCTTATAGATTGAACCTCAAAAAGTACAAACTTACAAAGAAGAGCTTCAACTTGATCAAATTCCCTACAACATTTTCTCTCTCTCTCTCTCTCTCTCACTACAAAGTGCAAGCTCCCAGTGAAGAACGGTTTATTTGATTCTTCAATTTTATACAGAAAGCTCTGTTTCTCTTTTCTGTCTCTTCGATTTCTAAAAGACGCAGGATGCGTGGTACGCACTTTTCTCTAACACGTTCAAATGACTATAATACCCCCAAGAATATAAACAATGACATCTCTCCACCACCCACCCCTAGGCTCTACTAAACCACTACATCTCCTGATCTCTCCATATGAGTTAAGAGAGGGTGAAGAGTCCTAAGTTAGGGTTTTATTAAGTACTAATTAATTGATATTTATTTTGAGACCCTTTGACTCAATTTTTGTTTTTTTTACCACATTTTTATTTTTGATGGCCAACAACATGATGTCTCTTCAGTCAAAATCTGCTTCTTATCTTCCCATCATAGATTTGATCACATTTTTCCTTACCATTCATGACTTTCTCATGATTTTGGTACTAAAAAGTTGACACACCTTAATCTTCATTGTCTCTTGTTATTAAGTCCCAATTTTCTCCTAAAAACGATTTTAACAAACCAATTGATTTCTTTTCCAGAAGTTTTGAAACAGCGCAAATATTAGGTGAGGGATGAGCACAAAAAGTGCCACAAATATACAAAAGTCGAAGAGAATGAGAAAGTCGCCTCGTAATGGCGAAGAGAACACCCTAAAAAAGTACCTACACATACATACATATTTATAATAGAGGATGGATCGGTGTACAGCCTTATTTGTACATCATTATTTTTACATTGATTATGGGGCCCACATAGTGAGGGACTAATTTTTGGTGAGAATGATCTAAAAGATGAGTAGCACATCCCTACTAAAAATCATATCATTCTAAAATTACTAGCCGCATTAAAAATTGATAGAAAATTTACTAAAAATTAACAGTGAACAATGAACGATGAGAAAAAAAAGTCAATTTTTAATGGAGCTAGCAATTTTAGAATGATTTAATTTTTGGTGATGATGATCTACAAGGTGAAAAGAATATTATCAAAAAATATCAGCCCTTAGATCATGTGGGCCCTGTATGCGGCTCCGTTCTCTTTATGATATATTATTATTATTATTATTATTATTATTCTTATTATTATTATTATTATTATTATTATTATTATTATTATTATTATTATTATTATTATTATTATTATTATTATTATTATTATTATTATTATTATTATTATTATTATTATTATTATTATTATTACCACAGCTAAAGAATTTTGAATTCAAGACCTCTAAGTAACAAGGATGGATGCCAACCACTTAAGCAAATGGTTGTTGGCATACCAATTGATTTCGTTTAAGTACCATTTAAACGTGATAATTGAGCTAGTCATTCTCTAATGAGATCACTATATTGTCATTCACTTAAGGGTCTAGCTAAATCATCATTCGGCACCTGAAAGAATTTATGGTCATAATAATTAATTTTATTTTAGTTAAGAGGGCGTTAATTGGCAACACAATAATAAGTAACTTTTCTATTTAAATAAGTCAAAAAGTAAAAAAGAATATATGGAATGCAAAAACAAAATGACTTATATAAGTAGAAAAGTTTCTTTTATCCAAAGTAAAAATTTTTTGCTTTTGACTTGTGAGAAGTTACTTTTACCTCGAGTTACGCATTAAAATTGTCATTTCTCTCTTAAACATCTAATGATCTCCAGCAAACTACTAACTTATTTACTTATAAATTAGTACTTTGTCATACAAACTTCTCCTAACTTTTGACTTCTCAAAAGTAGAAGTGCTTCTAGGAGAAGCATAAGCACTTTGACTTGTGGTTGTCAAACACCTTCTTAATGGTCTCCAGCAAACTACTAACTTATTTACTTATAAGTTAGTACTTTGTCATACAAACTTCTCCTAACTTTTGACTTCTCAAAAATAGAAGTGCTTCTAGAAGAAGCATAAGCACTTTGACTTATGGTTACCAAACACCTGCTTAAAGTATAAAGATAAGCATAGCATATTAAAACCTGTATAATCAAATGTTACATTATGATTAAAATTTCTTTATTGTCAAGGTTTCTTAAGTAGGCTCAACCTCTAATATGATAAAATTGCTCATTTATGGGATTTCTATGTTTATTTTTAATTAACATATATATCGAGAAATTACTATTTAACTAACCATATATGCACCTCACCAACACAACATTCTCCTCTAAATCTCATAATTTGCCTTAATTATGCTATATTATGCAATTGTTGTTGTTGTTGGTTTCTAATCATTTTCTCTCATTTTTATCTTCTTTTTTTCAATTTTAGGGTTAACGAAACGCAGGCCGAATTCATTAGTCATGAATGAATGAGAAGAATACAAAATAAAATTTTAGAAAAGGTGTAATCATCAATGGTTGATCATGAGAGTAATCAATTATCGATAAAACGATATTATTACAGATCATTCAATTTGTCGAAATATTCATCTATACTATATATAAAGAGAAGCCACCTTCCCAAAAACCAATTGACGGACGCCCATTAAAGTGATTTCCCAAAATACCCTTATTCACTCTAACCAAAACTTGCCATGTAGATTATGGTGCATCAAACATCAACATGTATACTTTCACGGTTGCACACTAATATCGTGCGCGCGTAGTGCGCGTGCGTCAACTAGTACCCATAAAAAAAACAAAAACAAAAACAAAACAAAAAATTGTCAAAAGTTAATCATGAAAATTTACTTGAGTTACTAAGGAACCCTAAACCAAATTGATGGGGTCCATTTGGATTGTATCAAAGGGTTAAAATTTGGTGAAGATGTTCTCCTCACCATGTAGATCGTCTTCACAGTCCATTCTAAAACTTCTAATCCTATCAAAAAATGAATCTGACTAAGGGTGAATTTTACTTATTAGAATTTGATTCATTTGCATGCTTTTATCTCTAAGTGGAGTCCGACTTTTAAAGTAAGTATTGAAAAAAAATATTGATTTGAAATGAAGGTTTGACTCGATTTATAATCCAACTGACTTCATTTTAAAAATTCTTAAACTTAAAGATCATCAACATTAGACTATATAGTATTACAAGATCTGATTCACACCAGTCAAATTCAAATGTTTTTAAAAAAAAGCGAACAATCATCCCACAAAAACAAACAAACAAACAGCACCTAATTAGGAAAAGATTGGTATGTCTTTGGCATGTTTTTGTGGTGATCTTGTAATTTCCAACCCTCGGTACGTGGCACCAGAGTGGAAGACTAGCGATTGTGACAGGGGTGACCTAGTGAATATCACTGGCAGTAGTCTAATATTACTTATTGAATTGATAGTAATCATACAAGGGTCAATGAACCTTGGATTTTGCACATGTTAAGCTTTTTAGTTTTGTGTTTTGTTTAGTTTCTTAAGGTATTCCAAATGGGCTGATTTTTTTATATGTATGTTATTTATACTATTTGGATCATATCTAAAAAAATCAGCTCAATCGGAGTCCTGTAGCACCATCTAGCACCACGAACACTTAGTTTAGACTTTAAAAGTATGAATGAACGGCTGACATTTAAAGTGATTTGTTTAGAGGGTTATATGTCTCTGATTGAGCTGATTTTTTGTGGACATCTTATAAATAATGATAATATTATGCTTACAAAAATTCAGCTGATTTGAAGACCTGTAACTTGCAAAAAAAATCTCCTTCAAAATTTCCCTTACGGTGGGCCCTAGGCCACACGTTAACAAGACCCATGAACTTTTGATATTGAAAAGTAAAAAACAGTTAATTCTGTTTTTACCGGGAATGGTAACTCAAAAGTATATGCGGTATTCATCATCATAAAAAAACACACAAGAAAATGTATGCGGCCTACTAAATACTAATCCTATCAAAAGCCAAGAAAACGGTAACCCAGAAGTCCGATTAATTATTCTTGGGAACAGTTTTAATGGCTATTTTGACATGTTTCACAATGTTCTTCTACCAAAGATAGCGACCTTTGCCTCTATGATTTGGGAGGTGTTGGGTTCAAATTTTCTTAGTTATAGTTTGCCATTAAATTCGACCCATGTGATATGTTAGAGCCTTTTAATCGTCTATTATGGGGCGGCCTTCGTATGTTTGTGAATTTTAATAGTTTTTTTTCATCTGTAGTGGGACTCATATATGATCTTGATGGTGTTTATGCACTTCTCACATACCTATTACTAGCAATCAACGGTGTATCTTCACCTTATCATTGTAATTTGGACAATAGTTCCTATTATAAAAAAGAAGAAGCAATGTTCTAAAAACATAAAACTGTGTTGATCTTGGTCAAAATTTTATTGACCGATCGGGCTATAAGTGTTAGAATAATAATTTTTTTTTCTTGTGAGGATGATCTCCACGACAAAGGAATCATCCTCACAAAAATCAAACAATTAGAAGATGATTATTTTTTTGCCACTAATTAGTGGCTAGCCTACACAAAATACTAATTATTTTACACCACTAACTAGTGGTAGTAAGAAGCAAACCTTTAATTTTGAGCTTCAAACCTATTAAGTAGTAGTACGTTGTTGGGTTTGAAGCTCATAACTAAAAGTTTGTCACTAGTTACCACTAGTTAGGCCCTGCTTGGTAAACCGTGAATATTCGCAAATGCGAAAATTAACAGTTTATCATGTGTTTGTAGATGATTGATGAGGGCATCTAATAGCAAATATTTATTAGGAATTGCAATGGGCATACAAAATAAACAATCTAAAATTTTTTATTTATTTTTTTCTAATAATTAATAGAATTTTAATTAGTACCTACAAGAACCATGAATTTCCGTATTTGTGAATATTCACGGTGTACCAAGCAGGGACTTAGAGGTGAGAAACAATGAACATTTTTTGTATACATGCCACTATCACTCCCAAAAAACCAAATTCTGCCTTATGTAAAATTGCAAGAGTATGATTAATCTTAATTAGTGGCAAAAAAAAAAAAAAAAACAATTACTCCCTTACGTGATTTTCATGTGTTCGTGTGAAAAATAAAGAAGGTGTTTAGAGAAATATGATGCGATGAAAGTAGGATTTCTCAATAAAAAAAAATGTGAGTAAAGTCAATAAATTTTTTTTATAGAAAAGTCAATAAATTCCTACGCTTTTAGTTTGTAGTCAAAATAATTGAAGAAACCTTCATTAATTTCTAAATTATTCTCTTAAAACCATATTTATTGACTTTTATTTTGTTTTATTATGGAGTGTACGTGCCTAAACTATTTGTAAGCTAATTTGGACTAATTAAAATCAACATTGGGTTACATTTTAATGGTAGCCGACATTATTTGATCGAAGTTCAAGGACGTTATTTTTTAGGGATGTGAAATCTTTTTAAAAAGTGAGATATTTCAAATTAACCGTTAAAATTGGGGGCACTTTATTTCCACCCCACTTTTTCTTAAAATACCTCACTTAGTCCTACACCGTGTTTACACTAGCTTATGAAGCTAACATGTAGATGATTGAAAGACTAATTTTGTCTGAGGACATTGTGAAACTCATATACAGTGATCCAAAGGCTGATTTTCGTGAGAACAATCTTATCACTATGTAGATCATCTTTATAAAAATTACATGGTTCTAAAACTTTTAACTCTATATAATTTGGTACAAAAAATAGGGTAAAATGATAGTTTAGAAATGGCAATTAAAATATGAATCAAGTTAGAAAGGTGTTAACTTTTGTGAGAATGAAAGGTAGGGAAATCATCAATCCTCATTAAAAATCAGCTTTGGATCATTTCCATATCAACTCCACAGGTCCACCAAGTAAACAAAGTGTATGAATAAAAGCTTCTCCAATGAAAATTAATGTTGTCAGCTTCTATATGGCATGACTCACAAGATATCCTCTTGAAACTTGCTTCTTACGTGGTGATAAAATTATCACAATTTATGTTAAAGAGAAAAAATATATCTCCAATGCAAATTATTTAATTTAGCTAGCTAGTTTGATTTGCCTAACTATATGGTACTTAATTAATTAAAAATGTGCTACTTCTTAAGTGAACTAGATTTGCTAAAAAATAAAAGGAGAGAGAACATGAAATATTTAATGAGATTTATTGATTAGGATAAAAAAATATCTTCTAGATGAACCTCTAGAACTAAAGAATGTGCTATATAGGATGTCTTTCTATCCTCGTACCACGTTAATTTCAAATTAGGTAATCACATTTGCATTGTAGAGCGTTTTTTTTTTTTGTGTTCCGTACTTCATTGTAAATAAATTTTAACTGACCATATTTTTATATTTTCATTGGAGAGGCTTTAAGTAAGGTGGGGTTTAAAATTTCCTAAAACTATATAGGGTTTAAAAGACCCATTATCTCTCCTATTAAAGAATTTCTAGGGTTTCTTAATTGAAGTTCTTTCAATTAAAGTCAACTTATACATCTATTAACATCATTTTTATTTTATTTTTTCTTTTGAGGAAATCTATTAACCTCACTTCGTGATACAAATGATAAGTGATAGTTTTTTTTAAAGAATCAAAAGATGAAATGGGAAGGATCATGAGCACAAAGAACAAAAGACAATCATATCATTCCCCTTTTTTCTTGTCTTCCATTGTCTAAAGTATCTAAGATTTGAAGGGTTTCATCAATTACTCATTGAGTAAATCCAATGCATGTGTAAGGATTATATATGTATGGCAACCCAAACCAAGAAAAGTGAATGTCTAAATATTTTATAAGGTTTTAATATGTATTGATTAGATTCCACAATCAAATATATCTTTCTCATCCCCTCTTTTGTTTTTGTTTTAGTTTTTTTTAATAATTATGATACCTATTTTAACCAAAACAAATTATTAATATTTATTTTGTACTTGGTTCCCAACCCCAAATACAGTTCTCATAAACTAAGGTATCTCTACTATATATAAGAGGCTGCATCAGCCAATAGTAACGGCTGATGCAGCCGCTTTAGCCTGTTTTAAAAATAGAAAAATGATGAGAGAGAGAGAGAAATGGAGTGAGGGGCGGCGGCGATTTTGGTGTGGGGGCGTGCTACAACGCAAGCTGTAGGCACTTCCTCACAAAAAACCATTTTTTTTTTAAAAAAAAAAACTTTTTCTAAAATACCATATATATTCTTTTACATCATTTATTTATTTACACTTAGTTTACACTTTCTAGTGTTGTCGTATGGAGTCGATCCAAGGGCTGATTTTTTTGGACGATGATCTCCTCGACGTCTAGATCACATATGAGTATACATCTTTATCAGTGGACTCACACAATATCTATTTTATTTATATTTGGTTTACACTCCACTTACATTAATTCTAGGGCTCACTCAAATATGATCTAAGGGCTAACTTTTTGTGTAGATTGTCTCCTTAATGTTCAGATCTTATTAGTCCAGGATTCTAGAAGTGGCATCATATACAAATTTATTTAATTTTTAATAATAATGCGCCGCAAAATTTACCAACTTACACGCGCGTAGCGCGTGTCAAGGACAAAATGCGTTTGTCACGCGCGAAGCGCGCGTGGGTGGTAACGCTCATAGCGCATTTGAACATCCAACCCACACGCACGAAGCGTGTGTGGGGAGGATGGAGAGCCAACTCACACGCGCGAAGCGTGTGTGGGGGCGGGGCTACAACGCAAGCTGGGAACAAGTAGGAGAGAGACAGAGAGAGAATTGGAGCGAGAGGGAGAATGGGTGGGACGTGGCTACAACGCAAGCTGTAGGCACGTCCTCACAAAAATTATATTTTTTTTTAATCTTTTTTTTAAAATACCAGATATGTCCTTTTGCATTATTTATTTATTTATTTACACTTGGTTTATATTTTTTACTAGGGTCCTATGAAGGCGATACAAGGGTTGATTTTTTTGACGATGATCACCTCGATGTCTAGATCATCTGACTATATATCGTTATCATTAGACCCACACAATATCTATTTTATATACATTTGGTTTACACTCCACTTACACTAATTCTACGGCTCACTAATTCTAGCGCGCGTGGGTGGTAACGCGCGTGTGTTTGGACATCCAACCCACATGCGTGAAGCGCGTGTGAGGAGGATGGACAACCAATTCACATGCGCGAAGCGTGTGTGAGGGGCTCGCATTCTCAAAATTTGGATTCTATTTGCAGTATTTTAATGTTAACACTTTGGGTATTAAATCTGACAACTATTTTGAAAAATGGATAAAATTTAGCTGCAAACACTGCATGTTTTCCGATTTTTGGGTTGGTTTCATGATTGTATCATTTAACCCGAAAACTCATTTTTGAAAACCACATAACCAAACACATGTTTCGAAATTTTTTATATCCATTGTTTTTATAACTATGAATCGTATTCAGATCACAAATTAAATCCCACCTAAGGTACCCGAGATGGCACGCATCAAGCATAATATATGCTCCATCAATCTATTGCTATCTATATTTCCTTTTTTGATTTCTACAAAAGAAAAAGAGTATATAATATTACTCAGCCCAATGTTCTCACCTAATTTGAGTTTTTTAAGTTTATTATAACAACAAATTAAATAAAATATTTAAAACTTTATTTTGAATCTGTTGTACTCTTCTATTAGAAAATCTAATTATGTGATTTTGTTGGGTTAAGTAGGATTTTTTTTTTTTTAAAAAAAGCACTAATACTGTAAAGGGAGTGGTGAGAATAGTGAACCTCTCAAACCCTTTTCAACAATTAAAAAGGGAAGTGAAAAAAGTTGGAACAAAAATCATAAAGATAGATCTTATGGCTTTGCTTTTAACTAACATGTAATCTTGAGCAGTTGACAACTTAGTCTCATTAGTAATGACTAATGAGTAATGAATTGATATGGAAATCTCTCTCTTCGATAAGTCAATTTAGATGGGCGTGAAAATGGGACATCGAGACCCATTAGGAATTGGTTTTATAATAACAAATTAAAAAACTTATAATCTTTGGATGGATTTGTAAAAATATTATCAAGTGGCTATCATTCATCAAAGTAAATATGGATTACAAATAACGGTAATGCTACACGTACTGCATTAGTTGCTGAAATGCAGTTGACGT
>MVGT01002172.1:131647-156665 GCA_002174775.1 Macleaya cordata
TTTTTTTTTTTGAAAATTGTTAAATTTAATATGAGAAGATCATCTTTATCAAAAATCATATCAACCAAAAATAATTATAAGGTAATTTATAGGCCATCCATTTTAATTATTACTTTTAAATTAAATTTTGCTAGCTTAAAAATTTTGGTACGATATAATTAGGGACGAAGTCATAAATTTTTTTGAGAAAACCACAAAGCACAACAAATTTCTTTGGTGTGCCTAAAAGCTTGTGGAGTACGTGTTAAGAAATGAGTTGGTCAAATTCTAATTTTACAAAAAACTAAGGCACAATATACTAAAATCTTAATAATTATTTATTAATTTATTTACAATATACATATTATTTTGTATAATTATTATTTTTATCGTGGAAAACTCAATTGTGGATATACCATGATTAAAATTACCACTATGTTGCTATGAAAAATATGTTGGGATCCATATAGAGATATCTAAGATATGAAGATGAACTCTTTACAGACTTCACCATGTATCTTTATAAAAATAAATAAATAAATCATATTCGGGGACGAACTATCTTGCACGTTGTTGGGGAGTGCGCCCCACCAAAAAAAATTTAAACTCTAGCATCTAATACCTATGAGGAAATTGAGTGCCCTATGTATAAATTTGAGAACACACATCACACATATGTATTGCCTCATATATGATACAAATTGACATAGATACATTGACTTATGAAATTGTGATTATATTAATAGCCAGGCTCCTTAATTCATATTTTCATAAGTTAGCATACATATTTATATATAATAATGCATGTGTATACTATATACGTATATGTGCGGGTTTTTTCTGGTTTTTTTGGTTTGGTCTTTCGGTTTGGTGTTTTTGGTACAGTTTCGATTTTTTTAGTTTTTTGAAAATATGAAACCAAAACCAGACCATAAATATCGGTTTTTGTGATTTTTTAGTTTTTCGGGTTATGGGTTTTTTGGTTTTACGGTTTGTCGGTATTTTTTTGGGTTCGGACCGGATTTTAAACTGCACCATGTGCAGCCCTATGGAGAGATAACGTTCTAATCATCGAGCGTTATAGTTACCGGTGGTTGGTCTTTCAGTTAACGCATTATATTCTCAAACTCCGCTATTTGATTCGAAAACATAGATAACCAAGCCTTAGAATGATTAGTGGCAGCCGACTTCCAAAAATTAAATGGTGGCTCTAATGGCATCGGTGCACCCGGAGTCAATATCACACCTACATAATGACTCTTATTTACGTGTACTATAACGATCATTCAGTTTATCGTGTACCGGGAGTAATGATATCGATTAGGTACAAATGTGAGGTTCATGTCACTGGAAATAAGAACAACCACAGTTATGAATATCTCGGCAAGATGAATCTGGCTTCCAGCATCTAAAACTAGTACTCACCAGTAATGTCCCATCTCCGTAGTAATAAAACCTTTTTTCTTAATTTATGGACTCTGTGTTAGGAATCGATTATACTAGTTAAAAACGCAACGGAAAAATTAGGGTTTAAGAATTTAAACTGATTCCTAAAAGTTCGTCCAACCATTAATGGGATCTTTCAGGGAAGGATGAAAAAATATACATTTAGTACGTGAACTGAATTCCCAAAAACTTGCTATCAGATGAGGACGATCTAATGAACAAATCTACCAGAACGGATCATCACACTTGTACTCCGGTTGTCGAGAAAATTGCTCACAACTTGAACCGAAAATTTAAAAATTCTGCTGGAGTATTTTGGCTATAACGTTCTGCTCCTTAATCCATTTCGCCTAGATAATACCTTTTTTCATAGAAAATTTAATTTCTAACAACTTTCTCAGAAATATCCGACCTTCAATTTTTCTCTAAAGTGCCTTAAAAATCGACTTTTTGTTCAATCGAGATTTTATTACTAATTTTAGAAACCCAAAACCTAGGGTTTTCTTTTTCTCTCGACTTGAAGTAATTAGAACACACACCAAAAGGGTAGAGGAGGGGGTGGCATTTTTCTCTTGTGTCAGTAGAATGGGACGCCCCTCTCTATTTATAATAGAGAGGTTCCTAATCCCTTTTAGATGTAAAGTCTAATTAGGTCTTGTAACGTCCCACACTTTTAGACTTTTAAATATTTCAAATTTCTACTTTAGTGTCTCACACAAAATAGAATTACTAAATATTTTAATTACAAATAACACCACTAAATATTTGTAACTGAACCCTCCATAAAGTGTGGATATTATAAAAGTACCATTCCAGTGTTATTACCGCAATTAAGTCCCTCCACTATTTTTTGACGTTCGTAAATATCCTTGGCTTTGTATTCATTTACTTCTCAGTGCCTAGGGTATTTTTACATATTTTGACCTTGACCATTACATATGCATTAACTCCTATGATCTAATAAGTCTCTCAGACAATTTGGGAGACCACTGGCCAGTCTAGATCAACGAATCTTGCAACGTGATTCAGGTGAACGTAATTTCATGTGGATTCCTTATTGAATTTATTCCTACTATGAAATAAATGACCATACATCTTACTCAGAATATTGGATCACATTTTCATTTCTGACCTCACTGATTAGCAAAACAAAACAATCACTACTCTCATGTAAATTATATGTTAATTCTCAGGATTAAGAACCAATTACAATAACAGTAATTGTTATGATTATTTATTATTAACTGATATTAAATAATAATCATCATCCTTTGACCTGTTTAATGTAATTTGATTACATCAACATATTGGACTAGAAGTCAACACTCCTGTGATGGAGATATATCAGATTATATGATATAATCATCCAATACGTTATAGTCTTAAAATAGACTACGAACTAACTTAATGAATTACATCTCTCCTTGTATGAACCAACTTCCTACAAATAATCATTCATTATATTATACTCATTGTGTATGTTAAAACAGAATTAATAAACTTTTATTAACCGATTGCTTTACTTTTGATTTTGCACTAGATGCCATTTCATGTTCAAAGAGAGAAGGATCCCATTTAGTCGACTCTTCGGCTTACCTTTGCTTCTTACTTCGACAACCTTTATTTTTAATTTTATCATTTGGCTCTTGCATTAGTAAAGATGATGGTGTCCCAAAATCTTTTTTTGAATAAGTGTGGCTCGTTCAGGTTCTGACCCTTCAATCCATCTTTGTCTCATATGTTTTAATTCGAGAAAGAAATCAAAAGCAACAACCTCTTCAACATAAGGTACTGATGATAATTGCTTCCAATGTGGCTAAATAGAAGCAAAAGGGATGGACATACTCTCCGTCACTAATCATACCAACTCACATGCATAGGATAGCCCGTGAGTACTGCAAAGCACGCATTGACAATCCACCTTTGTCATTCCATTTTTCCCAATTTGGTTGAGCTCATCTACTAAACAGTCCAATGCAAGGTTTGAAACATAGTTCCTCAAGTTTGTCAAATCCTTAATTTGGTGCTTATGTTTAGTTTTTGTTAAACTCCTCTCAAAGTCGGCTTTGATCTCATTAATCTCATTTTAGAGCATAAGGTGCATTGTACACCAACATATGACAAAAATTTTAGAATTAGTATCCAACCTCCGCTTTAATTTAGCATACTCACCTTCCGCTTTATTTTTCATGGCGTTGCTATAGTATTTAAGCTTATTTGTCTATGCCATAACAAAATGTTCTTTATGCGGGGTCAATTAAATATTCGTTACATATAAGACATATTCCGGATAAATGCCCCCCATCTTTTTACAAAAAGGGCGTAAGCATTATTGTATTCACATTCAGTTTCTACTTGCCAAACATTATGCCAATCGTTATTAAACTTTTTCCACAGCTTGGGATGTTGAACGAACTTACAATAGGTCTAGACATTCTTGCAAACATGATGTGTGCATAGCAATCGCCTGTCTTCTAGAAAGACTAATTCAATGGAATTTATCAACGCCAATTCTCTATTCGTGATGATTACAGATGGCAAGTTAGTGGGCTTGTACATTGCCTTGATAAGTGACAAAGCCCAAGTGTAGTGTTCTTCGTTCTCTCTTTTCATGAAAGCAAATGCAATAGTGAAGGTTTTTCCAGTGGACGTAATCCCAACCACATGAAATAGCGGCATCTTAAACCGATTTGTATTGTATGTGTGGGATATCCTGAATGAATTTTCACCCCAACCACTTTCCGCCACTTGGAAAAGACAAAAAGGTGAAATGAAAATTCGCCTACGTGGGTGGAATATGAAAGATTAAGGAGTCGCCACCTGATTTTGTAGGGCATTAGGACCCACGATTTTGGAAATCACTCTGATTCTATATTTTCCAAAAATAGTGGCAATTGTCCATGCTTTGGTCTGCGTCAGAGATAGAGGATAAAAGAATCTTAGTATGGGTCGAGAAGGTGTTAGGCACCCGACAACCGCCCGATCGTGAGATCGACCTCTACTTCATAACTAAGGGTATTTTAGGGAATTTCTATCTAACTATGATTATTATAAGAAATAGTGTACACGAGAAAGGTAAGTTTGAAGCCCCCTAAATATACTTTTCATTCTGATAAAGTTCTGGGGCAAAAATAAAAAAAGATGATGCACACATATCATATAGAAATACGTGCAAGGTAAAAATATTGCATGTGGACGCAATTCCACGTGTAAACGAAGAACATATGGATTTTAGTCCATATGTTGCAAGCATGTTTGTTTATGGACTCTGTCTTATAATCAAATAAAGATAAACAAGTAGGTTTTATCTAATGAAGCAAGCAATCGATGTAAGTCGATTCGATTCTAAGAACAACCGGTCCATGCATTGACTTTATTCCATGTACAAACAATGGGGCACAAATAGACTTCATCCCATTCGTGGGTCGAGAATTACAAGTGGACTCGATTTCACAAGTAATGGGACAACACACGAGTTTAATCGCATGTACCAGCGATCATTGATGCACGTTTTAGCACCTAAGATTTTCCTTTTCTAAATTAGATTGGACCTAAGGTGAGCCTAAGCCCACAATCAAAGCGGGACCTTGTTAGTGGGCTAACAAGGTGATGAGAATGGGAGTAAAATCCATTAGTAGATATTATGGGGTGAAATTAATGAGTCCTTGCCTACGTACTTGTTTGCATGCATGCATAAGTGTAATTGGAGCATAGTCTTATTTTAAAAGAATGTGGATGTGCACATCTGAGGTATGGGAAAGCGAACCCCACACTTGGGTGGTTATGGTAACATAAAAAGAAAGTGAGAAAATCCTTCCCACGTAAATATTGCGGCAAATATTATGTTGGTTTTATGCTTAGTATAAAAGAAAGACACATATGAAAATAAGTTTTCATATCGACTTTATAAGGGTGTAGACGTTTGTATGAGAGAGAGAATGGGAGGGTTGGCCGTACCCACTCTCATATACTTAGATAAATGTTTTTTTTGTTAAACATATACTTACATATATATATATATATATAAATATGTAAAATCAATCTTATACAAATAAGATTCTTTTGCATTCAAGATAAGGGTGGACCCTACATTTTGTAAATGAATTAACGTGGGTGGAAGGAGAGAGAACCCTTCCTACGTTAAGGGTATTAATGTTATTATCATAATTTTATGTGAAACATAGGTATCTATGTGTATGTAAATGTATAATATATATATATATATATATGGGTACACATATATTTTGAAATATCACACAAGATCTTTATTGTTGTAAAAAAATAAATATTAGATAAGGTTCATCGGGGTCCCACTAAGTGGGGACGTTGGTTAGAGAGAGAGAGAATCGATCTCCACTCTCTCCTTACACCTATTTTGTTTAAATATATATATATAGGATATATATTTAGGGTACAGTTAATGTATACATATGGGAGATTTAGAAATAATCTTGTTGAAAATATCTCTTTCAAAATCAAATCTAGTCAAACAACATGACTAAGAATATTTAAAGAATATAAGTTAGATTGAGAATAATCTAAAAAGGAAATCTTTTAAAAAATTAAAAGAATCTTGGTGTATATGTTGGGAATCGATTATACTTGTAAAAAACGCAGCGGAAAATTAAAGGTTTAAAAACTTTAATCGATTCCTAATAGAACGTCCAACTGTTAATGGGATCTGAATATAGTAGGATGAAAATCATACCTTTGAAGCGTGAACTGTAGCCTCAAAACTTCACTGTTAGCTAATGATGATCTCACGAAAAGATCTACCAGATCGGATCGTAAGTCTTTTACTCCAGTTGATGAGAAATATGCACACTACTTAACCGAGGAACTAGGGTTTTTTTCTCACTACTTTGAAATAACTGGAACACACAAAGAATAAGGAGGGGAGAGAAAGTGACGTTTTATGGTTGAGCTATGAGAAAAACATCCATCTCTATCTATATATAGAGAGGTCCCTAATCCCTATCCTATGCTAAGTCCAATTAGGTCTAAATGGGTCCCACACTTTTAGGCTTTTAAATATTTAAACTTCTAAACTTAGTGTCTAACACAAAATAGAATTTAAATATTTTAATTACAAATAACTCCACCAAATATTTGTAACTGAACCCTCTATAAAGTGTGGATATTTAAAAAGGAACTCTTCCACTGTTATTACCGCAATTAAGTATGGATATCATTGTTTGTTAATTAATTAATTAGAATATATATTTATAGTCCAATAAATGTATATATATGGGAGATTTAGAAATAATCTTATTGGAAATATCTCTTTCAAAATCAAATCTAGTCAAACAACATGACTAAGAATATAAGTTAGATTGAAAATAATCTAAAAAGGAAATCTTTTAAAAAATTAAAAGAATCTTGATGAATAAATGGATAGTGCATGTGACATAATTGGTTAGTAATGTTAGCAATATTATTTCCATCTTTGTAGATCTATTAGCAAGAATCAAGAACCTTTGGATTCAACCCATAGAGCTAAACATTGTTGGATGACGAATAAGTTGACCAAGTATTAAGTGGTGGTCGATCTACCCATAATAGGGAGATCGAACCAAAACCACCACGTGCCTATATATATTGTATATATATATATATATAATTTCCTAAACTACCAAATCTCTAGCTAACAACTAAATTTAGAAAGAATCATCTTCCAAATTAGTGTGTAGCACATAGTGAGAAACACCAACCGTAAGATTAATTTACATGGACACTTGACAAAGTCTTAAGGGTGTCAAATACCCTTGTATAGTAAACATATTATACACCATAACATGTCCATTTAAATTAGTGAATATATAACAACTAAGATTAGGAGATATTGGAAAAATCTAGGATTTTGGATAGATTTGGAGGGAGAGAGAGAAGGACGACCTACCATAGTCGACCTCTCCTCTCCCTCAACTCATTCCATTTTGCAACTTTGAAAAAAAAAAAATCCATGTGCTAGCCGATTTCTTCCGCCTCCCAAACTATCACCATTTTTGCTTCTAAACCTCCATTAAAGCATAAGGAAAGGAGTACGTAAAGAAGAAGAAAACAAAAGGAAAAGGAAGGGACATCTTACCAAAATAAAATCAAAGGTCACAATAAAGGTAGGAAGAAAAACTATTCTAAGGTCTTATTGTTTGATTCATAAATCTACATAAAACATGTGTTTCATTTTATAAACATGTGAATGCTAATGGATGTGGTTTAAGGATCTATTAAATGATTTTGTTAGATTATTCTCTTGTATATTTCGATATGAATATGTTGATTAATATGTTCAGATCTCATCATGATTATATTTTTGATTCATGATGTGTGGTGTAGTGTTTGCAAATGCTTACAAATATATGATGCGTAGCAAGCATGGAAAGAAAAGCATGTGCATGAAAACTTATGAATCTAAAAATGATTCGTGCCTTATGGCGTTACCCCTTGATGGGTCCCAACGGAAGACGATCTCACGATCGTGGGTGGCTCCCCTAATAGCCATAAAACTGAAAATGATAAAAATCATGCATACTGTCAATAAAGTGACGCTTTGTGATGATTCTACTGTTGTTGTTATATAGTAACGTTACTGTTCATGCATTAAACTTGAACCTGGCAATGGCTCATCCGCGGGTTAACCCTAGGCGGGTTAACAGACAAGCAGGTCAATATTATGAAACCCTAACCCTGACTAGTTTATGAAACGGGTCAGTTTTCCAAACCATAACCCTAATAGGATTGACCCTATCCGTGTCCCTAGTGACCCTAGTGATTTTTAAAAGGCTCGAATTAAGGAGGTTCATTTTATTTTAGATTTGAATAAGTTTTTTAAACTAGCAAAAAAATAATAATTAAAGAACAAATCTTGTTAGTTGTCAATAAACCTCATAAACATCTCTTAGAAATTTTATCGAACGGTTTACAATCACTTTAGCAAATACATTGATTACTAATTAAAAGGTCGTTTAACTCTTGGCAACCATTAAAGAAGGAAGCAAGGAAGTAGAGAAAGAGAAGTAAAAACCAATGACTAAAATCCTAGAAGACACAAGAAACTGAAAAAAAAATAGGCTAGATGAGCAGATCTGATGGCAAGATAAGTAGATCTTTCGCAAAATTGATATGATGGTGGAAACAACTCAATCTATAGATCTAACATAGTTTCTTTATTATAAGGTATAGAGAAAGTAGAAAGAGAGAGAGTAAGTTTCATTCTATGTTGTTTTTATTTGTAAGTTGTAGGAGGGAATACGGGAGAAAGATAACAGATAGGGAGTTATGGTGATGGGTTTTGATCAAATTTCAGAGCTTCCTTCTCTCTACTCTCACTGTTCCCTGGTTCCCCTTTCTCATCTAAAATGAATTTATAAAATTAGTAGAAATTAAAAACCTAATCCTAAATTATTTATATCATAATAAATTGGCGGGTCATGGGTTATCCGCGGATTTGGGTGGGTTGACCCATTTCATAACGGGTCAGAAAACCCAAACCCAATCCCTATCCGTTTAATTGACAGGTCGAGTTAGGGTTGGGTCAGGTGAGTCAGATTCGGTAGGGTTGACGGGTCATGGGTCAAATTGCCACCTCTAATTAAACTGTTGCTATTTGCTTATTAATAGCGTGGTGTATGCTGAAAATATGCTTATGAATGAGGAATTTGATATATCATGTGGATATTGTGGTTGCTATGTCATGTGATATTTATACATGAAGGTTAAGGGTGATTTGTTACAGATTTTCTTGATGTTTCAAGACTCAAATGTTGCTGTCACATATTACATAAAAGCATGGCAGATTGTCTAAATGGGTGTTATAAGCTTTAAGTGATCAATAGTTTCATGTTTACTCATTGGCTCTGAAAGGTGAAGGTATTGTACCATGATTTGAGGTATTAAAGGTCATATTTGACCCAAGATTAATACATGTAAGTTAACATTTCATGCATCTAAGTGTCGTAGGCAAGGCAAGTGGAAAGGTTTTTTTTCTTGGTTAACCAAGGGTTATGGAGAGGGTTACATTCTTAAACTTTTATGTAAAATTTTGTTGAATCTTCCTACTGAGTTTTACTCATTGTGTTTTCCTGCTCGTCACAGATTCGAGAGTTGAACCATCAATAAGTTGTAAACAACGCGGGAGTAAGAGAGAAAGTTAAATTTCACAGAGTAGGTTTACAGAACTCCGGAATGGACTAAAATATATAATATCACATGGGTTAGGAAAGGACATTACTTATGAGTTAATTATGTTTGTTTATCGTAAACTTTCCTTATATGCTTTAGTTACATTGATGCGGTCTTGAGGATTGAACTCTTGCTTATTCATTTTCCTAAATTGCATAAGTAGGACTGTGTTTATTAGTATAAACATATTTTGAAGTTTAAAAACTCAAATGATGATTTGAAAACTTGTATATTTTTTCAAAAACCAAGATACATAACCCTGTAAAGTTTGACCGCTTAAGGGCTCACGAAACCCTAAGTACTACGGCCTCAAAACTAAACCTAAAGTGTTGAAAAGGTACAGAATTTGCACATTATCTGTGTTCACCTCGAATTCTGTGTAAAACTATCATGAATTTGCTTTTCCTCTAGACATGAAAGTTGTAGCCTTCGATGTCTAGTTTAAATGGAATTGTACTTTGATAGTTTTGGATTTATATGTTGAGAGCAAAGATCAAAACACTATTGTTGATGCAGACTCATCGACTGCCAGAAGCTCCCCACATTCGGCTGAGAAAGGAGTTCGCCATTGTCAGCAGCCATTGACAAAGGTAATTAGGGCTTCTTCTCCTTTCTTCCTCTTCTTTGTATCTCTCAAATCTCTCCAATCCTCTTGCTTCCTCTATCTCTCTCTCTCTCTTGCTCTCTCTTTCTCTCTCTCATTCTCTCTCTGCAAGCTATTTAGGGTTCCTCCATGAAAAAGCCCCAAATAGTGGTGGCCGATCAATTTTTTGGTAAAAATGATACATTGGATCTAGTTTTTATGGAACCTGCGTAGGGTTATATTCCTCCCAGCCCTTTTTACTCAATGTAGAAATCGATCAGGACACATTCAATTATAGATCTATTTTTGTTTATTTTGGTTGAGATAGAAAAATATGTAACTTCTACTGATGATCCTTTTGAGTTGCTTCTATTATATGTTTATGATGGATCCTTTATCACGATTTATTATACACATTGTTATCTACTTTGTTACTCAAAATGGAACACAGACTGTGCCCTAGATCTGATTTTATAGTTTATTTAGGTTCAAAGCAATTTTTTATAAGGTTTATTCCTATGTGTTGTTGGAATATTGTAGTGTTGGGTATCTCTCTTTTATCTCTCTTAGATATAATCCTCTTTCAATCTGGTGGGACAATTGGAAGAATTGGTTTCTTTGGGAATGCCTTATGCTTTAAGAGTTTCTCTCAATAAATTCCATTTGAAGAAAAAAAATAAAATAGAAAATACAGATTTGAATGCATAAACTTGATCCGGGGATCAACACTCAACACTACCGTTTAAATGATTTGTGTGGGGTGCCAGTTTTATTATGCGATTTTGATGGCAGTAATTTGTGATATTAATGGATCTAGTTGCTTAAAATACTCTCTACATTTTTATTTAAATTGAAGATTGGTTACAGTTATTGTTGGTTCCTAAGTCTTTATGTTTTTTTTGTAGTTCGAACTCCATTGTCTTTCTCTTGTATCGATCTCCTCCACCACCGAACAGTAGCAGGTTACGGCCTCTACAATCTCAGTAGGAGGTACTTATTTCACTATCTTTAGATCTCTCTATCTCTTTCTCAACTATACTCTTAAGGCATACATTGCATGAACTTATTGTTGGTACCTCTAATAATAACACTAAAAAGAATCAGAAAATATCTTCCAATTTTAGATTATTAGTTGTAATGTGGTTGGTTGTTTTTATTGTAGCTTAGGGATTGTGAAACCATCCTCCAACCTATCATCATCTGCTCACTGTCTTCATCAATTCCAATCCCAATTGGAGTAAAAAATGAGAAGAACAATGCCATTGTAGTAACTGCTGCACTCTTGAATTTTGCCTGCAAAATAATTTTTTGTTGTTTGTTAAGTCTGAATATGATCAAAATTCAATTGCATTAGTAGAAAAACAGGAAGTATATAAGGGAACAGAGTGGGCAGGAAATCAGTTTCAGTAGAAAATTCATAGTAAATTCATTTCGACCCCAAAAGAGATGAAACCAATGAGATTTTAAAGAAGACTTCAAGGCCTAAAACTTTTATGTTTTACAAAAACCCCAGACCCAACTCTAGGATAGATAAAAATGGAGATTAACAGGTTTATGACAGAAAACGTTAGATGTCTCTAAGTAGTCTCAGATGATCATACATTTAAATTCCATTGGCAAGGACTATAAAAAGCTGTTCATTAGCAAGGACTCAAAATTGGTATCCAGTTCTGCTCTTTGGAAAGGGAAAAGAATCATCTTCAAACACATTTATGAATCCCTCTTAGTCTTTACTATATAATGTTTTGCTTTGCATATGAAAAGTTGAATGTATTATATATGTTCGTAACTAACAAAGTAAATATTTTAGGGGATTTGTGGTTTATTAGTATAATGTCATTTGAAATTGATAAAGAGTGGATGAAAGAATCGAATCAAAGAAGTGCTCGATATTTGGAAGGAGTCGATAAATTTATAAACTTTGTTGTGGAAAATAGTGGTACGAAAACACGCTTTTTGTGACCTTGTAAGATTTGCTATAATGGGAAGGGGCAGATTTCGCTCGACAACATTCGATTTCATCTATATTCTTCGGGTATTGATCAATTGTATACCGAATGCTGTTTTCATGGAGAAAAGTTATCGGAGAAGGGAAAACAACAACTAGCTAGAAGTGGGACAATTGGCAATATTGACGAGCCCAATCATCCTAGGATGGAGCAGTTAGTCGATGATACTTGCAGATTTCACCATTGTGAAGCCATAGATCCTTTGGCTGATCCTATCACAAGAGACAATGATGGGGAACATTCGAAGGTTAACTTTGATTCTGAAACCCCTGGAGGTAAGAAGTATAAATCTCTACATGCTAGTGCAAGAGAGTCTTTGTACCCTTCATGCCCAAAAGGAAAGATAACATTGTACGCCATTGTGAAACTAAATAACTTAAAGACACAATTTGGTTTTTTAGACAATGGTGTCACCGCACTCCTTGATTTGCTAAAGGAGTTACTCCCTGAAGGAAACACGTTGCTAACAAAGCACCCGGACATGAAGAAGATGATTAAAGAAGTTAGGATGGATTACATAGTCTATGATGCATGCATAAATGATTGCATTTTATACTGGAAGGATCATAAAAGTGGGGTTAGTTGTCCAATTTGCAATGAACCTAGATATAAGACAACATTCAACGATGAGAAACGAGCTACCAAAGTACCTCGGAAGACGTTGAGACACTTTCCTCTAATTCCAAGGCTAAGGAGACTATATAGTATACCATGGATAGCATATGCAATGACTTGGCACGCACAAGCGAAGTCCAATCCAAATGTAATACGTCATCCACGTGATACTTCGGCTTGGCGAACAACATATTCATTTTCTCCCAAGTTTGCAAGTGAATCACGCAATGTTACACTTGGAATAGCAACCGATGGTTTTAATCCATATGGCTCTCTTAGTAACAATTACAGTTGTTGGCCGGTAATTGTGGTGCCTTACAATCTTCCCCCTTCTATATGTATGAAGAGGGAGTTCTCAATGTTGTCATTATTAATATCTTGGCCAAAGGCACCGGGTAAGGAAATTGATGTTTATCTACAACCATTGGTAGATGAGTTAAAATAATTATAGCAAGGACTCCCAACATATGACTCATTTAATAAATCTGATTTCAGTATGAGAGCAAGGGTGTTGTGGGAAATTCATGATTACCCTGCTCTTGGGACTTTATCGGGATGCGTAACTCACGGTTATTTTACATGTCATATTTGCGGTGAGGGCACTTGCTCTGTTTATCTTCTACATAGTAATAAGATTTGTTATATGGGA
The DNA here is from genome assembly GCA_002174775.1 of Macleaya cordata. Classification (NCBI taxonomy): domain Eukaryota; kingdom Viridiplantae; phylum Streptophyta; class Magnoliopsida; order Ranunculales; family Papaveraceae; genus Macleaya; species Macleaya cordata. The sequence goes on from MVGT01002172.1 coordinate 145,110, forward strand.
CATAGAAGATTTCTTCCCTCGAAACACAAGTTTCGGGAATATAAGACGAACTTCAATAACAAAGTGGAACATGGTCAAGCTCAGTGGCCATTGACTGGTTTACAGGTTGAAGATAAGGTATCACAGATCAAGATAACATATGGTAAAGGCAAAGTGCCAGTAACAGTTGGTCGAAAACGTAAAAAGAGAGATGAAGATATTGATGATGATGCTAACACAAATGAGGTACCACATACCAGTACAGCTGCATGGCATAGAAGGTCCATCCTTTATGATTTACTGAATTGGAAGGCAAACATCATCTGAAATAACGTGGATGTAATGCATGTTGAGAAAAATGTCACTGAGCATCTCATAAACATAATTATGGGCCATAACAAAAAGTCAAAAGATGGTATGAATGCATGCAAGGATTTGAAGGCCATGGGTATAAAACAAAAGTTATGGTTGAGAGAAGATCCTGAAACTGGCAAAACAACCACACCAAAGTCAACTTTCTCTCTGAGCAAAGAAGAAAAAATTAGGTTCTGCATCGTTTTGAGAAACTTGAAGGTTCCCACCAACTTCTCATCTAACTTGCGCAACAATGTCAACCTTAATCCTCTTGAATCTTCGTGGAGGGCTCACAACTGCGAATCAGGTAGGAGCACCTTGGAGCTGTAATTCAAACAAAAGTTGATATATTATTAATAAGTTCTTATAAATATTTAAAATATAGAATCTATATGATTAAGACGTAAAAGATCACAATTGAGAATTCTCTACTTAATCTACAGCTCATGATCGTTATTGGAGCATCAGTTGCCTTCCTAATGGGGACAGTTGTAACATGGAGGACACTTGCTCTAATTGGTAAGTTCTACTGTGTTGTGTATGCTTATTTAATATCTTTTCAAGAAATCAAATAGCTGTTTAGATTTAAATGGGTATGATGACAAGGAACTGATAATTATGGTTTGTTTAAAGGACTACGTCCATGCATTGTCCTGTTCGTTGGTCTCTTTTTCATTCCGGAGTCTCCAAGATGGCTGGTGAGCAACCGAATGTGAATAACTAGTCAGCTTTGTCGTTTGTGAAGTAAGAAGAAAAGATGGACACTCAGTACATTAATCTTGCTATTTTTCAGGCAAAGGTAGGCCGTCACAAAGAGTTCGAAGTTGCACTACAGAGGCTTCGAGGAAAAGATGCAGATGTTTCTCATGAAGCTGCATAAATTCAAGTCCGTAAAATGCAAATCCGAAAACCAAAAGAAGCTTGTTGAAATTAGTTAGTTATAGGAGGCTCATCATCCGTGTTACTAACAGGATTACATTGAAGAGATTCGACACCTTCTTAAAGCTAGGATGGTGGATTTGTTTCAAAGCAAATACATTCGTTCAGTCATTCTAAGTCCCTTCTGAAACTTCCACCCTACAGCTCTTGTTGATTAAAAATGTACAAGCCTTTGATAAAATTTGTAAACTGAACTTTTGAGTTCATGCTCAGATTGGAGTTGGGCTAATGGTAGCCCGACAATTTGGAGGATTAATGGGATCGGGTTTTATGCCAGTGAAACTTTTGTATTAGTTGGTAAGGGAAATGATTTATATTGAGTTGCAATATAAGATTTTGCTGTAATTGAGCAGCGGATTGTTTAGCAACTTATGCTCGCAGGTCTTCCTCAACAGTAACATGGGGATTAGATGTTCCGTCTTTTTTGTTTGATGTTCTCTTATAGGATTAGACTTTTAATACTGTTTCTGCTAGTCATCCTGATCCTAATGTAACTACTGTTACTGTTACTGCTTGTATTTCTTTGCTTTCTAGTTAATATACTGTTTGTTTGTTTATCAAAAAAAATAAAAGGTTTTGCTTTCTAGCATTCTAAAGCTTGTTTCCTTATTATTATTGTTATGAGGAGAAATAATGGTACTTTGGTTTGTGATCTGGGTATTAGTTTTTACCCATTAATTGGTTTGTGATTTTTTTGGAATCTATTATTGGTTTTCTACAGGTGGGTAATAAATCACAAACAATTGTTTTAAAAAAAACAAACATAGCAACAACTTAAAGCCGTGGCTACTAGAGTTGCAAATTTAAGCAGAACGTAAAATAGCAACGGCTCTAAGCCGTTACTAAACTCAAACTTGTAATGGCTGCTAGCCGTTGCAATATCAAATTTCGCAACGACTTCAAGCCGTTGCTTTTGCTAAATATGCAACGGCTAATGACCGTGGCTAAAGTTGAATTAACCGTTGCGAACGGTAGGATTAGACACATCTTGGTGCGCGAAAATTTCCGTTGCTAACACACTTACCCATGGCTTTGAGCTGTTGCAAAATTTTAACAACGCCTATTTTTAGCACGGCTCAAAGCCATTGCTATTTGGCATTTTTGGTGTAGTGATATGACTTGTTGGCACGTTAAAAAAGACTATGAAATCATGTGACATCACTTAATTAGATCCAACGGCTAGGGTTATTTTGTATCAACGGTTGGGACTCATCTTCTCTAAATAACTATAGGGACCTCAATTTCTCTGTAACATTCCATCTTCCTTAGAGTTTACCGTTCATTTTTCACTCAATATCAAACTTAATCACATCCTCTTCAACAAATATATGGAGCTAGTTCTTGACCGAATTACTGAAATAAATACCTAATATTAAATTGAAATAGGCCAAGAATGAAGAAAAAATTGAGATTATGATCCCTAATAATATTATTCTAAAGAGAAAAAGAGTATATATAATCACTTGTTCAAAACCCTAATTTAACAATTTTATATTAAAAATAAAATGACTCCATCTAGTTAATGAGAAAAAAATTGAAAAATAAACCCAAACCTTCCACTGTTTCGAGTGAAGCGAATTTCAAACTCCAAACTGCAATTTGATCAATTCGGCCATAAGAACATGCAAAATCCCAATCAATTGAGTTTTCAATAGATGCCAAAAATTGGATATAATCGATCACTGATCCAAGTAATGAATCCCCAAAAATTCGATACGATCGATCACTGATCCAAAAATTCGATAGGTTTAACACACTTTTTTTTAGCGGTAAACGATATAGAAGAAGATCGATTCTAAGCATTGGATAAATCTTAGCTGTTCATTTGCTGAGATTAAAATTTGATAGGTTTAACACACTTTTTTTAGCGGTAAAATGATATAAAAGAAGGCGATTCTAAGCATTGGGTAAACATGTGCAAGCCGTTTTAACAGATAGAAATAAGTTGTTGGGTTGTAAGGTCTTTTAACACATTCACAAGGGTATAAAGGTATTTTACTGAACCATCTTAACGTCAAGCTAACTTTTTGGACTGTCAATGGAGTCAACCGTCATCGCAGGACCCAAACTCAAAGCTGGATATATCCAGGATCCTCAGACTAATATCCAATATTATCTGGGACCCTAATACTAAATAACCCAAACTTATTTATGGATCAAAGCATGATAGCTAGAAAATAAGACATCCAATATCATGAATTACTTGTATAACTCATTTATTGGATAAACAAGACCCTACATGATTGATTCAATACAAAATGGGTTGGGTTGAGGAGATATTACATAGCCTTATCCCAAACTCCAAGTGAAGCTAGAGATCCCACTTTGTGATTTAATCCATTGTAGTGATTTGAGCTTTTTGGCATGTTGTGGAAGAAGATGAGGTAGAAAAACTCTTTCTCACTCAAGAAACATTAGAGTTTCAAAACATCTAGAGGTTTTTGAAAATGAAGTAGAGAAACATTTCTCTCTCTGAATGTAAATTCTCTCTCAAGTTGTTTTTAAGTGTCTCTTAATATTTTTCTATGTTTCAATGTTATTTTAGTCTTTTGCCTCTTGGGGAAGCCTTCTGTTCATAGAAAACTGAGTGGGAGAGGGAAAATTATGGCCCTTGGATCATCTAAGTCGGTTTAGAGATTAATGGTCCTCATTCATCCTTATCCACAAGAAGAGAGAGGAGAGAGAAATGTGTGTTAGAGCACCTCTAGTCGTTGGGTGCTGTAGAATAGTGAATTTTCATCCCTCTCCACCGCTAAGGAGTAAAGTAAATAAAAAATGTTTTTAGCAATCATTGATGATTGATAGGTCTTCTGGAGAACTGTATTTTCTCCTCTCCGGCCACAACCCCAGTTTTTCTTCCCTTTTCTATTGATTCCTAAATCAAGGTCAAGCAATGGAGGAGCATAAAAATAGACAAAGATTCTCTCACGAGAGAAAATAATAAAGATTAGGAGTCACCATCTAATTAAATGGGAATCAAGAGCCGAGATTTGAAAAAATCACCTATTTTTAAATTTTTCAGAAAATATAGCGATTATCTATGAATGGTTTGCATTTAGAGATTAAGGGTAAGAGAACCCTGGTATAGGTCAGGAAGGTGTTAGGCACTCGACAACCGCCCGATCGTGAGATCTGCCTCTACTTTATAACTAAAGGGATTTTTTAGGGATTTATGATCTATTTAAGAAAGAGTTTATACATGAAAATTAAATCTAAATCCCCCTATATCTATGTTTCATATAAAGGTTTTAGGGCAAAAATAGCAAAAAATGATACAAATGTCTCTTATTTGACATGTATCAAGAGAGAAAGTGACACGTACATATTCTTTCGCACATGTATCAGTCAACAAATCATATGAATGTATACTCGTACGAGGCAAAGATACACGAATATATTTCTTTATACGTGTACGCAAACAATTCATACATGTTCATATAAATTGTATGAAACAACACGTGATACATGCATATTCTTGTGCATGTACACAATCAAAATGCAATACATGATTATTTTTATCAAATATGCAACACGGTGACACATGTATATTTTTGTACACATGCACGAATGATGTAGATTTATATTTTGAGATTGATTTCTTATGACATATATGTATTTATTATTGCATACATATTGTTTTAAAAATATCCCACATATGTCATTTTGACATAAATGAGAGGGTTTGACACGTGCAAATTATTTTATACGTACCCGAAGAATTTTTAGAAAATATTATATATGTGTTATTATTGACACATGCAAAATGATAACACATGCGTATTACTTCACACGTATAAAATGTATAACTTAATTTCTTAAAGAAATTTTAGAAGCCCTAATCTTTTTAAGAAATTTTAATTCTAAGATACATGTAGGGGTGTAAATCGAGCTGGGCCAGGCACCCACAGGCCTACAATGGGTTGGGTTGGACCGGACAGGCAATGAAAAATCCTGTTCGACAGAGCCCATCAGGCCAGGCCAGGCTGGGCAAGAAATAACAATTAAGACCGTGGCCCGCCTAAACCAAGAAAAGAATCATTAATATACTTATATATGTATCTAACTCATTCATATATATAATTATTAGAATCTAGTTATTTTAAAAATAACTATTATTATTTTACATCACTATGTAAAACTATACTTTTGGAGAATCATTTTCACATCAATAGGACATCACAAATAAATCATGCATGCTTTGCAAAATAATATATTTGATTACAAATCTAAACCCTATCAAAAGCATTGAAAATATTTTAATGGCTGCAAGAGAGTATTTATAAGTTTCTACCTCAAATCCCGCAAGGCTAACTCTTTACGGCATTAATTTCCTCAAATTAGTGTACTGGTATTAGTACACACTCCCAACTATAAACAACACATTAATTCACTTTCAAAACTCAATTCAATTCATACTAATTTCATATAGAAGAGTCTAGGAATCTAAAGTCTACCCTAAACAGTCACTACAAGGGTCTAAGTCCCTTTAGTCATCCTTTTTTAACATTAATAAGAGGAAACCAAATACTTCAAAATCATTGAACCTAAAATTCAATTTTGAATTTGCCACCACTAACAAATTCATTTCACTAGAATTAACTACAAAACCAAAATCAATCTCAAGTTCTTCAAATAACTCCTAAACTAGGTCCTTATCAAATCAAATAAGGGCTTTAGGATTACAAACCCAATTTGCTCTAAATATCCTCTTCAACTGGTTTAGACCTCCAAATCACTCTAACCCAAAACAGTAAATTTGGGTCAAAATCAACCCTCTCAATTATCAATTTCATCAATTAAGGGTTTGAAAGGTCTAATCAAACCTTAAACTATTAACAAATCAACCCTAAAATTGAAAACTAAAGATTAACAACATAAAACATCTAATTAAAAACAAATGAAAAACTAGGGTTTTAAATTAATACCTCAATCAACAAATTATATGGTCCATACGATCTTCCCATCGAACCATCGTCATCATATTCTTCTTCTTCTTTTTCTCTTTCATTCTCCTTCTCTCCTTCTCCTCTGTTTTCTACTTTCCTCTTTTTTTTGAAGTAAAACCCCCGAGTTGAAATAAATTTCAACTCTCTTAATTAGAAACTATATATTATATATAATATTACATATAAAATAAGTCTTTGTTACATAATACACACACACAAGTATGTACACAAAGCTTATAATGATAGTTTTTAGTATGTCACACACACATATAGCCTGTGTATACACATCTAAATAAAGCACAATTGTCAAAATTGGGGTCAAAATCGTAGGTACCTTTGGTACCAGTCCAAATCGAGTTCCGGGCCTTAGTTTGGGATCATTTAGTGTCCGATTTTCGCGGGTGAGTAGTCAAAATTGAATAACTTTTCGAGATCTATCCATTTGTACGGTTTGATTCTTCAAATTATGCTCCGAATAAAAATTTATTATTTAATCCTAGAATTAATTATTTTAACACCTAATAGGTTCCACGATTGAAGCGTTAGACTCGACTCAACTTGACTCACCAAAGTCAACAAAATTATTTTGGGTCGTTACAATGTCGAACCCTGTAATCATATCTCCACATAACGTCATAAAGAGACGATTCAATGGACTGCTGAACTGTATTTAGCCACAGATAGCTAACTTGAGGTAGTATGACATCCTATGTCCATATCTTACCTATAGTTTGTCTCATCGAGTTAGTGGGGCACAAACAGTGAGGTACTCTATCTTCAGTTCTTCCATCATAAGATGTCTAAGGAAGCATAGAGTGTTAACTGTATTGGCAGATGACTCATTGTTGTCCTTAACAATAATCGTCTCCATTATGCTAGATGCTAGATGTAACTCTGGGTCCACGCACCAAGTGAGATAGTAATCTCTGGAAAGGTTCTATTGCGGGTAATCTATATTTTTAGTTTTCGAGATCTATCATGCAATGCACATATATTACTCTAGTAGGGATTAAAAAAAACTATCTGCTAGAAAAACAATCCATGGTATATATTGTATTTAGAAGCATGATGTAGTACATGATATCTTAATCAGGTGTCATATATGTGAAGAAAAAAATAATAAAAACACATCATATACACATTTTTATAACCATGTAATGCACATATGGTGAGGATTGAAAACTATCTACTAGGAAAAGCAATCCAAGGTATATATATTGCATTCATAAGCATCACCGATTATATAGTATCCTCGTCAAGTGCCATATATGTGAAAAGAAAAAAATAATAAAAACACATAATATGCATGTTATTATAACCATGTAAGAGTAAGGAAAGATGCTTTAGGTATTTCTACGTATCTAAACTCCTCACCCTGATTTTTAGCAAACTCAAAAGGGGTGTCATGGATTGTTGGTGATGATCACTTATTTTTCCTTACTATTATGATGAAAACCTAGATTTTCACAAAGTCTTAATGAATATTTAGCCAATTTCTCAAATTGCTACAATATTTCATATTTTAATGTATTATGAAAATTATAGGATCAAGTAACAACTAATTTTCAGGAGATCCGATTATTTAATAACCAGGATGAAATACATTAAATATTCCTCGAACAAAGTGCACAAAAAAATAATTTCAAACTTCTTTTGAATTAAAAGAAAATTCAAACTTCACTGATTATTATTAGGGTTACATACTACATGTATATATATAGGCTCTTTCTCCCTCTAGTAACTTGCCCAATAAGGTTCCTATTCAATAGGAATTATACTAGGAGTGGAACTCCTCCCATAATCCAGATTGGTTTATGGAGGTGGGACCCAAATACCATACACGTGCGCCGACATGTTCTAACATTCTTTTGTTTTTGTTGTTTTTATTAAACTTAAGTTAGAACCAAATGGTTCCACAAATTTGGTTCTAACTTATACCCAAAATAGATTCTTGTCCCTATTTCCATCTAAACTTTGGATCTTGGCCAAATTGGGTTATAATGTTGGTCAATTTTAATTCGAGATTTGCACGCATTCCAAGGATAACCAATGATGGATGCCTTCATCCGGGGTGTAAAATTTGGTGTTAATAATAGGTCAAATCGATAATAAGCAAATGAGGAAAACACTGGGAAGCAAAACAACATCTAGGTAGGATTATAGTTATTAATTTGGTATTCGGCAAAAGATCAGTTCGAGAACAATTTGGGTATTATTGGATTTTTTGGTCGAAAAATTATTTAGAATATTTGATCAAAGAAATGAATTTCGGTAAATATGCGGGTCGATAATTATCAGGCTATAATTCTTATTCAACATTAAAAAAGATGATAAAAAATTCAGATATACATGTAAAAATAGCATATATAAAAGAGCCTGGATCCGTGTATATCACTATATAGACATTATGTTTACAAGGTCCCTATAGGGCCCAAATGGCGAGGAACTAATGGCTGATTTTTTGTAAAGATGTACTATTCATCATGTAGATCATTCTCACCAAAAATCATATCATTTTAAAACTCCTAAGCCCATCATAAATTGGGTGATTTTATAAGCCGTCCAATTTTTTCGATCCGTGTTTTGATTGGGCAAAAAATTTTAGAATGAAATAATTTTTAGTAGAAATGTTCTAATCATCATGTAGATCATTATCACAAAAAATTAGCCCTTAGTTCCTCACCATATGGGCTCCATCGAGATGGTATGAATAAGGATGTAAATCTAACGATGTACACGGAATGGGACTCTATTTAAAATTGAGTCCGGATATATTTACAGGCTTAAATATACATGCTAGATGTACAACCTCTTGTGGGGTCCACATGAGGTTGATCGAAGGGGCGAGGTTTTGTGAAAATATTCTCCTCACCATGTAGATCATTTTCACCAAAAATCAGTTCATTCTAAAACTTCTAGCCTCACTAAAAGTTCTCTTTTTCTAATCGTTCATTTCTCACCGTTAATTTTTAATCAAATTCAGATCAATTTTTGGTGGGGCTAGAAATTTTAGAATGGGCTGAGTTTTGGTGAAGATGATCTACATGATGAGGAAAACATTTTCACAAAACCTCGACCCTTAGATCAACCTCATGTGGGCCCGCAAGAGGTTGTACATCTAACCTGTACATTAAAACCTCTAAGTATATCCGGACTCTTTAAAATTATGATATCTTACATTATGTTGATGTTATTTTATGTGTCAAGAAGAAAATGAGGGTATGAATAAAAAAAGAAAAAAAAGGATAAAAATTGGTGTTATTTGTTTCAAACAATCAACAGTGGTAATATAAAATAAAATAAAATTACTTTTGGGAAGGCTCAAAAGTAGCATGAGTATCATACTATTATCGTTCAGTCAGTGTTGTAATTTAAGTTAAAAAAAAAATCCTAAACACATAATCCCACATCACCTAGATGAGAAACTCTCTTGCAACAGAACTGCTTACAAAATTTTGTTGAAATAAAACTGACTTTTTGACTAGTACGATTCTGATTCGGTTATTGTTCGCCGAATAGTCGGATTAGTTCAAAAGTAAGCGTGTTGTTGAACGGGACCTTTGTATAATAATTTGTACGGTTCGTGTTTAATTAGCGAATTTATTAACTAGGGGTGGGATCATAGTATATTTACTATTACCTTATCTTCATCCTTCAAATGTCATTCGACATAATGGTGTTTGTGCAACGAGTGTTCCAATTGTTGTATGGTTGATCTTCCCTCCATCTTACCTAATTTGTGTTGTGGTCTACAATTGTAATCATGGGCGACTTATTATGTGAATTGTTCTTCAACGCCGCATGTATATTTGCCCATGTTTGACGCCACTTAGTGTCATATCAATAACATTTTCTCTTCTTCTTTAGTCAATCTTACGACATGAGCGTGTCCAATTAGTGTGACGGAAATAAGGTGATTATGGAATTCACACTTAACCATAACATTCCACTTAGTCTCCCATACAAAAACTTCGTACCTTAAAAGGACAATCACATTTTTTGGTACCAATCTCCATTTTCTTCCTCTTTAGATTTGGGCATGGTTTCTCATTGGCCTTGTCCCCATAAGCCTTTTTATGGTGACTAGTATACACATCGCTTCTCTCGCACCGTAACTCAATGAAAGAGCCCTTTCTTCTAATTTTATTATTTCTATATCCTCGTACAATTACTACATTGTGCTATCTTCCTATGTCTTGGCACCATTGAGTGAAAACCTCTTTTGAATCAAATATCTACATAAACAAATTAAGAACATAAGTTGCAACCATATAAAGCATAAACGTGGTAGTAAAAAATTAGTTTTATTCATACCACGTCGGTGCTGAAAAATTAAATCAAATCTGGATCCACAATTGATATAGATTTGGCATCATCTCTCTTTGGAATTGGGCTCATTATGTGGAACTTTTGTCTTATCTTCATCCACATCTTGATTCTACAAAGAAGTATAAACCACACTTAAAAAAATCATTATAGTTCCAACCATAGGTGGTGCAATTTTTTTAGTTCAACCACGTAAACTTGATACTTGACACAAAATTTTAAGAAGAACTCAACCAGGTTTGTCGAACTAATATATAAAAATCGGCCAAGCTTGGTCGAGTTTTTATGAAAAAATCGACCATGCTTGGTCGAATGTGTAAGGATAGTTCAACCATCAGTGGTCGAATTTTTGAAAAATATTAATCCCTGCACGAACGAATTAAGTACAAAAACGTGATTTTTTTATTTCAATCAAACACGTTTGAAACAAAAAAAATAAGCTTGTGATGAGTTGTATTACCTCATTAATATTTGTTTGAGAGCCTTTTATTAGATTTGAGGAACCCAAATCCTCAGCAAATGAAATTTTAGGTGTTTGGGACTCTATTAATGGTGAACTTTGCTTGAACTCATCTTCCTCTATCAATAAAGTTCCTTCTTGAACTTCTTCATCATTCATAGACTACTAACGACTTCAATCTTTGGTGGTCGAATTGTTTAAGAGAGGTTTTAGAGAGAGAAAGTGGGTTGAAGAGAGAAGTGTTTTTTTAAGGAAAGAGAAAAAGTATGTTGGAGAGAGAAAGGGGGTTAGAGGTTTTTGTTTAGTTTACACCCTCACCACCCCCTAGTAAAAAGAAATAAAAAATTGGAAGGGTGATTTTGGGCTAAAAACCTATTTAACTTGTCTATCCCCCCAACATTTTCAAGAACTCCCTTAACAATACCTTTTGTTTTTGTCTCATTAAAACTGGTTTTAATTCTAGGACAAAGGAGCTTATAATTCTACTCCTTTAGAAAATTGGAGATAATAGGAGCCAAACTAAAATAATTGAGTAAAAAGGTTAGTCCCCTT
>MVGT01002172.1:156801-172425 GCA_002174775.1 Macleaya cordata
CTACTCTTCTCTTTCTCTCTCTTCCCCTCCACTCCAACACCATAAACGAAGACCTCAGCCACTGTCTAAACATATTTCTCATATGCAACTAATTCTATCTTATAATAACATTCTTTACGTAATAGATTGTTGCACACAGAATCATATGCAACTTATTGTATCCTATAATATCATTCTTTATACAATAGATAGTTGCATATGAAATTATGGATTCCGTTAAAACCTAGCCTGATCTTCACCTCAGAACTTAGACTCTGATCTTCTCATCCGATGACGACTTTGTTGCCTCCTTTATGAATTGAAATTCTAGGGCTTTTTTAGAGAGAGTGAGAGAGATAGGGGAGGGGGGGGGAATAAGGCATTTGTTGTTCTAGAGAGCACACCGCCAAACTCCTCCTCTAATAAGCAGATCGAGAAAGAAATTCCACAGTATTGATCAGCTCATCATCGATCTGTTATTTTTTTCTTTTCTCCTTCCTTTTCTCTCTTTACCCCCTTAACTCAAACACCATAAACGAAGACCTCCTCTCTCTACCCCCTTTACTCCATCGGAGGAGGAGATCGGAGTGCAAGTTTAGAGCTGAAGATCAGACTAAGTTTTAAACGGAATCTATAATTTCATATGCAACTATCTATTGCATAAAGAATGATATTATGGAACATGAGTTTTATTATATGGGTTGCACGTGGGTCAGGTTTAGTTTAGGGGGTGAGGAATATAATTAGCATAATTTAAAGGAACGAGTCATTTACTAACTCCCATTGGTGAGTGGTTATTGTTAACATAAGCCATCACCATAAAATGTTGTTCATCACCTTCTTTTGGAGGACCCTGATGAGGAAAGAACGTAATGTTCAAGGTTGGGGATAGTAGGACAATTACTGCACCAAAAATTTATGCCGCAATGATTCCCTCGTGTGGCATACAAAACCACTCATTAGGCGTGCATCTTCTCCGAGTAGTAAATGTTCGATCTATAATTGTGGAAACCATTTTCTCCGGATCACCACCCTCGCATTTGAAAATACTTACGTAGGATTTCATATTATCATACAACTCGGCTCCGATACACCGTCTGACATCGTACCACACATCTTCTTCGAAATGGTCCATCATGTGAACAATACTTCGGTAACCATAATTACCATCTCCCAATATGTTTTGCATACCTGATATGTAGCAATGCATGGTTTTAGGTAATTGTTTTATAAACTCTGGTTCTGGATCTCCCCACTGGTGTGGTTCTCTCCACTCAAACTTAGGTACAATGTCATTATTGACAAGTCAAATTTTATCTGTTTTGGACTATGAAACTGATGTTTGAACAAGTTTACTGAAGTCAAGCAGATCCTTATCTATGACTGGCGACTTCAACTTCTGTCTTGCATCTGAGAGGCTCTTCGTAGAGAATTTGGGTGGCCTTTCATTATGCTTCGGTGCAACCTTGCTTGTGGTTTTAGGTACCTGTGATATGAAGAGATCAAATAGTAATCGTTAAATAAAAATACATTTAAATAATTAAAACAATAAAAATTAAGTATATACACAAAGTATAAAAAACACTCAATAACCTATAAATTTTTGGACTCGTGTGCAACCTTGGATGACACCGTAGGCTTCTTCAATGATTTTGGTATGGCATTGGATATCTTAGTTGGTACCGACATAGGTGTTGATTTTGACCCTAATACATACTCCTACCCGGATGGATCCTGTTTGGTAGATGTGGAGGCTTCCCTCTCTACTTTTGTTTATATTTCTTCTGCCCCTTAGTTGCAACTTTACTCGACGGTTCTTGTATGTTGGTACTCTTTGGTTGTGATATAGCCAACATCTTATCTTTTAATGCCTCCCTCTCTACCTCTGTTGATTGGTTCCAGAGCTCTTTTATCTGATCCAAAAGCGGTAAGCATTCAAAATCGACCTTCTTTTTCACCGTAGGAATCATAAAGAGTTGTTTCCAATGTGAATCAATTGCATCCCGAGAAATATGTTTACCTTTTTTATTGTATTGAAACACTTCACATGCACATGTCAATCTCATCTTCTTACGAAGAACACACCCGCACCTTGACACATCAAATTTCTTAGAGTTCGATCTTGTGACCTCAATTAGGATATGTTTTAATGCATACTCCGAAACATGATGATGTAATAGCCTAAAAATCGGTCTCTGGTGTGTGTGCATCACAGTGGTCAAACTATGTTGGAAAGACTCCTTGATAGTCACCATTTAATTTTGTAGCATCAAGTGCATCGCCTCCCAACAACTAATGAAATCACCATTTCCGCTTCCCAAATATCTCTTCAATATATAATGCTCGCATTCAACACGGTTAGTGATACGGTTTTCGTAGTGCAATATCTCATTTGTCAAAGCCTAGACAAAGTGTTATTTATCTTCTAACCATTGTTTCTACAAGTAAGTAACACAATCTGGATATTTTCTTGACCACTTCCTCACGAGATTTGAATATGCACTTTCATATAGCTCTGGTGTCTCAGCCTTGCACACATTCTTCTAATCATTGTAAAAATCCATGACCACTATTTTGTTATTAACGATTGACTTCTTCAATTAAGCCATGACATTCTTTCCAATATGCCAACTACAAAGCAACCTCTTTGAATCGGGGAACACAATTTCGATGGCATTAATTAGGGTTTGTTCCCTGTTGGTGATAAATACAGATGGTAAATTTGTAGACTGATAAATTGCCTTTAAATGCTCCAATTGCCAAACATAACATTCCTTCATTTCGTTTGACATGAAACTAAAGGCTATTGTGAAGGTCAACCATGTAGAAGTCATGCCAGCTGCATGAAAGAGAGGCATCTTCTATTTATTTGTCTCGTAGGTGCAGTCCACGATCGACAGAGACGGTAAACACTGAGCAAGCAAAGTCGACTTTGGATTCACCCAAAATATATCAGTTAATTCACCTGTAACTTCATTGAATCTTATCCAAGTTGCGTAATGTTGATCAGTGAGTAGCTTCATTATTTGTTGCATCTTTGATCTACCTTCTAACTCACACTTTTTAAGCTTTCCTTTCTCATTGTACAAGGTTCTAAGTGTAGAGAAGTTGTCTTTGTTCTTATCCTTTAACCGACTTAATATCTGTTGAGGTGTGGAACCGCATTTGGTCATATCCTTGAGCAACTGTTTTTCTTCTTTTGTTAAGCGTGCTGGGTATGGATGTCCCGATAGTGTCTCTGCTTTTGCATGATTATGACGTCCACACCTCACCTTAAAAGACCATTGTCTTGTTTCCAAACATAAGCTTCTAAGCTTAAAGGGGCACTCGCATTTTTTCGTACCTATTTCCCTCTTCTGCTTTTCTCCCATCTTCGGCACATAATCCTTAGACCTATGGTCCATGTACTTACGACCCCTTTCACATCTAAATTCCACGACTGACCCTTTCCTATATTCAACCACTGGACCTCTGCCTATATCCAACTTTGATGTAGGTTTTCTAAAAGACTTGGATATCACAACCACTGTGTTGTTCTCCCTTCCAATAGCATGGCACCACTGAATTACCTCATCTCGTGTGTCAAACAAGCTGCAATAAACAAATTATATTGTCGGTGAACTTGTAATATGACATATAAAATGAGTAAGTACATTAATAAAAACTTAGTTACACGAACCTTGTCGGTGGTGAAGGGTTGTGTTACATCGTAACTCATGCTTAAGGGTACTTCATCCTCAAGAACATTATCAAGTTCAATTTCAGTCTCCTCAAGTACACACCAAAACTCTAGATAAAACAAAAAATACGAGAATTAAGAAATAGTCTGTCCGGAGAAAGAAGACAATGGCAACTGCCAAGAGAAAGATACAAAGGACTACAAAGCCCATTGATCATGTCCGCACCAAACTATTAGTCTCGGCTGAAATACCTTTGAGCGGACTATCAGGTACGTTTGAAAAAGATACAACCGAACCCGATAGTCCGCTCAGTCCAGTAATCAGCAGACTGATTGGTCCGTCTTAAATAACATAATACGGACGTCGGGATCCAGTGTATATAAAAACAAACGAATTTGGAAGTCCGCTGTTACAGTCGAAATTGGGTTTTTGGTGCGTTTTTTTTTTAAAAATGGAAAAAAAATAAAACAAGAGACAGTAGGGTTACCTCTGAGTGGTGCGATTCAGCATCTTTGACAGAATTTGAGGACTCAATACCCTCACTATATGAGTTTTTTGAAGAAAACTCGTTCTTAGTATGAGTTTCTTTCGAAGAAAACTCCGTCATACCGTCGACGAATCTTTGGCGAACTTTTTCGGTGAACTTTTGAGGAATAACGACCGTTCTTAATGGAATCTTTAGTTTTTTTTAATAAACCTTAATATTTCTCTTTATGGTAATTCATAAAAGAATGGTATTTAGAAATTGTTTAAATGGTCAAACTTAGAAATAAATAAAATAATCATTAAGATCCCTACATTTTTTATAATTTCAAATAGGTATAAGTTTAATTATAAAATATTTAATATTTAATATTAAAATTATAGGATGGCTCATAGTGAGTAATGGTCAAAATTAGGTCAAAATTGATTTTGACCAACATGAATTTCACCTAGGATGGCTCAAAGAGAATTCTAGGATTCTCAATATCATCAACCTAAATTTATAATGTTACACTAGATTTGTTGTACACCCTACACATTGGTATAGGTTGGTTGTATTTTTTCTTATTTTTATTTTGATGGAGATCAAAGAAGGAGAAGATGAGGAACATGGAGCATAATGGTTCGTTGGGTTTTTAGAACCCTATATTATTAGGATCGATTATTTTAATTTAATCAATCACACCTATTGCTCTTTGATTAATAAGTCTATATTGGTTTTGGATTCAATCCAAGTAACCAATAAAGAAATATCAATCGGTATTGATCCATGATCTTTATTTTTGTTAATGATCTAATTTGATTGATTGGTTAGTTTAGAATTTATTTGCATGTTTTCTTTAATTAGAATTAAGCACCATATTTAGTCCCAAAACTCTTAGTTAAAAAGGTTAATAACCGAATGGGTAATATCTTATTTTGGAAGAAAACTTTTCATTAATTATTTCCAAAATAAAATATTATTCTTTAAAATCATTCCTTAATTATCACGGTTACTTAATTGGAAAATCAAGATTTGTTTTCATTAAAGTTTATTTTGGAAATATGGTTACTGATTTTGAAAAGTTCAAAATCTATTTTGTTTTAGAAACAAAAACTTGGTTGTGGCAATGACGTGTTGGGCTTTAATGGGGTTGGTGGTTTAATGTTTTGATTTGAGTTTTGGGTATAACTAATGGGTTTGGTCAGACCAAGCTCAACATTAGTTATAATAAAATTCAAAAGGGAAAACAGGGCATGGGTGATTAAGCCCGGGTTTATCCTTGTGGGCTTGGTGCTTGATAAGCCCATGCCCAGTTCAATAGGGTTAGGGTAACGGGTTGGTCAGCTCGCCTGACTTGACCCGCCAACCAGCCAACACGGACCGCAACCCGACCCTCCTGGCCTGACCCGCCTGACCCGACGACCCGTCGGGTCAACCCGTCAACCCGACCCACAGTCCCCGGGAGTCAGACCCATCTGACTGGGCTGAGTCAGATCGTCTGACTCGTCTGACTCATCTAACTCAGTTCCTTTATGAGTTAGATGGGTTGATTTGGTTCGGATCAGACCATTCCGATCTGATCTAAGCCAAACCGGACCTGAACCGAACCGGTTTAAGCCTATTTTCAGGGGTTTAATGAAAAAGTTTTTTTAATTTATCGGTTGGTCAATGGTGGGTCCCACGTGGGTCCAAACACGTGGTTTTAGATTTTGGGATGACTTAAAAATTATTAGAAATGTGATTTTTGCTAATTTTCAAGTGGTTTTAAAAGGGATGGTGCTTAATACATGCTTATTATTCTAAGTATTAACTTGTGCTTGATTTTTCTTTTTGGAATCAAGGGACACAAACCAATCTATTAAATTATTATTATTGTGTATTTTCTTTTGATGCATGAGATGTATGTTATGTGAGATACATTTTTTTTTAATATCCCTCTTTTAAGAAATTGAGTGGGAGAGGGATTTCATCAATGGGGATATCATCCCACGACCTTCCACAGTCAATCCATGGATAAGTTTAGACACGCTAATACCCCAAGAAATAGCACGAACTAATTAGTTATTGGCATGGATTGCCTTTAAGGCTAAGGTTTGAACTAGATAGTTTGAATAGATTTCCCCAAGGAAACTATTCTTATTAATCTAGCATTTTAAACCACGACTGTGGATCACACTCAACTTAGAAATGAATGACAATGCTTCCCCAAGCAACGGGTGTTCGTCATTTCTTCAGAGGCTAAAAAAATCGGATATTGATTTAACTTAGCATGAGATGTCCGGCAAATTAAATCGATGGAATAAAGAATTCCACCTAATACATGTATGCATTTAGATGTCCCCAAGGATTAACGAGTGTATACATTGATTATGATTCCGATGTTCATTATAATATGAGGGCATTATAATAAATAAAAGCTTTATAACTTATCAATATATCTCACTTTTGTTTTATGTTATGCATGTTATTATAGATGTCTGCATTCTCGCCCTTACATATTATCCTGAAAGAAAACCAGTTGACCGGACCTAACTATGTGGATTGAAAAAGAAACCTTGACATCGTGCTCGTTGCATCCTAGATGAAAAATTCCCTGCACTTCCTGGTCTTGATACTCCCCAAGAGGAACATGAACGATACCATAAGTGGATAAAGGCAAATGATATGGCTAAATGCTATATCATGATCTCTTTGTCCAATGTCCTCCAGCATCAATACGAGAGTGTTCATTATGCTGCTGATATCATTCAAGAGCTGCGAGAGATGTTTGCAGAATACAGTCGTTCTGCCTAATAGGAAGCGACAAGGAAGCTATACAACACTAGAATGACAGAAGGCACAGCAGTTCGTGATCACGTGCTCACTATGATAGGCTTGTTTAATGAACTGGAAACCCTTGGAACCACATTCAAACAGTCTTACAAGGAGGATGTCATTCTTGCCTCTCTTCCACCCTCTTTTACTCAGTTCAAAATGACTTACAATATGAACAAGATGTCATCTACTCTTCCCGAGTTGATGAACCAATTAACAGTGGCGGAAGGGATCATGAAATGACATAAACCTGGAAGTGTTAATATAGCTGAGAGTTCTTTTGGATGTAAGCCTCATGGCAAGAAGTCCAAGAAGAAGAAGGGAAAGAATGCATCTCAAGCAGCGAAGCCTCTAGGGGTAAACAAGGACAAGGGAAATGCAAAGCCAAAGGGAAAGTATTTTCATTGCGGCAAAACAGGGCATTGGAAGCGCAATTGCAGAGACTATTTAGCAAAGAAGAATGCTTTAGGTAATTTTGAATCATTAGTTATTGAGGCAAATGTTGCCACTAATGCACCAGACTCCTGGTACATTGATTCTGGAGCCACTAATCATATCTGCAATTCCTTGCAAGAGTTCCAGATAACCAGACGGCTAAATGATGAGAAAATATACCTGAGCTTAGGATCGGAGGCAAGAGTTGATGTCGTTGCTGTTGGACACGTTCGACTTCTTTCTAGTTTTTATGATAGTGAGAATAAGACTTTAGTATTAAAGGATTGTCTTTATGTGCCGGATATTCAGGGGAACTTAATTTCTGTTTCTTGTCTCGTCGGAGATGGTTTAACAATAAAATTTCATTCCACCAAGGTTTTAATAATTAAAGGTAGTTTAGTTATTTTACCTTGCATATTGATAGATGGTTTGTATCTTATTTCTCCTATCATTTCCTCTATTTACAACAAGGAATTATGCATATCACCTTCCTCTCTGAAAAGGAAATCACCTTCACCTAATTTGACATATTTGTGGCATCTAAGGCTTGGTCGCATCAATCTAAAAAAGATCCAAAGATTATTTCAAGATGGCCCCCTAAGATCATTGGAAGTTGAACCATGGTCTCTTTGTGAATCCTGTTTATAAGGCAAGATGTCCAAGAGAGCCTTCTCTGGGAAATGCATTAGAGCCACTGATTTATTAGAATTAGTTCACACAGATGTATGCTGCCCCATGAACATTAAGGCAAGAGGCGGCTATGAGTACTTCATCACCTTCACTGATGACTACTCGAGGTATGGCTATATCTACCTTATGCAACATAACTCTGAATCCTTTAAAAAGTTCAAAGAATTTAGGACTGACGTTGAAAACCAAACAAGTAAAAGAGTGAAAGCTATTCGATCTGATCGAGGCGGTGAGTATCTCTCAAATCTTTTTGGAGCATACTTTGTAGAGCATAGGATAGTATCCCAATTGACTGCACCTGACACTCCCCAACAGAATGGTGTAGCAGGGAGAATGAATAGGACCTTATTATAAATGGTAAGGTCCATGATGAGTTATAGTTCTTTACCCGTATCCTTTTGGGGATATGCCTTAGAAACTGTGGCATACCTTTTGAATTTGGCACCTAGCAAGACAGTTCTTACAACACCCAGAGAGTTATGGACTGGACGTAAACCTAGTTTACAACATCTTCACATCTGGGAGTGTCCGGCACATATGCTGAAAGGAAAGCCTAGCAAGCTAGAACTAAAATCATAGGTTAGTCTGCTTGTGGGGTATCCAAAGGGAACTCGTGGTTATCAATTTTATAATCCTAGAGAACAGAAAGTGTTTGTTAGTACGAATGCGGTCTTTCTTGAGGAGGATTATATATTGAACTACAAACCACAGAGTAAGATTGTGCTTGAGGAATTATCGGATGCTTCGACAGTGGGAGTTAGACATACACCTAGTTCACATCCCGTGAACAATTCAGTATATAGTTATTCTATGTCATTGCCTTTTATAATTCCTCATTGTATTCCGTCTTCATCTAAACAGATGATCAGAGGCGCAGTGGAATCCCCTGAATCATCCAGAACTAGGCACACAAATGTGCAGGTAGTTCTTGACCAAGCATTACCTCAGATTGAAGAAGATCCACCTGTTCTGCACGATCCTCTAGTTTTTCAAGAACAAGTAAATATGGATCAACCTGAACCATCAGTTCAAGCTGATCCACCTATTCAACCTGAGTAGCCAGAACCACCGGCTGCACTAGCTGCACTAGTGCCACCATTGCCCCGGCATAGTGAGAGACCTAAGAGATTACCAACCAACTATGCTAAATACATACTACTGGGAAAGTCTTTTGAGTTAGTTCCTGAGGGTCAGGATACTGAGCCCTCTAACTTCAATGAAGCAATGGATGAAATAAATTCGAGATTATGGTTGGATGCTATGAAAGTTGAGATGGAATCTATGTATTCTAATCAAGTCTGGGAACTTGTGAATCCACCACCCAATATTAAACCCATTGGGTGCAAATGGATTTACAAAAAGAAGAGAGGACTTGATGGAAAGGTTGAAACCTATAAAGCTAGACTAGTGGCGAAAGGGTTCACTCAGAAAAAGAGGGAATCGACTATGATGAGACCTTTTCGCTAGTAGCCATGCTTAAATCTATTAGGATACTTCTTTCCATTGCAGCTTATTATGACTATGAGATCTAGCAAATGGATGTCAAGACAGCCTTTCTTAATGGCAATCTTGAGGAGGACATTTATATGGTCCATCCAGATGGTTTTGTAGCAGATAACAATGAGCATATGGTATGCAAGTTGCGAAGGTCAATTTATGGACTTAAGCAAGCTTCTCGAAGTTGGAACATCAGATTTGATCAGGCGATCAAGTCCATTGGTTTTGATCAATATCCTGATGAACCTTGTGAGTACAAGAGGTTTATTGGTAATGTGGTGTTTTTTTAGTCTGATATGTTGATGATATCCTACTCATTGGGAATGATGTAGGGGCACTATCATCAGTTAAAATTTGGTTGTCTAATCATTTCAGCATGAAAGATTTCGGAGAAGCCAGCTACATTCTAGGCATTAAACTTTTGAGAAATAAAAAATGTCGAATGTTAGGCTTATCCCAAATTACTTACATAGATAAAATACTGGAAAAGTTTTCAATGCAAGAATCTGTCAAGGGTTTCTTGCCCTACAGACATGGCATTTCTCTTTCGAATGATCAATGTCCTACGACACCTGAAGAGAAGGAAGACATGGATAATGTACCCTATGCGTCAGAAGTGGGTAGCCTCATGTACGTTATGCTGTGTACCCGACCAGATATTTGTTTTGTTGTAGGAATGGTTAGTCAGTACCAATCCAATCCGGGTCGTAAGTACTGGGCAACCGTAAAGCATATACTAAAGTATCTGCGGAGAACTAGGTATTATTTGCTTGTGTACAGTGGAACAGATTTAGTTCCAACTGGTTATGTAGATTCTGACTTTCAGTCAGATGTTGACGAGAGAAAGTCGACTTCAGGATATGTGTTCATGCTTGGTGGTGGAGCTATAAGTTGGAGGAGCATCAAACAGAAATGCATTGCTGACTCTACTACGGAAGCTGAATATGTAGCTGCTAACGAAGCAGCTAAAGAAGCAGTGTGGCTCAAGAAATTTCTAGGGGATCTTGTAGTTGTTCCGGAAGCTACTCCGCCCATTGTCCTTTATTGTGACAATAGTGGAGCAGTTGCGAACTGTAAAGAACCTAGAGGTCACCAAACTAATAAGCACATCCAGAGGAAAGACAATCTTGTCAGAGACATCACTAATAGGGGTGAAATTATTGTCACCAAGATTGCTTCGGCAGATAACTTGGCAGACCCTTTTACCAAAGCCTTGTATCAAAAGGTTTTTGATTCTCACATTTATGAGATGGGTTTAAGGGAGACATTTAATTGTTTATAGTGCAAGTGGGGGATTGTTGGGGGTATGCCCTAAAAACAATGTATTTGACATCTATGGTTTCTTGATTAATTTATTCATCTTGTTTAAACATGCATAGTGAGATTTTATCTACAATGAGTTATTCATATACAAGTGTTGTATATGTAGATAGATATAATTCATTGGTGGATGTTTTTGTTAATAGTCTAGATAACTATATGTTATTGGGAAGATTATAATATACTAAGTCAATCACGTAAGTGATGTGATGTGTCTTCATTATAGAAGTGGAGAATTCTAGACTTGTTTATTGATGTATTTAGAATACATTGAACCAGATCATCAAAATACTTTATATTTTATGTCAGCATATTTAAAGTATTTAGTATACTACTTTAGGTAAAGGTTCTTAATTCTGAGAATATGTAGATACCCTGTAAGTAGGTTGCAGTCATTTTGTTTTGCAAAAAGTGAGGTCAATTGACGAAAACGTGGTCCAATATTCTGAGCAAAATGGATGGCTGTGATCTCGTAGTAGGATTATAATATTCAACATGGAATCCACTTCTAAGATATTCACTTAAATCAATGCATGCGAATATTATTCTAAACCGGCCAATGGTCTTCTAAAATGTTTAGAAGATTATTAGAATAAATATTGTTAATAGTGCATTTGATGGATAAGGATAAATATGTAATTACCATGATGGTGCTGAGTTGTAAATGTTACAAAGTCAAATGATTTTTACGAATATCAGGTATTGTGGAGGGACTATTTACAAATTAAGTAGTGGGAGGGTTTTTTAAATAAATTCTATTTAATCTGGAGGGTTTAGTCACAAGTCCTTGGTGGACCAACTTGTGATTATTGTTTTAGTTTCTAATTTTATAAGAGTTATAAAGAAATTAGAAAGTTAAAAATAATTAGCCAGAATTAAGTGGGACCCAGTTAAGATCTAATTAGGAATAGAATTAGGGATATATATATAAGGGAGGGACGATTTCTCCCATGACAACCCAAGGAGAAATCATTGCCTCCTTTCCTCTCCCTTTTCTTCATTCTAATTATTTACTAACAAGAGAAAAACCCCAGCCTCCATTAATATATATTACTAGTTAGGGTTTAACTTCAAGATCGAAGGAGAATAAGAAAGGGTGATCCGTTCTGGTAGATTGGAGCGCGACAACGAAAGCTTTGGAATAGTACCAACGTCAATCACGCTTCAAAGGTAACCATTCTATCAATCTACTAAGATCCCTAACAACAGTTAAGAGATCGTTGTGATCGGAGAAAGTTTTGAATTAAAATTTTTATTCCGCTGCAAGATTTATTTAAAAACTCTGATCCCCAACAAATATAAGTTTGTCACGTGCGAAACGGGTGTGAAGGCGTGTGAAGGAGGCAACGCGCGTAGCGCGTTTGAACATCCAACCCAGCCACATGCGCAAAGCGCGTGTAGGGAGGATGGACAGCTAAGTGGGGGCCGTATAAATGGGTTGTTTTGGGGTTCGTCCTCGACTCGGCCAGACTCGGACGAGTCAGCCAGTCCGACTCGGACTCGGTCACCACCGAGTCAACTGCCGAGTCCGAGTCAGCGAACCATCGGTGGCGTTGCTCGTTAGTCGTCTCCTTTTATGTGCATCTGATTTGATGCACCAACATTACACAAAACCTTTTGTTTAAAACCCAAAGCCCTAAAAATCAGAAAATGATAGTTGAAACCCAAAATCCCAAAACCTCTATTTCGTCTGTAGCTCCCAAACCCCCCTCTTTTGGTCCTCAAAACCCCAAGCCGGAGAAGAAGCACTGGCCATAGGTGAATTTACTTTCAGGTACGTTATCTCTTCCCTCCTTTTTCTGTCTTTCTTCTTCTTATGGTTTTTTCTTTTAATCAGTTAAAGTCTCTCTCTGTATCTTTTAATTAATCCCATTTTACATCTCTTATACAATTCAGGACGGGGGTAGAGTTGTCCCGTTTGTAATTGTGTGCTGCTTGATAAGCCTCTCTGTCTCCCTCTCTCCCTGCCCTCTCTCTCTCTCTCGATTTCTCTCTGCTTCTCTCTCGATTTCTCCCTGCCCTCTCTCTCTCGAGTAGATTTGTCCCGTTTGTAAATTTTCTGCTGCTTCATAAGCCTCTCTGTCTCCCTCTCTCCCTGCCCTCTCTCTCTCTCTCGATTTCTCTCTGCTTCTTCTTCTTCGTCTTCTTCATCATCAGTGAAGCTGTTCACAAGTACCGCACAATCCCCCTTTCTTCTTTAAATATCCCTTCGCCGGCTCCCACAGTTGAAACTAATCACAGATATTCATCATATAATTCAAAGGTCGATCATCTAAGGGCGTCAATTCCCGTTAGGGCTTATTTCCTCTCTACTAGGTTTGGTTAATTATATTAATTATGGTTTTTGGGTTAATTTTTATTTTTTTCTGTGTTCACTTCATCGGCAGCAGCTCAACAAAGGTTTACTGATCTTCCTCTCATTCCTTTTTACATGGTACTTAAAACATAGGTTATTCCATGTTTAATTGATTTTTGCGTTTGTGATGGCTACAGAGGGGCATGCTAAGTATGGATTTTGGTGAATATCAGAATTTGGTATTTTTGACTTGGGTTACCTAGGGTTTTAATCACCGAACTGATTTTTACTGTTTTATGCACATTCACATGTGTGTTCTCCCATGCGTGCATTATAGAAACGTGCGTAGCACGTTTGGACATCCAATCCACACGCGCGAAGAGCGTGTGGAAAGGATGGCCAAGGTTTTGAGCCGTGCCGGAGGCACGGCGATATACCTAGTTAGCTCATATTTCAAATGTTTATTTATTTTTACTTGATTGATTTTGTTCCTATCTGTTCGTAAAACAGAATTCTGTAGAAAGAGGAGAATCACTTGCTCTGAGAAAACCCAAGACACAAACGAGGTTAGTGAGAATTTGAAAAAAAAAAAAAAAAAAAAATTTATGATATCTTTTCTTGCTTAAACTCATTTGAAGATTTTAGTGTTGTTTTTTGTTATCAGACTGTCTAGTACGTAATTGTATTGCTGACTACTTTGCTATATAAGTTTGCTTTGAATTTTCATGTTTTGAATTGGTGGCTGTCATATGTCCACCTCTGTATTTTTTTTTAATTTGAACCATATTCTTCAAGATAGGGCAACTTTGG
The DNA here is from genome assembly GCA_002174775.1 of Macleaya cordata. Classification (NCBI taxonomy): domain Eukaryota; kingdom Viridiplantae; phylum Streptophyta; class Magnoliopsida; order Ranunculales; family Papaveraceae; genus Macleaya; species Macleaya cordata. Next base: position 170,789 of record MVGT01002172.1, read on the forward strand.
CTTCTTTTTAATAGGAAATATTTGTCTATTCTTCCCCAAAAAAAAAAATGTATTAAGAAATAACAAATGCAATTAATTGGGATGTAGGGCCTGATCATAAATTGACTTTTTGAAATTTAGATTTATTGATGGATACTTAAATCTACCTAGCAATTAATTCATAACCCAATTAATCTAATGAGGCAGATCCTCATACAGTATATTGATTGCAATGGCCTCTACGGCCAATATAGAGATGATCTAAGGGTTGTTTTTAGGTGACGATATTCTCTTCATTATGTACATCATTCATACAATCTACTCTAAAACTTGTAACTCCGTCATCCTTGATTGCAAAGTACTATAATGCTAAAATAAATTGAGGGGGGTTTGGGAGCTACAGACGAAAGAGGGGTTTTGGGTTTCAACTTTCAATTTCTTATAAAAAATAAATCACTTGATACGACTCATGTTCTCTCTCTCTCTACTCCATTTTCTACACTCCTTCCACTACCGTCAGAACTTCAGACGGATTCAATTTTATTTTTGTTTCCACCTTTTATGTTTTGTTTTTGTTTTTCTTAACTGTTTTGATTTTTTTTGTAAATGTTCTGATTTTGTTTTGTAGCTCTGTCAAATGTTTTAATTTCTCCACTGCGATTGTTCCATCTCCTTCATTTACTATTTTTCAGAATAATTATACTTCAAGATATTAAATTTGTAATCTTCTGCCTTTCAATCTGAAACCACCATTCTAAACCTTGATTCTGTTTCAGCTAGGTTTCAATGGCTAACGTAACAGAGAATTTACAGAATGAGAAGATAAAAGAAGAACAAGTAGAAGAAGAAGAGGAAAAAAGCTTTGAAGAACTTGGTTTGGACCCTCGTCTGATTCGTGCCCTAACTAAGAAGGGTGTAACTAAACCAACTCCAATCCAAATCTCAGCCATCCCATTGATTTTGGTTATTTCTCGTACACCATCAAACAATTTGAATCATATAAACCTCGTTTAAGATAACAATGGGTTCACTTTAATTTCCAATTTTTGTGTAGGAAGGTAAAGATGTAGTTGCCCGGGCGAAAACTGGTTCAGGAAAAACCTATGCTTATCTTCTGCCCTTACTTCAGAAGCTGTTTTCTGATTCTGGTTCAAGTAAGAAGACTGCCCCAAGTGCGGTTGTTCTTGTTCCGACTCGCGAACTTTGCCAACAGGCATGATAATCGTATACTCCATATTGTTGGTTGTTAATACTCTATTACTCTGTTTATAGATATTTTTTTTTTGATCTACTTGTGACTTGGTATCTTTTAGTTTTGGTTTAGGTTTATTCGGAGGTACTGTCTCTTATTGAGTCTTGTAGAGTACAATTGAAAGTCGTTCAGTTGACAAGCAGCATGGCGGTTTCTGATTTGGTAGGGTCTTATTCTATCAATGTCTTTGTTTTAAGGTATATTTTCCTACATTGGGATTAATTTTGTTTTATTGATATATGCTATGTTTGTTTGTAGCGTGCTGCATTGACTGGGCCACCTGATATATTGGTTTCAACACCAGCTTGCATTTCAATGTGCTTGTCTTCAAATGCCCTTCAAATAAACTCTGTTCGTGATTCAATTTCAATGTTAATTCTTGATGAGGTGTGCACTCGATTACACT
>MVGT01002172.1:172595-203545 GCA_002174775.1 Macleaya cordata
ACATGGATTATGAAAAGTTAAGGAAGGTACTTCACCAATACAATAGTGAGGCTTGGCCTTAATGCTTATGGAGTTGAGTCACTGGTCATGTCTTGTGACATTTATTCAGATACTACTATGATTGAATTTTGTATCAGTGCTCCTTGGTTGAAGCCCATATGGAAAGTTTAATTATATGGTATATTGCTTCCTTGTAACGAGGTGGTAATGTACTTGTTACTTAATACAATAAAGTATGTTTGGAATCCAATCTGAAATTTTGCATCTGACATATTTATCTTTAGGCAGACCTTCTTTTGTCATATGGGTATGAAGATGACTTGAAAGCCCTTATTCCTCACGTTCCTCGACGTTGTCAATGCCTACTTATGTCCGCGACCACAAGGTTTGTGCAAATTTATTTTTCTGCTCCTCTGCATGCAGATTATTGTTATGTTCCTTTCGTTATTCTAAAGCTGCACTAGTATTAATATACACATAGTATAAATTTTAAAGAACTATTGAACCACGGGTTTTCAAAGAACAATTTTTTGCCATCAATTAGGGTATCTGGAGAAAGGAACTGTCGGGTTTCAAAGATAAGGAGATGAATTTTGAGGAGACCATTTTTGATATTAGGGCGTTGGTCATTTGATGGGCATCACCTGATAAACTCTTTCATAATTCGAGATTCCTTGATTTTGTCTGTTTTTGGGGTTTCTCTCCTTTGGTGATTGTCTCGTTACTCTAGGATGGGGCGGAGTTCTACTCCGATGTCTATAGTTAGTTTTTGTGCGTTTTTGGGCTTTTCTTTTTGTTTTCTTTTGTTTCTGTTTTGTAATTTTTTGCCAATTTGGCCTAATTAATAAAGTTTTGCTTTCATAGAAAAAAACAATTGAACCTATAAAAGATTGTTCTAGTCTTATAGAGTTTATAAGATGGACGCTTAGTGTCTCATTCCACCATCTATAGGATAGATGGACGTCAAATGGTCATTGGCTCCTTTTCATGAACGTGCTATTATCCATTCTGATGTCTCTTAATTATAATAGGGAAGTTGGTATTGTTTGAGCTCTGTTGTTCGTTCATAGACCCAAACTAGGGTGCTTTGCCTTCGCCTTGCACTGCTAGATTTTACTTTTAAGCTTTTAGCTAGGGTTCAGTCCACTCTTCTCCAGTCCCTACTGTTCTTATTTTGACTTTTTGTTATGTATTCATAAATCACATAAATCATCCGTCTATGTTTGATTTCACTGCTTTCGTTCTTTCTACTGATTCTAAAAGCTGACTTCTATCAATAATTTTATTTTGGTTTCTGGAACCTTTGCAGTGCCGATGTTGAGAAGTTGAAGAAGCTTGTACTGCATAATCCAGTGATTTTGACTCTATCCGAAGTCGGAGATATCAAGGATGAGCTGATCCCGAAAAATGTTCAACAATTTTGGGTAAGTCACTGTCGAGTAGTTTCTTTTGTCAAGTAACTATTGAGTAAAAAATGTAGATACTTGCTTCAACTTGTTTTGGTTGCATTTCCTTCTAGAATATCTATTTAGATGGACATTATCTTCATGGAACAGTTGTATGTATTTTGTACCAGTTGTATGCACTTCGTATATGCAAAAGGTTGCACTATGATGACTGAAATTTGTTCATTCACAGGCATATTTTAGACCAACTTTATTCAATACTTGTTGATCGGAAATATGGATTCCACCATGATTCGTATGGGCTGTGATTAACGCGATGAGCAGAAACCTCACCTTGTCAATTTTTTGTTTTCAGATTTCATGCAGTGCTCGTGATAAGCAACTTTACATCCTTGCACTCTTGAAGTTGGAACTTGTTCAGAAAAAAGTGCTGATATTTGTAAATACTATTGATATGGGTTTCAGATTAAAGCTCTTCCTCGAACAGGTATGTTTACATCTACTATCACCCTTGAAGTTCTGTATTTTCATTTTATTTTCTTGTTGTTTTACCCACTTGCCATCCCCATCTATTTCAGATGGTTCGTTTCAGTGAAGAGCTGGTATTCATGACCTACTTCATGGTGTCCTTACCCCTTGTTTAAGTCGTGACCTGATAAATTAATTTCATTTGACCTTTTAATGTTTTCTTTTCTGTTTTGGGTTTTGATAAGTATTAATTAATTTAATGCCTTTTGGTCGTACTAGTACTAGGGAGAGTTAAGTGCTTAGTTTTGTTTTTCCAGTTCCAGTCAATGCCTCCTATCCACTGCTCATTTCCAATCTTCTGAAAATCTTTGACATTATGCGCTAAGTTGTTATTACGATCTTGTCTTGTGGCCCTGGTGCGTGTAATTCTTTTCTTGTTGAGAACATGACAACAACTGTAATCTATTGCATTAAATTTTCGAGCAACACAAGGGATAATATGAGCTTAGGTACAGGTACAACATGGAATGGTACTGGTACAGCATTCAAATCTGAAATTAGGCGTCACTGTCAGATTTAGTACTAACCATATGATGTGCGTGCTAGAGAGGTGAGTTTTCAACTCTCTAAGTAGAACAAGATTACACCATGATCCTAGAGATCCAGCACCTAAAACTGTCAACATCATTAAACTAGCGTTGTCATTAAATAATGCTCGATACACTCGTGCTTCTCTGTTAGCTCTACACATGACAGGTCTTTAGACCTTGAAGAGAAGGGTCTGAATCATTTTACATGTCTCTAGGATGCTGATGTTGTTTATGTGAGTGGTAATAGGTCTGAATAAAGAGATGATTTGTAAAGTTAATTTTATTTAAAACTTACCACTACCGATATCAAGGATCAACTTATAGTTTAGAATAAATGCTGGATGACGATTTGTCTTTCGTAATAAACTAGAAAAAAGTGATGTCATATATGTTGATACCCTTTAATATTGATGCAGTATTGAGATTTCTGTGCATGCTTCTCAGTTTACTTTGTTTACAAATACGACCTCCACATAGGGTGTGCTTTTGCGCGTTATAATCTATTGTTTCTGTTTAAGTTAGAATAGCGAACTCACTTGTTTTGCGTTGTCTAGTTGTTTGTTTCATTTTTCCCCCCATAATCGACTGAGACCTTTCATTTATTGCAGTTTGGAATCAGAACAGCTGTTTTAAATGCTGAGTTGCCACAAAATTCTCGTCTGCATATCCTTGAGGTGTGTTATTTGGCTGCTGCAATTCCAGTGTTTTTTTACTTGGAAGATCTATTTTATGTACACATTATTTTTAGTGCCTATCTAGTATCTACTAAACCAGATATTCTATCAAAACAAAATAAGTTTTTTTTTAAAAAAATAATAAACCAGATCTTGTACTTCTTTCGCTTTTGCCCTTTGGAAGGTGGGGCGGGGTTGACAGAAATTAGATTGGATCATGAGACAAGTGGTAAATCATGTTAAAGGACCCACATACAAATGAGGTTGAACATGTGACCTCCAATATAAGGAACATGCCTACCACCCACCGAAGATGTATTAAAGACAAATCTTTAGAGTTCATGTTTGACATGATCTTTGCAGGTCGTTTCATTATGACCTTCTATGATCATCTAAAGAATAAAACTTGTGTGCACATTTCATTGTCTTAAGATTTGAAATGGTGCGCCAATTTGTAGTAATGGGTATGAGCTTGATGTAGGTTAGGTACATTCTTCTTTATCTTTTTTTCCTTTTTCTTTTTTGAATGGCATTCAAGGTAAATTCTCTAAAAACTAGTTCCAGTGTTAAGGCGTTTTGCCTTGAATTGAAAGGTGTAAACCTGATTTCAAAAAATTATTGTTAAAAATTCTAGAAAAATTATAGACAACATATCATGTGAAAGATTACTTAATAAGCATAAAAGTAATTGAGTCTATAGCTGCTACCTACATTTAGTTTATTAGGAATCCAGAGATTATGGGTAGCACTAACCTCAACAAAATTGGGGAAATTTAATATAAAGTAGGATTAAAGAGGGTTTTTTAGGCAAATGTACTTCAAAAATTAAGAAAGACTGATTTTGAAAGAGGTTTGGATGGTCCAAATAACACCATTTGTGCAAAAATGTGGCTACAGCGCCTCACTGCGCCTCCAGGCTTATGCCTCACCTACAAGTGGTGTAAGACACAATTATCACTGGGGCTATAACCAATAGGCCTCAGTTCCTAGAAGCATACCCCCAAAAGCCTTTTTAAACAATGGTTAGCTATAAGGGTATTTACTTCATTTTGTCCATTTTTACTAGGCATTGTATCTTCTGAAAGTGTGGAATTTGGTGTCCTCAAAGAGCCTTTTTAAACAATGGTTAGCTATATTGGTATTTATTTCATTTTGTAAAGATTGATGAAAGTGTATTTCACAGGAATTCAATGCAGGATTGTTTGATTACTTAATAGCAACGGATGACAGCAAAATAAAACAGAAGGAGCAAGGTAATGAGGATAATCATGATGCATCAAAAAAATCTAAAAAGCATCCCAAACAGAAGTTGGACTCAGAATTTGGAGTTGTACGAGGAATTGACTTCAAAAATGTTTACGCGGTACGTAAATGTATTGGAGTCTTCAGTTTTGCTCAATATCATGTTATACTGTTTCTAGTCTTCTGTCATTGGAGAAAAACTTATTCCTTTTTTTTCTTCTTTATCGCATGAGGTGCTCCTAATATTGCGGATGAAACCGAGAACATGTTGACTTTCATTCTTTTGAAAATTGAATTGCCTCCCACCCCCCACAACGGAAAAAAGGAAGGAAAAAAGTAGTGCTAATAATAGTAATAATAAATTTTTTAAAAATAACTACTTAATACTTATACTTAACCAGTTATTGATGATGTTGTCTAATTAATATGAGAAAACATAGCTTACGTGGTTGATGTAAAAGCCTGTTACATATAAAGGTTTATAGGTATATCTACTTAAAGCGTCACAGAAGTACTCCAACTGGTGCTTACTTTAATGGTACTTCATATTCTCAATTGTTCAGTAGCTACCTCTATATTGTCAAATATTTTCTTATCCAGAGAAGTAAAAGGGTATACCATCTCAAAGTTTTCCAGCTAAGTTCATGTACTTTGTCAGGGAAATGTATTTTACTGACTCTTGTATTAATGCTCAAATGCTATTACAGTATTGATGCTGTGGTTTGAGACCTGTTAGCCCTAACTAGATTGGATTCGGACTCAAACCCATGGGGGAGTTAAACATGGACTACTTGACCAGTCAAGAGTCAAGACCTTGTTATCTTGGAAAATGTATTAGTAATTGTAGACGTCGTTGGTTAGATGTTTAAATGTTTCTAATTGTTCATCATTTAATCCCTCCACCCATCAGTTTCCGAGGAAATAAATGGTGACAGAAAAGGTATGTCACCATCGCTAACTCAGTGAATCATAATGCAACTTCAACTATTCCATCTTCTCTTGTTCTATCTGATTGACTAAACTTGTTTATTTCTAGAAGAATGGATTGACTAGGGAGGTATTTTTGCAAGTCCGGCCAAAATCGGAAGTCGGAACCAAAACAGAAGTAATTTTGTTTGCCTCCTCATACATCTAGGCTTGGAAGTCGTGTGTGTGCTTGTATGTGACATTTTTTTTTTGAAGCAACTGTGTGAACAAGCAGCGTGAATATGTTGCTTTAATGTAGTTTTCTGTTTTTGAATGGATCATAGCCATGCTTATGCTTGGTGGCAAAATATCTTCTTTTCTGATCATATACATGTTCTGGTTCCTCAGTCACCTCAACAGTTTGTGAAGTGAACAAATTTGGTCCGCTCTGATTATATTTTTCATTATTTATGTTCTTGAGTGGCATGGAGAATGTGTCAATTCCTTTTTGTCGCCACCTGTCATTTACAATTACATTCTTTTAGCTGAAGCTATGTAATTGTTACAATATTATCCATGACCTGCATCTGCACTTTTTGCAGGTTATAAATTTGGAAATGCCGCCAACGGCTGCTGGATATGTTCATAGAATTGGACGTACTGGGAGAGCATATAATACTGGTGCATCTGTATCTCTTGTAAGCTTGTTTGCAATTAAATTCGTGTTCAACATATCAATATGCCAACAAAAAGATATTTTAGTTCCTTAAATGCTAATTTTTCATTGGGAAATTTCTTGTTTTATAGATAGCATCATATTCTGTGTTGTAAAGTTGTAATTATTTTGCAATTACGTAACTAAGGCAGGACCATGTCTGTTGCTATCTGATATGAGTACAATGTGTCAGACACCGAATCCGCAAGCCAGATCTGTAAACATGTACTTGTAGTTTATTAATATTTATTGTTTGGTCAGTTAATTTATCTGATATGTGAAAGGTATTCTTTTAAAGTACTCTATGTTATGTTAACAGCTTATATCTGGATGAGCTTCTATATATATATATATTCATATTAAAATTGTAAAAACACTGATAGCTAAACACAAAAATATTTAGAAATCAAAATTTCTTGTGAATGGTTTACGAATGTTAGGGTCCTACACTGGTATGAATTGTAGGATTTGGCAATTCTTGAAAAATAAGTCACAGCCATTATAATCAGAACATTAATTTTATATGATGGTATGAATATTAATGGATTATGCAATGCAATATCCTACAATGTACTCAGATATGTAAACAGGAGCATAAATAAACTTTTTGGTATTTGCTACGTAGAAAACTTCTCTTGGGAAAGATAGAATTTCTCATCTATTAAGATCTTGCAAGTAAGGGACTTGGGAAACGAAACAAATGTTAAAAAAATAAGGAACCTGAAGTGTGGCAGAAGTGTCTGCTTAGGGTTGGATTCCAAAAAGTATCCACAATGGGTACCCTTCACCATCTTGGAAGAGGTAGAAAACATAAGTATCAGCATATGTTTGACATGTTAAGATGTTGTATAGACTTGACTCAGCAAATCTTCAGGAAATGGATATCCTTGTTAGGAGGTTTACTTTGTTTGATAAACAGTAAGGGTCTTTTCAAAAGAAAATAGTAGGGGTCTTTGATACTTGATAATTACAGGATGCATGAACCTGTCCTTTTATCTTCTTGTTTTCTATGCATTTCTTAAGATATGCAACGAGGTTTCTGTTTTGAATTTTTATTACTGAGTTAGAGGTCTTATATCAGCAGCTTCTCTTGTTTGTCTTGTAACAAGGACAAAGACACCTGTACACAATGTTAGACACACTGACCCTCATAAACCCAGTATCTTCACTAGTTAATGAAATTTTATTCCATGTGTTAAAGGAGTTTCTTTTTTTCTTTTCCTTAGATAATACTTATAATAGAACCTTATGAAAAAAGAAAAAAACACTTGCGATAGAAAGAGTCTATGCAAATAAGCTGATACATAGTTATATCGTATCAAGGTACATAAATAATATCTGAAAGCAAAACAAGACTTAGATTTGTTTGTCATGTGCATTGGTTTATTTGAGCATATATATAGACAAAATGTATCGGGATAAGCTGATTAGTATTAAAACCATATACACAACACATAAGTAGTAGCTGAAAGGAAAATTTATGAATAAATTAAGATTTGTTCAACAACTGAATACTGCAATTGTCTGGTGCTGCGGATTTTTAGAAAGTCGTCTGCTTGTTACATAACCTATTAGTGTCTTCAACTTCCTACTGATTAAATAAATTGGTTATAATGTCCCATTTACAGGTATCTTCGGATGAGATGGAAGTTTTTGAAGAGATCAAAACCACATTAGGTGAAGATGAGAACCAGGACTCAAGTTTCATTGCCCCATTTCCTTTACTCACTAAAAATGCAGTGGAATCTTTACGATATAGAGCTGAGGTATGTTTTTGTCATCCATATATCATTTAGAATTTCAGATAAATGCTATTTATTATCAACTCTTCAAGGAAAAAATTGCTGGCTCTATAAACTTTTTTTTTTTTATTTTTTTATTTTTTTATGGCATGGATCACCTACCCCCGCCCCCTTTCTCTAGTGCCATCAAACTGTACCTACCCAGTCACTCTTGCATCTATAGTACAGATACAGTCTATTCAGCCTGAGTTGTTCGCTTATTGCTTCTCTTGGAACTTCGAGATGCAAATCTTTAATCAATTTGATTATGCTATAATGGTCATTATGGTTGTATCTCATATGTACTTGTGGATTATAAGCTCTGGATTCTTCTTCAGCTTCTGTTCTTATTTGTGTTTTTCTCATCTCAAGAAGCAGAGTTGGGAATTAACTTTGTGCATTATAGTTTAAGAGCATTTTCGTCGGTATTGGTAAAAGCAAAGATGGTTATGCAATTTTGCAGGATGTCGCAAAGACCGTGACGAAAGTTGCTGTAAGAGAAGCACGGGCTCAGGATCTGAGGAGTGAAATTCTTAACTCTGAGAAGTCAGTATTATTTCTCAGCTTAAATTTTGTTGAAGTTGAAAATTTACAAATGTATTTCACTGACAAATGTTATTACTGTTGTCTAGGTTGAAGTCTCATTTTGAAGAGCATCCCATGGACTTGGGTAATGAATTTTATTGGTTTTTTGTGATTTGACTGGTTTAATTTTGCACTTTTGTTTGCATTCATACATTTCCTAGTGTTATGTGTATTTCTACTTGTTAAGAATTGGGCTCTACTGATTCAACAGATCTGCTGAAGCATGACAAACTACTGAGCAAGAAGCCCCCTCCTGCCCACCTACGAGCTGTACCGGAATACCTCATGGACCCAACGACACAGGAAGCCAGTAAGATTGTTAAGCTTGCTAGAGCTGCGATGGGAAATACTTCCTCAAATCGCCGACCAGTGTCCAAGGGAAAATCCAGAAGAAGTAGAGATCCGCTCAAGACCTTCTCTGCTGCAGTGTGTGCTCATTTTTTCTCTCGTTTCTTTTTCTCCAATGCGCCCGTGTTGAAATTTAATTACAATTTTACTTTGAGCTAAATTTGATGTTTAGATTTGCTAACCTTTCCCTTGAATTCCTCACTTTTATTTGCTCACGGTGTTTCTTAAATTTAATTTCAGGGACCTAAGAAATTCAAAGGTGGATTGAAGAGGAAGGGCAAAGACATGGGAGATAAGAAGAAGGCGGCAAATGATGCTAACTGAATTTTTGCTGTAAATCGTTTCCTTATTTAGTATTTAATCATCATGGGTTTTAACAAACCCAACAGTTTTGTACCAATTTATTAGTGTGATAATTGTCTGAGTTGTTCCTTTTGAGCGGCCATAGAAATCCAAGACTTATTTTATTAATCACTTGGTCTATATCATAGCATTTTTTTTGTTCTAAAAACATGGAATATACCTGGAAGGACTCAAAAGTTTAGAAATGCTTTACCAATTCTAGAGAGAGAGAAGGCTTGGGAGGAAACCCTAAGCAGACCCAAATGCCATTTTTTGTGAGGATGATCTCCTGGATAGTGAGTTATGGTCCAGCCCCGAGACGCTGAATTACAGCATTCAGAATCCTGTTCAAGAACAGACTTCGGATCAAAATTGAACCAAGTTTGAGCAATAGTAGAACATAATCAGATTCGACATAGGAGCTTGATCAATTTTATTGAAGAAATAAAAATACCGGTAATGACATACATACATTATGGACCAAATTCACCAAACATGCATCAGTACTTAATCAATCTGCAAGTAAAGCAAATTGGCATAGAAGAAATGTATTACATCGGTATAGTAGCGCAAAAGTTTCAGATGATTCATTCCAATAAGCAATGTAACTGAAATACTGCATCCTCAATCCACATTGATCTTGAAATAACTAAGCAGCTGGAGGCCGAAGAACATGATCTTGGGAAGTATCAAGGGTAGTTGGGGGTATCCACTCCCACATGGGGAAGCCACCACCATAGTTGGGGAAAGCCATCATCTTGTTAACTCCTGCAGGTTGATAGCTTGCTGCCGGGTGTGGTGGAGGTGGTGGCACGAATCCAGCAGGCACAACAGTCACGGTTCTTATCTGCTGCTCCAGCCTCTCTTTATCTGCCTTCAGTAGTATTTTCTCTTCCCGAAGCTCATTCTTTTCTTCCTACAGTTTAAGAGAGAAATATAGAAATATGTAAATAAATTGCAATCCAATGGAGCAATTAGCAGATTCTGAATTCATTCACCCACTTCCAATGTGGTTGAATAAAACACCCCATCATGACCGGTTGTTTTGGATATCTTCATTTGTACTTTGTTTTCTAGACAAAAAATCATGGTTATGTTCATCCATGTTAGAAGAGTAGGGTGAATAAAATCGTGTTCAGAGTACCCAAATTGCAAGAGGGGGGCATTGTTCGCTACAGATCAATATGCTGAAACAAGAAACAACTGGCAATTTATTTTGTCATCAGTTTCAAACATAATTTGAGTGTGAACCATCTCTTTCATTGCAGCAAGTTGATGGAAAACGTGAGCATACTGAATACTGAGGCAGAAAAAGATGTTCTTATATCACCATCTATGCTTCTAAATGTAAAGTGTAAAGCGTAATTTTGATATTTGAAGTCTTGGCAAGCTTGGTCAGCCAGGATTCAAAATCCATTAGAACTGCGTATTTAATAGGCACGTTTCATTTTTTTGCCGGATCAGAGATATGTTGACCATTTTATTCAAGACAATCTTAATCTATTATATGTATCATGTGTCATATAATACGTACAAATCTTCAAAACATTTCAGTCAATGATATGCCTTTCCATTTAGTATTTAAGAAAAGAACATATGAACTAGTGATGAAATATCAACCACCTAACTATTTACTTACTACAACAGGAATATAAAGAACTACCTTCAAATTTTTTATGTCTTCCTGAAGTTTCTTAATGTCCTCTTTAAGCTCCTGAGATTCAATTCTTAGTTGTTTCAAAACATGAATGGCATCTCTAAGAATGGCACATTTGTCAGTTTTTGGAGGCCTCCCTGGATCTAAAATAGAGCTCAACTCTGCCAACCTGCGTGAGGCACATATAACAATTTTTCAATATAAAATTTCACAATCACATCGATTTCTCAGGGGGCAAACGTAACAAAAATCCATAAACACATAATCTCCAGTCCCCAAAACTTCTTCTCTTATGCCCTTTCTGTTGTATTTTATTGGGTATTTCAAAATACCCATGTCTTTTGTGTCCCACTAAGTAATTTAATAATGCCTCCCATGTGATGGTGTCCCCTTATTTATTCTCTCATCACCTTTCACTAAATTCATTATCTACACTTTTAGTCCCACATTGCTTAAGATACCTTTTGAAACCTTGTTAATAAGGTATGGTTGATTCTCTTAGTGGTAAGCAAGTAATAGAGGTGGGCCTCGCGCGCACGAGGCAAAATCCACCGATTTGGGCCTCGCGTGTGTGCAGGGGTTGGGCTTCGTTTTGTTGCGTTCAGCCCAGTCATGTGTCTCACGCGTGGTTTCCTACTGTCCCACGCTTGACTCGTGTTCCCCGCTGACCCACGCGTGTTCTCTGCCTGTCTCCCTTTCTCGTTAGATATTAGAGAGAGAGAGAGACGAACCAGAGAGCTCTTAGAACGTCTACCTCTGCTTCTCATCTTCTTTCTCTAACTCTCGTACTGTCTTCCTACATACCAGAGGGATACTCAAAGCTGTTCACCGGAGCTCTTCATTGTAGTGCATACTTGACGAGCTAGATCGTTGTACCCTGGAGAGAGATCGTCAACATAACCTGTTTGCACCCGGATTACTTCCGAGAGGGACGAATCTTCTCTTAAGGGCAGTGTTTACATGCATCGATCTACCTACTGCTATCACGCTAGATTTTCACTGGTTATGTAACACTTTCTCCCTTTCTTCTTAATTTGTTAGTTTTAACTTTCTCATGGGAATCAACGTTATCTGACAACTATAGTCCTACCAGTAGAATGTGACCAGTAAAAATGGATACTTCTTTTTTTTTGCTCAATCCAAAAAATCATTTATTGACTGAAAAGAAGGAATACAAAGCAAGAGCGGACCCCTGGCCAACAACAAAGGTGACCCGGGGCAGCAGCAAGAAACAAAAGGAAATCAAAAGAGCGAAAGGCATCACAAGCTAAGGGTAGCCATCCCAACTAGGTTGCCACCACTGACCAGTAAATATGGATACTTCTGTTGATAAGGAAGATGATTTTAGAGAAATAACCACAATTTAATCACTTGCTAAATAAAATAAAATAAATTTTTGGTTAAAAAATAGATTCTAATTTGGGCAATAACAAAAGATTGCTTTGACAAAATGAACTAATAAACTCAAACATAATGGTGACTATGAAATGCAATAATTTTAAATTTATTCGGATTGAAATGGTTAGCTTGAGAACAGGAAAAAAGTCACAAACAAAGAATCACCAAAACAGAACAAAAGCATACCCCTCATTTATCTTGCCTCTTCGAGTTTTGTCACGGCAAGATTTGGACCCTGGAACGCTGCACGATTCATTCCGTCCCCTGTACATTATAACAGAGCAGATCATAACAAGAACATAAAAGTAAATGAGGCATAAGATTCAAATCACCATTACCTGACAAGAAATTTATGTTATGCTGCAAAAAAGAATCTATAGGTCTTTAACAAACCTAATTGTAATGCAATAGAATTCTTAATTAGCTGAAAGTACTACTTAATGTGAATACACTTATCATCGAAATAAAATATTAAATATCTCTTAAGAGTTTGCAGAGAAACCACCAACATACAACCACATGACACAACTTGAACATAATCTCTCGAATTTTATTGAAACTATGGAACATTCGCTTTATTTATTTTTTCCCATTCTATTAAATAAGATTATGATGAACCTAAACAAACCAAAAGAGCATAATATCTTTTTGCTACATGAGTGAGAATCATTTTAGGCAATATTTTGTTTCCTCTATTTTCACAATAAGTGTCTTCAAAATAGTTAAGAAACCTTCCAAATATGAAGTATGAACCAAAATGAGGAAGGTAGACATCAACCTCAAATGAGGGGTCGAAGCTTGACTCAACCCTATGTTGATAACCTCCATACAGAGAACTACTTTATGTCATCTGGACGGGTATTGGTGATAGCGTTTAATCTATTGATTGATGTTTGCTATAGACAACAGATTGGCCCTCCAGCCTTTGCTTCTCCTGCGATCCCACATAGACAAATATGTGGTAACACTATGTTCTAACCAACCCATACAACTGGTTGCATCACAATTTTGTCTAGAGCACTGCAGTTTATGCATGTTCCAAACAGAAAGATGTTAAAAAGTTTACTTGAACTTAAAAATGTAATCAAGACAAAGAATAAGGACAGCAATCAATTAAGAAGTGTTAGATTACACAGATTTATGCACAAAGAAGTTGCATAAAGATAACATTCTCCCAGGAAAAAAAAAAGAAGGAAAAGAAAAAGAAGAAGAAAGTGCTGCGAAGTTGTGACAAGGAAATGATGAACTATTTCAATAAATCTACCTTCTATGGGTGCATCTTTTTTCTTGCGCAACAACGACGAGAGGTGCTGCAGCATCAACTTCCATGCAACCGCTGCAAGCCGAACATCAATTGTACAATTTTTTTTTTTTTTCGGAGAAGTGTGCGTAAAAATTGGATCTACAGATTCGAATATTTTCTATGTATACATTCCCCTAGTCGATCACAAATTATCTATAAGAGATTTTTGAAGAAACTAAAGTTCTTATTACTATCAACATATAAAAGATGAAATTTTACTCTTAGTTCACTAAAGTAATCAATATATCAAATACTCACCTTTATAATTTATAAAATGAACAACTCTCCGTTCTACCGGCAAAAGAAAATACAGTGAACACTAATTTAGCATTCCTTTTTCTTGTTTTTTTTATTTTTATTTTCTATTGATTTGATTTAGCATTTCTTACAGCAAACAGTAAGTTTCTTCTTGAATTGATGTTGAATGTGTCTATTTCATGCATTTTTTGTTGCATCCAAAATTAATGCTTTAAGGCATGTTTCATGCTTGTTTTGTTGTTATCTATTTGAAATTTCTTTACACATTACTTACTTTTTATTTTTAATGGTATTTGTAAAATTTCCATAATATTTCCATTTCCAAGCTGACTGAGCTCCAAATTTAAAACACTTGACCAAAACAGTAGCTGATGACAAAGCTAAAAAAAAAAAATACCCAAACAATTTTTTTGTTTTTGTTTGGTAGGCAAAGACCAAAAAAAAACTAAGCTGTCTCAGGTTAATCAGCTGTTGAATTACATTGATTTTCAAAAATGATGGAAAAAATTCTGTATCATCAAAGATGATTTGATGACCTTAGAATTCTCATTTATCAGCTGTTGGATTACAGAATTACATTGATATTGAGAAATGATGGAAAGAAATTATGTACCATCAAAATTTGATTCGATGACCTTAGAATTCTTATTTATTTCCTCTTCAATCAGTAATATATAATTGATTTCTCTGATAAGTTTTCATTGAGGAATCTATTGGTTTCATATATATATATATATTTCAATTCATCCTGTTTTTACAATTCAACATCACATTTGGAGTTTCATTATTAGATATAATGAGAAAGAAAATAAACAACAAACATCTTCCAGCACCATTTGAAATTTGGGATCCAATTCAAAAACTTGAAAAGAAGAAGAAACAGTCTAATCAAATACCTTGATAACAGAAAAAGAAAGAAAACCCTAGAAATCCAGACCTTTGATTAATATTACTAGTCCAGTGGAGATCAGTTGAAGTTGTGTCTTCCATGATATAACTACTGTAACCTGGGAGATCCCAACTGCCGCCATCCTCAAACCATTCCATTTTCTCTCTCTAGGTGTACGTTTGATGGGAATACAGAGGAGATTTAAATGAGTGGAATTCAAAGTTCTATAAATTTTTTGAAAACACAGAGGATGTCGTAAGCAAAGGTGTCAATGATAAATATAGCACTTCTACCCTCATTTGGAATTCTTACGAGCTAAACTTATCTGCTGACTTCTCGCTAATTAAATTGAGAGACAAAATAAGAAGTGTATTTAATTCTCTTTCGAAATTTAATTGGAGACACATGAGCGGGTAACTTTAATGGGTGAAATTCAAGGATAAGTTCAGAATTTTTGGACTTGGAACTGCTAACCATTAGAATCGTTTATTTCTAACATATTTTTGGTTCATCTATTGTTGAAATTTCAACCAACAATTTAAGGGGTCAGAAGTTTTAGAAGAAATGATTATTTTATGAAGATAATCTAAATGACGAGAAAATCGTCCCCTTAAAAAATCAGCCCCTATGTCATAAACATTTAGACCCACAAATAAGTGTAAATAAAGTGTAAGAATAAGTAAATAAAAAGTGAAGTGAGCCTTGCAATATGTTTTTTCTTCTTTAAAATAGAGAATCCTTTAGTTTAAAACAATTCTCATAATATACGCTTTTAACTTAAAAGTTTGAGTGATGCTACACATACAACAAATTGTAAGGTAATCTGTATATCAAGTGGAAATTGACGATGGATGTACAAGTTTTAAAAAATACGCAATTAACAAAGAATTTCAAGATTCACAAATTCACCATCTATTTCAACTGTTGTATAGATAGCTGTATAACTTGTTGTACGTGTAGCATCACTCTCAAAGTTTTCTTAGGAAATGTAGTTTGGAATTCCTTTTTTAAAAAAAGCCCTTTGAATGAGAGAGCTTAATGCCGTCGCGCGCATAAATTGCACACCCTCAAGGCCGAGCCTCCAATTGGGATTAATGCTTACGTAAGTGGTCCAAAGAGGACTACTATTCAATGTTGTATCAGGTATAGTATTAAGTCACATTAATCTTTAAACATTGATCTAATTTTATTTATTTATTTGTCTTTTTAAATATGGCTGAAGATACTAGATAGAGCCTGTTTTTCAAAAAACAGGGTCTATCTAGTATTAGGTGTGATCCAAGTCCATCTCAAATTTGCTGAGTCAAATTCACTCAAAATGTTAACTTTATATTGTTTTAAATATTTTATCAACTTCATAAAGTCTATACACTCTAGGAATTTATTTTTGATAGCAAAGAAATAACAACCAATTAATAAGAATTTGCGTAGTGTGAATTTGAAGGTTTGTCATATTTGAAGAAGGGTGTTGTTAAAGGAGTTCTTCAAAGTATTGGAGGGATGGACTAATGACCATCCCCTAAGTAAAACTAAATCTGTCCCCTCCCCTCCCCCCCAAAAAAAAAATACATTCGATCGATACAAGATTTTGAACCTTAGGAACAGGTACCATAGAGGGTTGGTCCGGCCATTGCACATATGCACACAAAATTGCGAGTCAGTCTCGATAATTAGTTGGTTGTATCCAAAATTCTAGGATTATATTGAGAAATGAAAACTAATCTAATATTTATTATTTACAATTAAATTATTTCGATATCGGTCACACGTATGGAGCAAGACCATTTCCTCATATGCTTGTTCCTTTGGAGGATCGTACACAATTTAAGAATATTTGTCAACTCTTTATTGTTGATAATTGATCCTTTAGTACTTGCAAATTGATAGATAGTAGTTTTTCTTCGACTGATTGGTGGCAATTTTTCTATGTCGTCTCTTTGCACGCCTCTATACAAAAATAATCTTTAGATTAATTAGAAGCAACGGTTTAAAGTCGATGACCGTTGATGCAGGTCTTTATAAACTTTAATTACCATCTCGCTGAAATGTTCACAGTTAGCCTTTCTTTTGGAGCAAAATACATGTCAATGCAACCTAGCACCTACCTGGTCGACTGGCCTAGCCTTGGAATCAAATGACTAGGTTTGGGCTGATGTGTAGCCTCCCAGGCCAAAACTTAAAGGGTAATTTTATAGGCACCTCCCATAATTTTATCCGTAAGTTCTGTTAGGCTGGACTGGGTCAATTAAGTTTGACCATATAATTACTTGTGATAGTTCCCATTATGGTCAAACATATCATCATGTAAAACTTTCTCTCACATTTTATATTAGGTTTTGCAAAACTAAGATACCCTTCCAAGTTTCAACTCGGCCTCAACTCTCTCAGAATTGAGATTTTTGAAAATTCTGAAACTAGAATAAACAATGGAAGCCATCTCATCAAATCAATAGGGTTGGGAACGAGCAATTGTTTCACCAAAATCCTTCAATAGAGGAATAACTTCAAGAAAATTTGACAGAAGTAGACCATCAATAAATTCCTTTAAAGATATTTTGACAAGTTTCTTTTCATTTTGATTTTCTAAAGTTGTTGGGTGAGTATAGATATGGGTCAGGTTTTGTCCATGTATTAGTGGATGACCCCCATTGGGTTTAGAGGGGAGGTATGCAGGGGCAGAATTAGAAAAATTGAGGGGACCGGCTCTTCCAATACAATTGTTCTTTAAAGCATCTAGATAGTACCTTTTACAATAGAAGTGGAATTACTTACCCCCTTCCCCCATCAATAAAACCTATTTAAAATATAAATAATATTTTTCTATAAACTAATTAATATTATATTCATAAAGTAATATCTAACTGATATAAAATCAAACTCTATTCAAAACCTTGATGTTCTGCCACGTACAAATATATATATTTTTTTGAAGATAAGCTAGCAAGATGGTCGCTTGCTACTTACAAATATCCATTATGCCTCGATTAGAGTCTCACCAATTGACTACTGTAAGTGTTAGAGATGTTAAACACGGCTGAACATCCAAATTGGTAGATCCGATGGCTCGAATAGACCAATAACAATGGTGAACCCTACTAGGTTGGAACCACAAAATATGGTCCTATCACCGAGGCGCACAACCCCACCAAATCTGATAAGAACAAAGCAAATTATTAGGATAAATATATATATATATCAAGATTATCCATCACTCCTCGCCACCCCAGCACTATTTGAAAAAAGAAAGAAAATCATGCATTCGACCATGTTTTCTTTTTCATAAACACATTAATTTTTTTTTTTTTTTTAGCAAATTACTTGATAGTGAAAATTGGAGATGCACATTGACTCCCAAGGTTAAGCTAAGGGGTACTCGCCTACTCGAATACTTGGTTAGCAACTTAGCAAAACTAAAAAAAAAAACACACCCCGTTGATAATGAACCCCTGCCATTTCAAAATGGTTTTAAACAACTACCTACATTTTCAACTAGGGATGGTAATGGACCAAGCCTTGTAGGGCTTGGGCAAAATATAAGGATGGGTTGGTCTTGAAGTTAAAAAGATTTGTTAGGAGAGGACATTGGGTCTTTTAAATTCTTCAAAAGATCATCAATCAATTTATTTGCATGTATTATAATGTATTCTTTAACATATATTTTAGTTTTGAAGTGAAAAAAATACATTTCATAATTTTTTTTTTTTTTTTATTTCCGCGCCCCTCTCTTGCGCACGACCTCGCCACTTCAGCAACACACGCATAATGTGTGTCAAGGAGTGCGCCCAGAACGCGCAAGTATAATCATACGATGAAGCCCAACATTGTGATTATAAATTTTATATGTAAAATTTGATTATGTTATTAAGAAAATGACGAATTGTTTTTTTAATTTTTTTAGTGGGATTAAGAAAATGGCGTATTACCCATTAATCATCGTAATCAAAAGTATTTTGAATGAAATGGAATCTTATTATTATTGATTCCCATGAAGATTAGTTTGTCTTTATTGGTCTAATTAGGTGGACTTTTACTTTTTGCAGTTTATTTTCAGAGGGTTTTTTTTAGCTTGTTTTGTTCTTAATTATCATTATTTAATTTTGTTCATAGCTATAATCAAGTATATACTGAGACGGTTTCTTTTAAAATTGGAGTTTTGGCTAAAAACTCTTACTTAA
Source organism: Macleaya cordata (assembly GCA_002174775.1). NCBI lineage: Eukaryota > Viridiplantae > Streptophyta > Magnoliopsida > Ranunculales > Papaveraceae > Macleaya > Macleaya cordata. The sequence continues at coordinate 191,333 of MVGT01002172.1, forward strand.
AACGTATTTTAGGATTTAGTCCAATAAATATTTTCTTTTAGTCTAAGGCTCTTGGGTAACTACCTGAAACCTTCAATGAAACCTTTTTTTACACAGAGTCAGTTATCCAGGGGTCTTAGACTAAAAGAAAATGTTTGTTGGGCTAAATCCTAAAATATGTTTTAAGTAGGGATTTTTGACTAATGTTTCCTTTAAAATTTATTTTCAACACTTTTTTTTGTCCACAAAAAGGAACAAATTTTTTGAGAGAAAATGGGCATTTTTTGTCTTTCTTTAGAAAATAAGCCAAAGAAAGGGAAAGAAAATATGACCAACAAAAAAAAAAAATAGCAGATTCATTTTTTCCTCAAGGATTTTGCACTCCTTTCATAACTTAGGAGGATTCAAGTTCAAAACTTCACAGTCATGGTATTGTTGTGTAGGTTTAGTAATGTAATTAATTTAGTTATTAGTTGTTGGCTTCTCTTCGTCTGTGGTGGCGATTAGTTAGGTTCTTCGTCTATGGCTCTTTTGTATGATCCTAGCAGTGTTTATGTGCTTCTCACACACCTATTGCTAGCAGTTGACTGTGTATCTTCTACTTTTTATTGTTTAATGGCAAAGTACTTATGCCTTAATTTAATCTTTACTTATAGAGAAATAAAAATACAACAAAAATACAAAGAAAGAAAATAGTGCACAAAGAAAAATCCAAAAAAATTCGGAGCAAATGGTAAACGGCGCAACGTCTGAAAATTAATAGTATTCTTTAACCTCCATATTATAGATTAATTAAGGTATAAGTTTAGATTAAATTAAATAATCAAATTAGACCAAACTTGCTTAATTAATAAGAGCATCGTATCAAAACACATTTTTGTTCACTAGAACAACATTGATAAAAAAGAATGGAGAAGCTCATATCTCATAGATTCATCAACAACCAAACTGTACCAGAATCTTACATTTTTCCATCGGAGAAACGACCGGGGAACCTTGTTGTTCTGGCATGTAAAACTATTCCGGTAATCGACCTTGGAATTGTAGACGACAGTGACCGAAATAAAATCGTTCAACAGATTCTAAATGCCAGCAAAGGATTTGTATTCTTTCAGGTAATTCAGTTGAACATTTGTTTTCTAGTTATCTTGTTCTTGAATTGATTCATATAAAACGGATTCCAATATAAAAGAACCTTGGAACCATATAAAACTGGTTCCAAGGTTAAACGTGTTCCTCAAATCACACATTGCTTTCTACGCCAAGTCGTTGGAATAGGAGTGTCATCTGTTCTGGTTGGGTTCTTTCATTGATGAAAAACACAGAACGAGAACTTGGTATAAATTGCTTTCGGTTTTTGTTGGATCCGGTACTCAAATAGCTAGGTGGAACCGGAAATAGGATTATGGGTTCTATTTCAAACTGATTTCTGTGTATTTCAGTTCTAATACTCCAACGTTTAATTCTTATATGCACACAAATGTTACAATTAATTTAAAATTAAGTGAATAAAATTAATATTTGTAAGTCGCTTCCCGTTCTATTGGTTTGGTTCTGTTTCCAGCAGATATCATGGTACCCAGAACCAGAAATGTTTGTAATACTAAAATTTCAGGTTCCTAGCAATTCCTGTTCCTAGTGGTTCCCATTTATATACTGAATTATGTGAAACAAGAACTGGAAAAAATATGTTTTGATTTGGTTCATTTCCCGGATAAACATAGACCCTCATCACCAGTCACCCCTAGTTCCAAATGAAGTTCGAACATAATTCGTCGGCTTTGCAACTAGAATAGACTCAATTCAAAATTAACTAGATTAGTTCTAGAACCAAAATTATCTTTATCATAAAAGTTCTAACTTATATCGAATTCCTAATGTTTTAATAGGTGATTAACCATGGAATCGCCAAAAGTACGATCGATGATGTGATGAGTGTCGCAACGGAGTTTTTCGAAAGGCCGGTTCAGGATAGGATAGACTTATATTCTGAGGATCCGAAGGAACCTGTTAGGTTTTATACAAGCATTAACTATAACAAAGAAGAAGTTCATTACTGGAGGGATAATCTTAGACACCCTTGTCATCCTGTAGAGGACTACAGGAATCTATGGCCTTCAAAGCCAACAAATTACAGGTATTTTTTACACCCTTGCAAACATATAGCTAATTAGGTTTAGTACTGATTACATGAACCCCTGATAATAATGCAAATAGCTCTATTTTTAAAAAGTCAAAAGTTAGAAGAAGTTCGTACAGCAAAGTACTAACTTATAAGTAAATTAGTTAGTAGTTTGTTAGAAACAATTAATTATTTAAGAGAGAAAAAGACAAACTTAGTCTCTGCTTGGTATACCGTGAATATTCACATATAATTAAAATTCTATAAATTATAAAAAAATAAAAAATAAAATTTAGATTGTTTATTTTGTAAGTTCATTGCAAATCCTACCAAATATTTATTATTAGATGCCCTCATCAATTATCTACAAACACATGATAAACCGTGAATTTTTGTATTTTCGAATATTCGCGGTGTACCAAGTAGGGCCTTAATGCGAAACTCAAGGTAAAAGTAACTTTTCACAAGTCAACAGTAAATTTTTTTTAGAAGTACTTATGCTTCTTATGCTTCTCATTGAAGCATAAGTCAAAGTGCTTATGCTTCTCATAGAAGCACTTCTACTTTTGAGAAGTCAAAAGTTATGAGAAGTTTGTATGGTAAAGTACTAAATAATAAGTAAATAATTTAGTAGTTTGTTGGAGATCATTAATTGTTTAAGAGAGAAAAAGACAAACTTAATTTAGAACTCGAGGCAAAAGTAATTTTTCACAAGTCAAAAGCAATTTTTTTTTACTTTGGATAAAAGAAACTTTTCTACTTATGTAAATCATTTTGTTTTTGCATTCCATATATATTTTTCAACTTTTTGACCTATGTAAGTAGAAAAGTTATTATTGTGTTGCCAAACACCTCGCTAATCTATCCCGATAGACTCGATTCCGATGGGGTTTGACTAGGGTAATACTGTCAGATTATTTAACAATTATCTCGAGTTCATGTGATGATCTCATCCTAGGAAATCTAAAGTTATCTGCCAGCATGCACATAAAAGCGCAATGTAATAGCACAACTCCATAAAATTCATCTAAAATATAGATGAATTAAAAGGGTTACTGCTAGCACTGAGCTAGGGACCATGCCAAACCCAAAAATATAGATTGTATTTACTCTTTAAACCCAAAACATGAAAATGACAACATTTTCATCCTAAGGTTAAAGGAAGTATAAATTTGTGAGGATGTGCATGCGAGTTCTTATGGAGATGATCTAACGTTATGAAGATGTTCTTCTCGTCATATAGATCATTTTCATTAGAAATCACAATACTTTAAGGTCGTTGCTATCCAGAGAACCATATTGTACAAGGAGGAATTATCATGTTGACCTTGAGTCAATGGTGACTTCTCCAAATCAGCCTAGACCTAGCAAAAAGTAGCCCACAATCTAGTCCTAACTCGACCCACAAATTAAACGGGCAGTACTAAGGTTTTTGTTGTCTTTAAAAAAAGTTAGTTAAAATGTGTCAAAAGTCCCCCCCTTACCAAACATAACGTTCTCCCATGTCAAATTTTGGGCATTTTGAGGTTACCCCTTAACTAGGGTAACCTCCATCTATATTGTGGTCATCTATTTTAACAACACTTAATTTTAAAACTTCTAACTCAATGAAAAATTGGTTTGAAATTTACGATAAAAATGACAGTAAATTACCCAACTTTTAAGGAAGTATTAAAAAGTTTAAAATGATGTAGTTTGTGGTGAAGAAGATCTATAGAGTGTGTAGATCATTCTCTTCATAAATTAACCTTTGGATCATTTTTATATGGCACGGATGGGACAAATGATCCCTCTCATTTATTTAATCTCAGAATTGTATTATATGCTCTATATTATCATCAGATCTCAGATCGACGGATCCGAGTGGATCATATATTAAGCTTTATGGTGATTAACTTTTTTTCCTTTTTTTTTTTGTTTTAATCTAGAGAGGTGGTAGGGACATATTCTGTGGAGGTAAGGAGGTTGGCTTTCAAGCTATTGGAGCTAATCTGTCTAGGGTTGGGGCTTGAATTAGGGTTTTTTGAAGAACAGCTGAGCAAAATACAGTTAATGTCAGTTAATTACTACCCACCATGCCCTGACCCAAGTTTAACATTGGGTTTACCAAAACATGGTGACCCTAATCTCCTCACCCTTCTTCTACAAGGGCTTCCAGATGGGCTTCAAGTCTTCAAGGATGGTGAATGGATCTCTGTTGATCCTATCCCTAATGCTTTTGTGGTCAACTTAGGTCACCAATTACAGGTACGTGCCTACATCTCTGTATTTCTATCTATGTCCAGGCTATTATAATGCAAAAACTACTTGGAAAGGTAAAAGATGGATTCATTTTTGTCAAATTTCTAAATATACCCTTCTAGTAAAAAATTTCCACTATATATGCAACATGTATAACAAGTTTGAAATTTTATTTGCACCACAAGCACCTATTTCGATCGGGGGCAAATTATGAGTAGACTAATGATATTGAGAATCTTAAGATTCTCTATGAGCCATCCTAGATGAAATTTATGTTGGTCAAAATCAAATTTGACCTAATTTTGACCGTTATTCACTATGAACCATCCTATAATTTTAATATAAAATATTACATATTTTACAATAAAACTAACGGAAAATGAGTAGGATGCCCTTGTATGGGAAAAAAATTGAAGTAGAGGACATGCTTTTTTTTTCATGTAAGGACAGTCCTCGGCACACGTTAGCGCGATGTAAAAAGACGAAAAACCCATCTGTTGAATAATGACGGTGCACGTTAGCAAATCCCAATTAATGAATTTTAACATAAAAATGACCATAACTTTCAAAATATAAATCGGATTTGAACAAAATTTATATCGTTGGAAAGCATTTTTCAAGATCTTTAAAACAAGATCACACATGAATACCAAATTAAAAAAAAAAAAATCCAGAAAAAACCTATTTACCAAGCTTAAAAACAATGCAAATTATAGTTTGCATTGTTTAAAATATAATTTTAAACAAAAGTATTTAAAATAGCTGATGCAAATTCGTTTTTTACTATGCAAATTATAGTTTGCATTGTTTAAAATGTAACTTTTTAGCTTTTTTCTTATTCAATCTAGTTGCATAGAGACTTAGAGAAGTGCATATGCTCAAAACTACTTAAAATAGCTGATGCAAATTACAATTTGCATCGTTTTTTACTATGCAAATTATAGTTTGCATTGTTTAAAATGTAAGTTTTTTAACTTTTTTCTTATTCAATCTAGTTGCATAGAGACTTAGAGAAGTGTAGATGCTCAAAAGTATTTAAAATAGCTGATGCAAATTACAATTTGCATCGTTTTTTACTATGCAAATTATAGTTTGCATTGTTTAAAATGTAATTTTTTTAACTTTTTTCTTATTCAATCTAGTTGCATAGAGACTTAAAGAAGTGTAGATGCTCAAAAGTGTTTAAAATAGCTGATGCAAATTACAATTTGCATCGTTTTTTACTATGCAATCTATAGTTTGCATTGTCTAAAATGTAATTTTTTAGCTTTTTTCTTATTCAATCTGGTTGCATAGAGACTTAGAGAAGTGCATATGCTCAAAACTACTTAAAATAGCTGATGCAAATTATAATTTGCATCGTTTTTTACTATGCAATCTATAGTTTGCATAACCGTTTTTATTATACAAGCAGTTATGGGTTTTCATAGTCTAATTACGAAAATTTTTTTTTTTTTGAATTTAGTATTGTTGTCTGGTCTCATTTTAAAGATCTTGAAAAATGCTTTCCAAAAATATAAATTTGGCAAATATCTAATTTGTAGATTAAAAGTTATAGCATTTTTAATTTTAAAAAAACTTATTTTCTCTCTCTGCCACGTCATCGGTCAATACAAGCAAAAACAGTTAGAAATATACGTGGTTAGCAAAGAGAAGGGTAGTTTAGGTACCAAAATTTTAGAGTTTTAAAATAAAAGAAGGAATTAACTCCTTTCCTTATAAAACGTTAAAAAGTAGGGATTAGACTTATAAAACAAAAATTGCTTGTCCTCTACTTGAAACTGGTATAAAAGGAGGGCTTTCAGCCCAATATTGTGTAAAACTAATACCTAGTTGAAAATAAAAAAATTATAGGGAACTAAACTGAGAGAGAAAGAATTGTTTTGAAAATAAAAATTTTTATCGGGTTTTATTTTAAAATAAAATTTTTATAAAGGTAATTTTAAAAAATATAAAATTTTATTATTTTATTATATATTATAAATGAAGATGGCTCATAATATGATCATGGGATGGCACATAGTTGATTTTGGAAAAACTAGGATGGCTCATAGAGAATCCTAGGATTGTCAATATCATCAGTCTATGAGTATTACAATGTAATTATGTTTGCAAAGAGAAAACACAACTAGACCATAAAAACCCCTCTTTGAAAGAAAAAAACCACTTAATAACACACCACAATTTACTTAACACTACACTTTTTATTACGCCTTGTTCACATCAATTTTCTTGTGGACACAGATGGAGATGATTCATGGACTAATTTTTGTGAGGATGATCTCTATATTTCATAGATCATCCTAATAAAAAATTGTGGTTCTAAAACTTGTAACATAATCAATAATTTGTTGAAAATTAAAGGTAAAATGAATAGTTCAAAAAGCTTAGACCTTCAAAGTTCAAACTTTTAGAAGAATATGATTTTTGTGAAGCCATTTGATCCCCCAACATTGACGTGGTGGGTCACATGGATTAACAAATTAAATCACATTGTTTATTAACAAAACAAAACCTATAGCATGCCCTAGTGTAGCAACTTTATTTAAAGAGAGTGGATCCAGTTTCATTGTTATTCTTACGCGAGTGTGCATTAATTGGCCTGCGGGGCTCATCTAGAGATGATTTAAGGGCTGATTTTTAGGTTAGGATATTTTTCTTATCAGGTTAAATATCCTTACAAAATGTTAGCCCATTCTAAAACTTATAACTTCATCATCCACAGAGTGAAATCAAGTTTTAAATGAAGAGTTTATATTAATTAACCATCCTTTATTTTTATAGGTTGTATCTTATACTCGGGGGTGTCCTCCCAATTTGAAAACACACTCAGGGTTATCTCTCATTTTGTTCCCAGACATAAAAATCCTTTAAACCCTAAAAACTCGATATACTCGGCCTACACACTCTTTCTATCTCAAAAACCACTTCGAGCTCTAGAGTGCAAGTTCGCCCGAGTTCATCAAGAGAGATTTTTGCGGAATAGTATAGTTGAAGAAGAATGAAAACCATGTCAAAATGTTGTAGATTACGTAGATGATTCAATGCTCAGATTGGTGAGGCCAAACGAGCGATGAAAAGTTCATTGGTGTCCAGTATCGATATGGATGGTGGGGTGGGTCTCTCACTTTTTCAGTCTTACCTAATATTCTATTTTAAAGAAATAAAGTATTTAACTTAAAAAAATAGGAGGGAACCTGATAGAATCATATTATGTGGTCCCAATCCAGTTGAACCCTCCATGTCCATTGGTCCATTGGAATCGTAGGATTCGTTGAATTAGATGTCTAATCGTGTTAAATATCTCTACTATCTACAGTCGTCAATTGATGAGACCCTCATTGAAGTGTGATAAATATATGGACGTGGCAGAACATCAAGGCATTGGATAGTTATCTAAATTAGTGTATTATTTTATATTAATTAAGTTAAGAAATAATATTAATTATTTAAGGAGAATATTATTTATATTTTGAGTAGGATTTATTATTAAGAATTTCTATTTTATAGGATTGTTATTTTTAGTAGGATAAGTATTGTAGCTATTATAAATAGCCCCATGATTAATTGATAACAAGAAAGAAGAATTGATTTGTTTTAGTTACTTTTATGTGTTATTTGGGTTGCTCGTGCTGGCCTCTAGTAAGAACCAAATAGGTTCTTATCAAGTGGTATCAGAGCCAATCTGTTCCTATCCCCACTTCCATCTTCATCTCCGCTTCCATCACCGTCTCCACCATCCATTATCACCAACCTCCAGCATATTCGTTCATCATTACCTCCATCTACTTTCCATCGACCATCTTAAAAAAAAAAGTCATCTTCATCGCCACCTTCACCATTATCATCACTTTCATCCTCTTTCCACCACCCTCACCGTCCTCATAAAAAAATAGAAGACTCGGCTGCTTGCATCGACCCAAAAAAAAAAAAGAGATTGCAGATCTTCTAGTTAGGTGATTTTGGGTTGAAAAAGGAAGCTGCGGGTTTGATCGTTCAAAAAAAAAATCAGAGTAAAGGGTTGTTGATCGATTGCACCACCATCATCGTTGTTCGCTGCTACATCTCGTGACCATCATCAACAATATTTCCATCCACCATTGATCATCAAGGGGTATTGCTAGTTTAGTTTTACAAAAAGAAGATTCCGTCGCTGCCGAAATCAAGCGTTCTGTCGTCGTCGGTCAACACCTCCTCTACTTGTTGTTCACGGTAAGGGTTTTTCAGGATCCCAAACTTTCTGGTTTCTTTTGTTTACCAGGAGAAGTGTTGAAGGCCTTTTAGGCTGAATCTTAAGTGGTGGGCCTAACCACTTAACCCTATCTAAATTAAATCCTTAAAGACAGGCGGATCCAAGAATTTTCTTTAAGGTCAGCGAGTCAACATTTACCGAGTTAATTTAGCAAGTTGGTCAACATTAATCAGGTCAAATTATTGAATTAATTAAACTTATCTCTATTATTATCAAATTCTTATATCTAACTGTACCCCTGTTACTTAATTATAATTACATGTTCCACTTTCATACATCTTATTTATACCTTTTGGCCTACATGAAAATTATTCATTGACTAATGTTTTAGTTAATCTCTTCACCAATAAGAGTATATTTTGAAATGAACTAAGATTTTATTGTTCATAAGTTTGTTTTAGGGTTTAGGATTTATGACTTTTAAGGTTTTTAGAGTTGTTAGAATTTTTTATTATTATTTACAGGTTTTTGGGATTTGTAAGGATTTTAAGACTTTTAGGATTGGGACTTTTGGGGTTTTAAGATTTTTTTAGGGTATTTGGAGTTTTCAGAATTGATCTTATATTACCTTCTTTTATTTTATTATGTCAATGTATTTTTCTTAAGGTTAAATGCACTCCTTGAAAATTCAAGGGAATCCTTGACATTCCAGAATGTATATAAAGAGGAGTTGTTATTTATTTAAGTGAAATCCAAAGAGTGATAGAAAAATAAAAACAACAAATGAGGAGAGAATGAGAAATTAAATAAAAGAGCAATACAATAGTGGTAGAATACAAATTTTTTTCTCAGGGTGGTCAAAGTTGTATGTATATCAATATAGCATTGGAAAGAGAGGGTGGTCAATAGACCACCCTTCCACCAACGTAGGTCCGCCACTGCTTAAAGACTCCAGTTACGTAATCCAAAAGCTTACTCCAATTTCAATCCAGCACCCATTTAGTGAATTTCTATTTTATAGGATTGTTATTTTTAGTAGGATAAGTATTGTAGCTATTATAAATAGCCCCATGATTAATTGATAACAAGAAAGAAGAATTGATTTGTTTTAGTTACTTTTATGTGTTATTTGGGTTGCTCGTGCTGGCCTCTAGTAAGAACCAAATAGGTTCTTATCAAGTGGTATCAGAGCCAATCTGTTCCTATCCCCACTTCCATCTTCATCTCCGCTTCCATCACCGTCTCCACCATCCATTATCACCAACCTCCAGCATATTCGTTCATCATTACCTCCATCTACTTTCCATCGACCATCTTAAAAAAAAAAGTCATCTTCATCGCCACCTTCACCATTATCATCACTTTCATCCTCTTTCCACCACCCTCACCGTCCTCATAAAAAAATAGAAGACTCGGCTGCTTGCATCGACCAAAAAAAAAAGAGATTGCAGATCTTCTAGTTAGGTGATTTTGGGTTGAAAAAGGAAGCTGCGGGTTTGATCGTTCAAAAAAAAAATCAGAGTAAAGGGTTGTTGATCGATTGCACCACCATCATCGTTGTTCGCTGCTACATCTCGTGACCATCATCAACAATATTTCCATCCACCATTGATCATCAAGGGGTATTGCTAGTTTAGTTTTACAAAAAGAAGATTCCGTCGCTGCCGAAATCAAGCGTTCTGTCGTCGTCGGTCAACACCTCCTCTACTTGTTGTTCACGGTAAGGGTTTTTCAGGATCCCAAACTTTCTGGTTTCTTTTGTTTACCAGGAGAAGTGTTGAAGGCCTTTTAGGCTGAATCTTAAGTGGTGGGCCTAACCACTTAACCCTATCTAAATTAAATCCTTAAAGACAGGCGGATCCAAGAATTTTCTTTAAGGTCAGCGAGTCAACATTTACCGAGTTAATTTAGCAAGTTGGTCAACATTAATCAGGTCAAATTATTGAATTAATTAAACTTATCTCTATTATTATCAAATTCTTATATCTAACTGTACCCCTGTTACTTAATTATAATTACATGTTCCACTTTCATACATCTTATTTATACCTTTTGGCCTACATGAAAATTATTCATTGACTAATGTTTTAGTTAATCTCTTCACCAATAAGAGTATATTTTGAAATGAACTAAGATTTTATTGTTCATAAGTTTGTTTTAGGGTTTAGGATTTATGACTTTTAAGGTTTTTAGAGTTGTTAGAATTTTTTATTATTATTTACAGGTTTTTGGGATTTGTAAGGATTTTAAGACTTTTAGGATTGGGACTTTTGGGGTTTTAAGATTTTTTTAGGGTATTTGGAGTTTTCAGAATTGATCTTATATTACCTTCTTTTATTTTATTATGTCAATGTATTTTTCTTAAGGTTAAATGCACTCCTTGAAAATTCAAGGGAATCCTTGACATTCCAGAATGTATATAAAGAGGAGTTGTTATTTATTTAAGTGAAATCCAAAGAGTGATAGAAAAATAAAAACAACAAATGAGGAGAGAATGAGAAATTAAATAAAAGAGCAATACAATAGTGGTAGAATACAAATTTTTTTCTCAGGGTGGTCAAAGTTGTATGTATATCAATATAGCATTGGAAAGAGAGGGTGGTCAATAGACCACCCTTCCACCAACGTAGGTCCGCCACTGCTTAAAGACTCCAGTTACGTAATCCAAAAGCTTACTCCAATTTCAATCCAGCACCCATTTAGTGAATTTCTATTTTATAGGATTGTTATTTTTAGTAGGATAAGTATTGTAGCTATTATAAATAGCCCCATTTAGTGATTAATTGATAACAAGAAAGAAGAATTAGTTTATTTTAGTTACTTTTATGTGTTATTTAGGTTGCTCGTGCTGGCCTCTGGGTAAGAAGAATCAAATCGGTTCTTATCAGAACCCCTAATCAAAATTTTGGTCAAAGTTAAGTGGACTAAAAAAAAGAGTTTGGGCACAACCGATAAAAAAAGGAGAGGATGTTTTTAACTTAAAAAAACAGGAGGGCACCCTTAATCAAAGTTTTGGTCAAAGTTAAGTTGACTAAAAAAAAGAGTTGGGTCACAACCAATAAAAAAATATATGGTTAATATAAACCGTCAAAATGAATAGTTCAAATACATAGTTGATTCTCAGTAATTTTCAATCAATTGATGATGGGGTTCCAAATTTTTAGAATGTGCTAATTTTTAATTAGGATAATCAACATCATGAGAAACATTATCCTAACTTAAAATTAATCCTTGACTCATCTATAGGTGCACCCACAATTAATGTATGAATAACGGTGTAACTTGACCCACTCTTATTAATTTAATTATGCAATTGAATCAATGTTCTTCAAATTTAAGAGTTAATTCAGAATTTTGGTTTGTCATTTAAACCTTATTTAGATTGACAATTCAGATTTCATTGATTTGAATCAGATCATAAGCAATGGGAGATTGAAGAGTGCAGAGCACAGAGTGGTAACAAATTCAAAGTTTGCAAGAACAACAATTGCAACCTTCATCTATCCTTCTATGGATAGCACCATTGAACCTGCAAAGCAACTGCTTCATGATCAAAACAATCCTCCAATCTACAGACCTTACAAGTACCAGGACTGTGGGACCCGCTAACAAAAGAAAAAAAAAAAAAGAAGAGAAAAATCTGATTTTTTTTGTTGATATATGAAATGTATATATATAT